>CM035422.1:94533575-95101075 GCA_020310875.1 Ceratopteris richardii
TTTCCTCTTCTTTGTCATATGATTAATCCTTCAGAGTTTAGATGTTGATTTTCGAATTATAGCGCCAGAGTTTTGATCACGTTCCCCTCATATCCTTGAGATCTATAAGGATTAAGAAAGTGAACTGCTCCCTCTCAATCCTTTGCTCATCCTTTTCGCTACAATGTAAGTTCCCAATGGCCCGTAATAGAAACATTAATTGGCCTCCTCCTTTCCCTTGCATTAGTGTGTCATCCTTTAGCGTGTTGAATTTAGTTATGTCTAAAAGTTGGCAGATCTCAAAGTTGATGTAGGCCCGATTAAACCATGATCTGGCCTCCTTGCGCATGTGCCCCCTTCTTGGTATCCTTCAAATCAGATGCCTTGTGTGCCTGATTCTTCTTTGATAAATTGACCTCTCCCCCCTTTTTCGACGTCGATTCCTTCCTGCTTTTATAGAGTTCAAACTCTATAATTAGAGTAAAAAAACGCCCACGGAGCTATTTTAACCATTAATTTTATAGTGCTTTAACTCTAAATGTAGATCTATCCAATTGTACTAAGTGAAGCTAAATATATCCATGAAAAAGAAAGGTTTTCTTACCTTGACCAGTAGAACTTGTGCCTTTTCTCAATTTAGCATCATGTGGTTTTGGAAAATACTTTTTAGGGTTAAGCCAATTTTTGCTTTAATAATTCTATTTATTCAAGATATAACTCGATATCTGATTCTTATTTGACACATTCTGAAAGTATATATGCCTGCCATAAAACTTGACGACCATATATGTAATGTAGTTCACAAGTTCTTGATTGATATGAGGAAGGCTTCTAAATTTTTGTATTAAAATACAGGATGATCTCAATAGCTTATTTCAAGTTCACATATCTTTCATAATAAATAGGTGTTGATAAATGGGTTCACACACGATTTTATGTTTCATTGGCATTGGAAGGAGGTGTAAAAGCAATGGCATAAAATCATCCTTATACAATTGTTGGTCTCATTGCTTGAAGTATCGCTCTAGTGCATCCAATCCTTGAAGTTTTTCCATAGAAAATTTTTCCAATCTTCCTATTTTTCCATCCCAAGCTTGTAATTTATGACAAAAATGAGAAGAGTTGAAATGTTGTAGATATCAAAATATCGAAAATAATTTCATATAAATAAGTTCTTTATCACTGATTATCTTTCCCAAGTAAGGAGAGCAAATCTCTCTAACATCCACCCCCACAAACCTGCACAACATCTTGATCGACCAACTTGTTGCTTCAAAAGTAAATTTATCTCACATATCAGCATGGTTAATCTATTATGTGCATAGGATCAGAAGATAAGTGTCTATGCACAACCTTATAATGCAAACCTATTATATGCATACTTTTAAATGCATAGGTAAAATATATGGTGCAAAAATTAGGGTGAAAGGCATTTGATGGTGAAGTTTGTGTGCTCACTCACATACATATCAATGTGCATATACATCAATCCTTTCAATCACTCTATGTGCATAGATGAGCTTAATATGTGTCTTGATGCAAGGTCATGAAATGGGACCCTATCACATGCATACTTTTCATGCATCAAAAAAAGTAATGGTGCATAGATAGGGTAATGGTTTTTGCCAAAGAGGATTTTCTCAAAATTCTAACTCTATTACAAACAATTTCATCATGCATTTATTTACATCTGAGATTTGTGCAAGTAGTCGTGCACCTAGGGATGGAAAATTTTAGTGCGTATACATGTCATGCATGCATACTTGAGATGCAAATATAAACTTCATGGTGCAAGAAATGGAAAATTGGTTTGGTCTCCTAAACACAACTTGTTGCAAGCTCATTCCTTCCACCTTCTTCAATTCTCCTTGGACCTGTACATGAGACTTCAAAAACTCATAACTTCAATCCCTTTACTTCATTTAAAACATTTCTCAAACTTCAAAAGAGAGTTAATCAAATGATCATAAACATCAAATTGCATTTCATGAACATATTACTTATCATTAGTTAAATAACTTCTTAAAATAGTTTAGTAGTGTTTTATAAAAACGTTTCATAAAAAAAACAATAGTAATTTGTAAAAGTTATATGTGATGTACAATTTGATTCATCTTTTCTTGTCAAGTTGGTGTTTTAATCATTTCTTCTATTTCTTTTCAATGATAAATTCTTAGTTTTCTTGTTCAATTTTAAAGGTTTTGACATTTTTGAATTTATGTTCATATTGTTCTAGATTTGTTTAATAATATCATCAAGAAGTTGTTTGTCTATTTCATTCATTTGTTTTTTCACAATTTCTATTCATAGTACTTTGTTTGGTATTTTCTTGTTTAATCTCTTCTTGTTTAATTTCTTCTTGTTTAATTTGATTGTTTTCATGTTTGTTCAATTGAGGCTATAGTTCTCTAACTTTTTCTTGATAAAAAAATCTCTCATTAGTAAGAAGCATTGGATCAAATGAAACCTAGAAATTTTCAAGTTTCCTTGCTCCTACTTGTATTTCATGATTAAATTCACTTTGCTTTATATCCAAATGTTCTTCCATAATTGGTTCAACATTTTGATTTTTGTGCTTTGTTTTAATTTTTTTTATTTCTTCTATTAGCTCATGTTCTCGTTTAAATGTCCTCTCCCTTATTTGTTCATTTGTTTTGATGTTCACATGTATATTAGGGTTTGATAATTTTTTACTTTTTTCATATGGATTTGGTCAATTTGGTTTGGTTTGGGTATGCTTTATGAATTCCTTCATTCCACCCCTTCTTAGATTTAATTGTAAAGGTGATAAGTGCTGATAATTACAATTTTTTCTCTGATTTTCAATCACTAGTTCTTGTATTCTTGCATCTTCATATGACCTACAAGTCCAAAATGTATGACCATATTGATCACACCAAAAACACTGCAAAGGTTGCGTTTGAATCTTATTTGATGTTATTAATGAATGTCTAGGGCTACATTTTCTAAAATCATTAGAATGTGCTTCAGATGAAGGATGTATAGACAAACTTTGGCTCTCTCTCTTTTCATGCTTACATTTAGCTTGTTCTAATTCTTGTATGTGTTTGGAAAAAAAAAATCATATTTCTAGTCCATTTCTACAATTTCAGCATTCATTTCTTCTTTTCAAGTCTAAGGCCAACTCTTAATACTTGTGGAGTTTTTGACATAGTATTTATGCTATCATGTAAAGTTGAAATAACTCTAAGTTTATGTTGTATAGCTTCATTTGCCTTACTTTCCATTTTGATAAATATTTCTTTCCATTTTTTCAATTTTTCATCAATCAATGCATTCACATATGCTTCATCATAAATAACACTCTTTGGAATTTTCTCTTGCAATTCATAAGATTCATAATTCTTACTTTCAATTTATATTTTGCATGTTTGTATGTTCCTCTATTCCCATTACTCACATTTGAATCTTGTTAAACTAGCACCACATAAATGAGAGACAAGATATGATTTTATACAAGCTGAAAAACAAAGAATGATCTCATTCAAAAACCAAACATCAAAAATACCTCACATGACATCGCGAGGCCATGGATTTTTCACATCGAGTTCACCAAATGTAGGTGTGAAAGCGACGGTTGGTGGATCAATTCAATTGCCTTGTCCAATGGTGCATGTCGGGTGCTTGGAGAAAACTCAAGAAATTCTCAGATATTTAGGGAAGGGCAGGAAAAACATACATACTCAAGACAATTGATTAGAATCTTAGCTTCATGCCTTTGAAGTGTTTTGAAGGTAAACCAAACAACTTTATGATCATTTCAAACATTATTTCAACAGTTTTTAATACTTCTAGGATGCAAGTATCGTGTTCAAAGTCAAAGTTTAACTGTAGGAAGTAAGTATACGACTATTATTTGACACTTATATTCATTATTTCTCTACTCCTTTTGATGATCTGCCTTAACTTGATTGATGATCTCCCTTGATCTAATTTAGCTTAGTTCCAATAATCCACATTCTCCTTTAAATACATTATTATGTAGTTTGACAGAACATACAAGCCATTTAAGTTAAATAACTCTTATATATAAGTCAATATAATTACATACATCTACCAAAAAATTGAAAACAAAGTTTTCATAGGTGATGGACTATGATTTGCCACAAGTCGTTAAGCACAAACACTTAGAGTGGTCATCTACTTGTAACCCAAAGTGTCGATCATTACAAAGTTTTACTCGAATGAAAACACACAAAATCAAACTATTATCTGAACATATTCATTCAACATAGACATCAGTTGTTTTCTTGCGCACATATTTACAAGCAGCTACAAGTTAGTTCTTCACTTTTTGTTATACTCAATCATTAATAAGGTCAAATAATAGATCTAGAATTTTCATTAAGCGCCCGATGGCACAACTGAATTTTGCAATAACTGCATTAGAAAATTGCATGATGACGTTTACATGTGATCAAATATAACTCTTATATTTAGAGCCTTGTCTTGAATCAGACAATATCAACAAACGAGCTGATGTTTGATGGAGATACCCTCTGAGATCATCACTTACAGAATGATAAAACCCAAAGATTTCAAAAATTCATGCCACGAACACGAATCCTTTTAAGCAACAGAGATGGAGATGATTATTTCAAAGAGTGGATGGCAGGCACAGAGGAAGAATCCATTGTAGAAGTGCAGGAACAAACTCTAATTAATTAAATCTTAAACAAACAATCATACTAACTCACAGTTCCTCCTTCAACAAAATATGTGCATTTGAAAAATTACTGCATTACTATGATGTAAAAGTCATTTAATCTCCACCCAAAATCTTAATGGAATAAAACTCCTACCCTATGCTTTGCTTTAATCTCGTATGCACATATTGAAATTTCCTCTTCTTTGTCCGATGATTAATCCTTTAGAGTTCAGATGCTGATTTGTGAGATGTAGAACTAGAGTTTTGATCACGTTCCCCTCATATCCTTGAGATCTGTAAGGATTAATAAAGTGAACTGCTCCCTCTCACTCCTTTGCTCATCTTTTTCACTAAAATGTAAGTTCCCAATGGCCTATAGCGGAAATATTAATGGGCCCCCTGCTTCCCTCTATAGTAGTGTTTCATTCTTCAACATGTTGAATTTAGTTATCTCCGAAAGTTGTCAGATCTTAGAGTTGATGTAGGTCGGATTAAACCATGATCTGGCCTCCTTGCGCGAATGCCCCTTTCTTGGTATGTGTCAGATAAGATGGCTTGTGTGCCTAATTATTCTTCAATAAATTGACCTCTTCACCCCTTTATGGACATAGACTCCTTCTTACTTTTATAGAGTTCAAACTCTATAATTAGAGTTTTAAAAAAACAAGCACCCACGGAGCTATTTTAATCATTATTTTTATAGTGCTTTAACTCTAAATTTAGAGTTATCAAATAGTACTAAGTGAAGATAAATTTATCCATGAAAAAGAACGATATTCTCACTTCAATCAACAAAACTTGTGCCTTTTCTCAATTCAGCATCACGTGATTTTGGAAAATACTTTTCAAATTAGGCCAATTTCTGCTTTACTCATTTTATTGATTCAAGATAAAACTCGATATCTGACTCTTATTTGACACATTCTTAAAATATGTATGCCTACCATTAAACTTGACCACCATATATGTAATGTAGTTCACACGACACTTATTGATTGAGGATTTGACACATTCTTAAAATATGTATGCCTACCATAAAACTTGACCACCATATATCTAATGTAGTTCAAAAGACACTTATTGATTGAGGAAGGCTTCTAAATTCTTGTATTAAAACATAGGATGATCTCAATAGCTCATTTCAAGTTCACATATCTTTTATAATAAATAGCTGATGATAAACGGGTTCACACACGATGTTATATTTCGTTGGGATTCGAAGGAGGTGTAAAAGCAATGCCATAAAATCAACCCTATAAGTATCTCACTAGTGCATAATCCTTGAACTTTTTCCATAGAAAAGTTTTCCAATCTTCCTATTTTTCCATCCCAAGCTTGTTATTTATGACAAATGAGAAGATTTGAAATGTTCTAGATATCAAACTATCCAAACTAATGTCATATAAATAAGTCCTTTATCACAGATTATCTTTCCCAAGTAAGGAGAGAAAATCTCTCCGCCAACGTGCATTCATGCCCTTGCGACTCTTCACTTGCTAAATCAAAACACAATCACATTTAAAACCTCAAGACATTAAAGCCCATTTAATATTCCATTAATGCATCAAGTATATCATGCCTCCTAGTTGACAACCACTTGACCTCTATTGATAAGAACAAAATAGACATAGATGGCTAGTCACATGTCCCATCACTAAACAATCGTAAGCATATTCCATGTAAAAATAGCACATGCATGGAAATAGAAACCTAGAGTTTAATGTGACTCTGAATGACATATGGAAATCATGTATTCATAATGTGGAGTAAATGATGTCTTATGAATCCATTGAGATTCTTCAAGTGTTTGATTTTTATAATTAATTAAATATGTATGATTTTGTTTACTAGTGTGGGTAGTAGTAACATCATAATCAAGTATTTTCTCCGGAACTAAAACTTCAACATCCTCATCAATTAAAGGAGGATCATTTAAAATAGGAGTGAGTGGTAAATTTCCTTTAAAGGATTTCAATAAAATAATATGAAAATTATTATGTGTGTTCCAATGAAAACATATGTCTAATCTAAAAGCATTCTCATTTATTTTTTGAATAATACAAAAAGGTCCATAATAACATGGCACAAGTTTATCCTTAGGTTGTTCTGAAATATTTTTCAAATGTCTTTTAGTTATTCGTAACCATGGCAAGTTGTTTTCATTAAATTGTTTAACTACTCATTTCTTATTAACGTTATGCATGTAACATTCTTGACTCTTCTTAATGCACTCATCAACCTTATGAAGTGTAGAAATATGATCTTGTGCAGAAGAATCGTCCATAGGGAAATCAATTTGAGTGATAGTCATGGGAGTGGGAAGCTTTTTACCGTAATCAATTTCATACAATGCACATCGAGTAGTGGTATGTGTTGTATTAGAATATGAAAACTTTAATGAAGGAATTTTCTCATCCCCATTAATTGGAGTGCCTAAAGAATAACAATGTAATAAATCTAAAATAGTACTATTTGTAGCTTCACTTTTCCCATTATTTTCAGGATGAAATGCACAGCTAAAGTCTATCTTGGATCCTAAATTGAGAAATAATGCAACCCAAAAGTAATTACAAAAACAAAAATCTCGATCTAATAGAATAACTTTTGGAAAACTATGATGTGGAAAAATACATTTAATAAATAATTAAGCAGCTTGAGGTGCAGATAAAGTCTTTGTACAGGGAATTAAATATGCTTGTTTACTAAACCTATCAATAATTTCTCCTTTGCAATCCTATGATGTTTTCCTTGGCATGCCTTTTCGTTATCATCACAATCCATGCATTGATTACCATAGAGACAAAATTAGTTTTAAGTTTGACAATCAAGATATTTCCTTTTCTGCATTCTTCTATGTATGAATCTATACAAATCTGAATGGTATGCAATTCACTTGTAACATTATATCTATTACCTTGAAGTATGGCCTTAAGTTTATGCATAGAAGGAAGTGGTTTTAGTTGGAGATGTTTCACTAGTGTGTAAGAAAGAAAGTCATGAGAACAACCATCATCATGTAGAATATCAACAACTTTACCATGAATAGTACCTTGCATGCAAAGTAAAGAATGGATAGAAATTTCATTACTCAAGGTACTTGGATGTTTTTCCAATTCTTCTTCGGTCAAATCAGGATGAGTGTCTTCATGAACCACCTCCGTGTTCTCTACTTGAACTCGGAGAGGTTTCATATCCTTTGGTCAAAACCTACATTTAGCTTTAGTATGACCAAACTTATCACAATGCTAGCAAGTGATATAGGGGCTTTGTTTTGAGCATCCATCATCGTAGTTTGAAGAGTTGGAGGTTTTGTAGGTTGTCTTGTGTACTAGTGAGAAATGGGATTGAGAAGGGTGCTGAAAAGTAGGGGAAGAAAAACTATTGAATGTACACTTGAAAGGAAAATTGGGGTTGATTGGTTGTTGTCATTGATGCGTTAGTTGTAAGTGAATGTACTTGGTGATGGATTGAAACTCCTTCTCAAAATCATGTGCAAAAGAGATATATAGACTTTATATATATATATATATATATATATATATATATATATATATATATATATATATATATATATATATATATATATATATATATATATATATATATATATATATATATATATATATATATATATATGCTATAATGAACACTTTATATAAATATAAACACACTATATATAAAATCTATATATAAACACTAAATAGAAATACTAGAAGACTATATATCAATATCGGAATACATATACACACTATATATGAATATTATCAAGGATACACTTAAGGATGTACACACCCACACACATGTAGAGACATTTTGCAAGGAAACAAATATGGAAATCTATGAGGATACTAAGGGTCTATGTGCTAGCTCTAAGGATATACTTAACCCTAATGCTTAGGATCTAGGACTAGGGAGATGTGGTTAGCTTTGTGCTCTCTATGCCTCTATCTACACAAATTCGTATTGTGGTTCTTTGGGGGTATCAATTATTGTATCCCTTTGGCTTTGGAAGAAAGGTTTCAAGGTGAGTGGTGTAGTGCCACTTGTGTGATGCGGGCCCCATAGGCTATCCTTGTGTCTCTGAACCTTGAGGAGATACCCGCACAAAGTCCCAAATCTAGATGCGCTTGGTAAATATGATAGTTAGTGAGATGTACCAAGAATATCATGGTATCTGTCTCAAATCTCTTAGTATGCCAACCATCTCCAAGTGGAATATTCATCACACTCAATCAATTTGAAGCACATTCTGCATATTCTATGCTCTCTATTAATACCTTACCTCTACCACACTTGATCCCAAGAGACTCTAAGCCGAACATGGATGCTTTGATGGCATGTAGTAGAAATGCATCCAAGTAGATATGTTTCATAATGAACAATATCATTGATATCGTGAGGGAATTCTCTTGATAATTGAGCCTTTTGGTGGTGGAAGTGGCTTCTATGGGCTAACTCTTTAGTATGATATTATTTGCCATATCTCTTAGTCTAATTACCATGTTTGCCATATCTCTTAGTATAATTACCATGTTTGCACACCTCGAGAATGTGGACGTGACTATATATTATCTCTATCTAAGAGTGGTGAAAATGGTTAGTGTACAATCGATGGGTTGTGAGCCATGCTATTACCTAACTATACCATGAGTGTGTATCTCCATCTTCATGTAGTGCTTTGGAAGCCTCGAATGTTGTATGAAGTAACCATTCTGGTAGTAGGCTTCCTACTCAATGTAGGTCTTGGAAGAGAGCATTAGTCTTTTTGGGAGGCAATTTAAATCTTGTTGTAATGATGCCATGTAGTACGGACTATTTTCCTTGTCAGAATCATGATTAAAGGTCTCTGTAGTTGTTTCTAAAATGTGAGGGTAAGCCAAGTTTTGAAATTCCTACAACATACACAAGTGATGGTGTACCATCGTGTCGAGAGGCCATCCATTAATGAGGGACTCTTGGAAAAAGCCATGATAACATTGTTTCTCTAATAGGAAAAGTGATGAATATCCTCTTATCAATCTATTTTTAGCATCACATGCCAAAGGAACTCTACGTCTGCCCATTATGAAGGTAACTCAAGGTGCATATATGAGCCAACCACCTCAGCCTGTCCTTCAGGAAACATAAGTATACATCTACATCTAATCTGTGTTGAGGGATGAAAGTGAGACCTTCCTTTTACCAAAGTTCACTAAAAATCCACATTGTAAATAGATTTCGTTTAGATCATATAGATCAGATTGGAGCCTTGCCTCGGAATTTGATCAAAAAATCTCTCTCTCTCTCCCTCTCTCTCTCTCTCTCTTCCTCTCTCTCTCTCTCTCTCTCCCTCTCTCTCTCTCTCCCTCCACAAACCCAGAGTACTCGTCTTGCTCATGCGTCTTCTTGTGTTGTAGCTCGTGCTTCTTTTGGTTCTCTTGCTCTTGCTTTCTCTCCTTCTCGTTCTGCTACACATGCTCCTTTTTTTCTTCCTCTTCATCTCTTGGGAGCTAATGCAAACCCGAATGCCTCAAAAGGTACAATCAAAGTGGTAAACCAATAAAAGCAGCTTATAAAACATAAATTTTTGAATTTCTTGCCCAATTCCATAAGAATCATCCAAAACAAGGCACAATCCACATGGTAGTTCTTGTTCATGAGATTATTCATTGCCCATGTAATTTTAATGACATGTTTCAAGATGGGATGCAGAGGTTGATTTACTATGTGGCCTTTGTGGGGATTCATGCATGGTGATGGTTCGGCACCTTGCACATGGTTAGGAAGGTTAAAGGGATCCTTCATATGGATTTTCTTTGTTTATGCCATCCTCTATAGTGCAAGAATATTGCAATGAAAGAATGAGTCTTTTCTTATAAAGTTTCACTTTAAAAGTTTCTCTTCACATTTGACTGGACAAAAATAGTTAAAGAATAGAACTATTCCTTAAAACAACAAGTCATAACAAACAGGAACTATGTCATAAAAAGAGAACACCGTTGTCAAAAATCAAGCAAATTGCATCTTATGTTTGAAAACCCTTTATACCAGTATACACATATTTAAAAAATCAAGTAAGAACATGTGATTCTTTGACTTTGTTTGTCATTTCTTCAAAAAAAGAGAGCTCAAAATGAGGCCAAAATTTCACTTGATTTAACATTGACATCAAGTAGATATGAAGATAGATTGCAGAAATTATTATGGGTAGATATGAAGATTAAGAAAAATTACAATTTGATAAGACATCATTAACTATGTGATTTATTTTGACCAAGTTTGACGTGACAAATTTCTGAGATACATAATAAAGTTTTCAGATACATAATAAAGTTTTGAGATACATAATAAAGTATGGTATGTTTAATTATGAACATATTATAAAGTTTTGTGATATTATACATTGGAATAAAAAGGAACCATCTCTTTTCCTATCCACTCTCTTGACCTCTCAAAAGAAGAAAGGAAACAAGAATGTGGAGAAAAGAGAGCTAGTCCTCCCCTATCCAACTCTGTTGATTGTCTTAAAGTTGGTGAGCACAAAGAAAATATTTGATGACAAAGTGATAAATTAGATTCCTTGAGAGACACAACTAATGTTTTGATTTCTTTTGGGCCTCAAATTTTCTTGCATATACTATTTAATGTATTTCCTCATAATTTCTTTACACCATGCTTTCTTGCTAACAATGATAAATTAGAAAGAAATCATTAATGATAAATTAGAAAGAAATACTTAATGGTCTACTGTTTACTCAAGATGTTTGACTTGTTAACAAAATAAATTTGAAGTGTTTTATTATGCACAAAAAAATATTTTGTGATGTTTTTCATCTAGGTTCATATTCATTTAACTGTGGGATTATTAATATTCATTTAGTAGTTGGTTTATTGATTGTCCAATGGTGGATTTTACACTCTTTCTTAGTCAATTTGTGGATTATTGATTATTTATCATAGCCAATTGTGGATTATTGATTATTTACCATAGCCAATCGTGGATTTGAAAATCTTCCTTAGTTATATTTGTGATCAATTTAAACAACCTGTGACATATATTCCAGCTGTACATGACTTTTTCACTTTTTCTTGTCAAAAGTCATAAGCTCTAGCTCTTCTACTCCTTCCAACACTTACGATATTCCCAATAGTATCTCGATTATGTTGTTGATATGTTAACCTTATTCCTAGCTAAGGATAGCCTCAACATCCTCGAGCAACTAACCTCTCTTATCAGACCCTAAATTGGCATACCTATTGCTTCCTAAATTGGAATAACCTCCATGATCATACCCTAAATTGGAATACCTATTGGTTCTTAGTTCAACTACATAGTCCACTTTGTTAATGTGGTTAGGGCCTAATCTGATCCAATTAGATATACTCAGTTGCTAGTTCAAGCCATGCAAGTGCTCATAAATACTGGAGGAGGAGATCACTCTCATTTCTAAAATCCATGAGCCAAGAGAGATCAACAGAGCGTTGAGAACAAAAGAGCACAGAGCCTCGCAAACAAGTAGAGACAAGCAAATGGAGAAGAAGAGTGCTGCCAAGAATACTGAGAGGTACCCAAAAATATTGCTTCAAAAAAAGATTCCCTTTTAGTATCGTAGAGAATTCTTGTATTTTCAAGATCTTAATTTTTATGTACATGCAAATTTGCTGTTTTTCTACATGCAAGTCAATGCCAGGCTTCAACCTGGTCATGCAACTCGATGCCTGGCATCGACTAGTCTCTCAAGATCGATGCTAGGAATTGACTCTATAGTGCATGTCAATGTTTGACATTGACTTTGAGGTGCATGTCGATACTAGGCATCGACTTTGAGGTGCAAGTGGATGCAAGGCATCGACTTTGAGGTGCAATTCGATGCGAGACATCGGTTTTCAGGTGCAAGTCGATGCTTACCATTGATTTGGTGCTGCAAGTAGATGCTTGGCATTGCTATTGTGGTGCCATGCCGATGCCTTGCATCGCCTTTCTGGTGTGAAGTCAATGCCTGAAATCGACTTTTGTAGTGCAAGTTGATGTGAGGGATCGACTTTGAGTGAAAGTTGAGTGCAAGTCAATGCTAGGCATCGACTTTGAGATGAACCTAAAAGTCGATGCCTCGCATCGACTTGCACTCAAAGTCAATGCCTCTCATCAACTTGCACCACAAAGTCGATGCCAAGCATCAGCTTGTAGCACAAAGTCGATGCCAAACATCAACTTGTAGGAATCGACTTTCACATGATCAAGGACATTCATATAGAGAGAGAGAACCAACATTTCTACACATTTTAGGGACAATGAGGGAAGAGTGGAAAAGACTATGAAGAAGGTTGAGATGACTATGAGCACAGGAGAACAACCTCATGATAGGAGCATGGATCACCCCATCAAAGGAAAGAAAAGCATGGTTTCATTATCCTCTGAGAGGGCAAGCAACCCAATTGCAATTTCATCCGGTGGACATAATAGTATAAAACCTAGTGATGATGATTCAATGAGGAAGGAGAGGTGAAAGGAAATTGAGGTTGTTAGGAAAGATCGACCACTTCGGGGCATGAAAGATCCAGAGTGGTGATTTCAATACATTGAAGAGAAAAACGGGACCCTTTTGGTGTTCGCAAGAGCCTATGGGAAGGGAAAGCTCATGACAGTGCTGTCGGGAAGTATTGGTTGTTCGGATGATGGATCAAGTCATCTTCCAATTTGGTCAGTAGAGGCTGGGTGTTTGGAGCAAACTCATGTACATTAAGTATACTTGAGGACTAGGGTAAACAAAATTTCAAATATCTAATGACTTAAGTTATGAAAGATCTAATAAATATATAAAGTTAACTAATATGAAATGCTTATCACTCTATGCTTCTCTGGACCGTATGGTTGAGCTGCTCTATACCTAGCAATAGCATCTTGATATGAAGATAAAATTAATGATTCATTGGTTATATGTTCTTTAATAATCTATTCTAATTCGTTTTCAATTTGAGTAAGTTGAGTACGTCTATTAAGAGGTGGTGGGAATAAGTCTTCACTATCCTATGGTTCGGGAGATGCAATGGAAAATCTAGTTAAACTATGATCATATGATAATGATTCTTGCATAATTTGGTCCTTAATAACTTCTTCTACTTCTACTTCTATAGTTTCATTAGATTCATGTTTGGTAGTAGTATTGTTATGAGCAGGAGGTAACAACATTTCCAAAATAAAAGAGGAAATTAATTCATTTGAAAATTTATTTTGCAATTGTGTTGCTTGGAGTCATCAGATAATAGAAACAATGTAATAGAACTAGATGAAAGCTATAGTTCTAAATGAAAGCCCTATTATGAAAGCTAATGATCTAAGTATAAGCCTATACAAGTCTAATCCAAGCTTAAGTAAGAAAAAGAAGTCATAGAAGCCGCAAGTAAATAGCTCTAGCTCCAATCTCTTCAAATGTAAATGCTTGATCACTTCGTCAGAACTTCTTGTTTGCTCTTTCTGTATTCTTGATATTTTTCAATGTTTGCAAGAAAACATTAAGAGTATAAGTATAATTTTCAAAACATAATTCTCATAACAATGTCATACATGCCTAATACACATGCATATGCTCATGCATACATTAAATCATTCACATGCACTCTAATGCTTACATTCACACTCATGCTAATACATTCACTTACATGCATACATTTCTGATGCATACTAATGCAGTTTACATTCATGCTCTCAATCATGCCAATACACACACTTTCATATGCACACGTTAACATACCTTATTACTTATACTAACACACATTTTATGCAAAATCATATGCATGCTAACACTTAGATGCACTCATGCACACACATCCATGACCTCTTATGTATAGGCACTTACACTAACACATGCATTCATATGTTCACATATATTCTCATTCACTTCATATTATGCATCTATGCATATATACTGACATACTCATGTATTCTAACCATCATGTATCACTCTTAAAAAATACTCTTATTGGCATAAGCATATTCACAACTACTCATGTCCATACTAACATTCATTCTAACACATATTTATAAACTTATACTCAAGCTAACACATGCTAACTGATGCTACCTCAACGTAAACGCGTGCACATGCATCTAATAATATGCATACATGTTCCTAATATGCTTATGCATCTAAACTTATACTCACACATATGCATGCACATGCATACGTATACTTAATTCATATTTGCAAATGCACACATTCATACGCTTACACACTCTCTCATGAATGCACATATTTCACACACATATGCTTGTCACATCATACATATATGCTCACTAACTCACACTTATATGCATTTATGCACATTTTCATTATATATATGTAACCATATATATACATTCATTCACATATACTAATTAAGCTAATTAAATAAATAATAACAAAATTCTAAACCTTATATTTATTTTCCCCCCTTTCTTTCTCTTTGTGTTTCTCTCTCTCTCTCTCTCTCTCTCTCTCTCTCTCTCTCTCTCTCTCTCTCTCTCTCTCTCTCTCTCTCTCTCTCTCTCTCTCTCCTCTCTCTCTCCTCTCTCTCTCTCTCTCTCTCTCTCTCTCTCTCTCTCTCCCATCATTTAGCATGCACTTGTCTCCAGCCGGCCTTTGTCTCTCTCTAACAAGCATCAGAGATACTTCTAGCAATTGTCACCAGCCTAGAAACCTTTTACTTCTCTCTACGCATGTATCCTCATGCGACAACTACGAGGAAAACATCTACTTCTTTTTCTACCACTCTCTCTCTGCGCATAACGCACCATTGGGCAGGGATGTTGCATATACAACTACTAGATGGAGTGGGAGGAAAAGTCTTCTTTTCTTTTCTCTCTTCTGCACTCTATGTTCTACAAGAAACCACTATCAGTGCCACTCTCTAACTCCTTCTCTTCCTGTTCCCTCTCTCTCCATTCGTGTGCATGACAACGCCAGAAGATCTTTCTACAACCACTCTCTAACGGGCCAACTTGCAGATCAAGGGAAGCAATATTTATGATGATCATCCTGAAAGACAACCATAACATAGCATCAATTCTTTTATCAATTAATTTTAAAATTTTTCAAAGACAACAATCTTGTAGATATAAATGCTCATGAATTTTATTTAAATTCCATCTAGTAATGAAAACATATGAAATTATAAAGTTAGACTATCAATTGAGTCACTCAACAAAAGAATTAATCTAAATTTCATTCATTTATAAACTATGTAAAGATTATTACGAATCAAAAGTCTTCTTCATCCACTCAAACTCCGGTTTCGTCATATACATGCACTTACATATAAGCAATCAAACATGGAAAAGAAGTCAACTAAATCTACTCATACATATATCTGCCTTGTTTGCCCGATGCAAATATGATGTGAAATCTTCATATTGGAAATACCTTTTTAGAGTGAAAGAAGATATAACTTCCAATCATCATAATGTTTTTCTTTTCTTTTCTTCTCCATTTTAAAAGAACAATGGCAACAAATCTCAATGGATTTTATCACATGTCCTCCTATCACTTCATAACATAGACATGATTTGGACAATAGTTGATAGGTTTAGTAAATATGCATATTTCATTCCTTGTAGAAAAACATTTTTTGCATCTCAGGCTGCAAAGTTATTCATTAAATGCATTTTTCCACATCATGTATTTCATAAAGTAATGTTATCTAATCATGATGTTAGATTTTTTAATCATTTTTGGGTTGCCTTATTTCAACATTTAGATTCTAAAATAGATTTTAGCTTTGCATTTCATCCCAAAAGTAATGGAAAAAATGAGGATACAAACAATACTATTCTTGATTTATTTCATTGTTATTCATTAGGTAGTCCCACTAATTGGGATGAAGAGTTGCCATTGCTTCAATTTCCTTACAATAACACCACACACACCACTATTGGTCATGCACCTTTTGAAATTGTATATGGTAAAAAGCTTCCCACTCCCATGTCACTCACTCAAATTGACATTCCAATGGCTGATTCTATTGCTCAAGATCACATTTCTATACTTCACAATGTTCACGAGCACATTCTGAAAAGTTATGAACTTTATACATGTAATGTCAATACAAAATGATTAGCCAAGGAATTCAAGGAAAATGATCCTGTATGGTTGCATATCATTAAAAGACGTCTCAAAAATATTTTGCAGCATCCTAAAATTTAACTTGCACCATGTTGTTATGGACTCTTTTCCATTATATAGAAAATTAATGATAATTCATTTAGGTTAGATATACCATCACATTGGAATATACATAACTCTTTTCATATTAGTTTACTTAAACCATTTAAAGGAACTTTACCACTCATTCCACTTCTTGATGTTCCTCCTTTAATTGAAGAACAATAAAAAATCTTAGTTCCTAAGAAAATCATTGATCATGATGTCACTACTACAGGCAAAGGTACTCAATATCATCAATATTTAGTTAAGTATAGAAATCACTCTATTGAAAAACTGCAATGGATACATAAAACACAATGAACACCCCATTATGATCACTTAATCTCTACATATCATACACATACATATTAATGTAACTCCTCCATGAACATTTCCATGAATGTGTTTTTACATGGAACATGCTTATTTTTGTTTAGTGATAGAACCTGTGATTGGCCATCGATATTTAGTTTTATTTTATCAACTGAGACCAGTTGCTTTTTCAACTCAAGGGCATGTTATGAATTATGGAGTGTGTTGAGTAATCAATTGTGGGAGTGTTAATTTATGATTGCATTAGTGTGCTTTGGTGTTTTGATACAGAATTTGAAGGTTGAGGACATGACATGCATGAAAGGATAGACATCAATAATCGGATTTATATATTATATAGTTTGTAAATAGACCCACATAGAGGGTTCTACTTTTACACAGCTAGTAAAATTGGTGGTTAGGATTTTTGTTCTTTAAAGTGAAGACTCTCTACAAAAGAGATGAACTTTTACTTTCACACATGCTTTTAAAAGCCGCTCTTATGTAACCACTATTTTTGACATAATAAAAAGACCTATAAATACATGCACTCTATGGATTTTCAAAACAGAGTCCATGAGGGGAGGTTTCACCCAATATTGCATTCTCTCTCCTCTTCTTGCATATCTATTTTTCTGAGTGTTTTCACTATTCATAACCTCTGTGTGTGCATGAATTGGTGATGTGTGAAACATCACAAGAAATGAACTAATGTGACACTAGACAGCCTCTATGGTCACCATTAACTCATTGCCACTCCAAACTTTGAGAAATGATAGCCAAAATCAGGAACTTTACTTCTTCAGAGATTTCCAATCACTAAAATGACATACCTTCCGTATTTTGCTAATTTCTCTTAGCACAAATATTATTTCTCCACGATCTTTTGGTGGATCAAAGCAGAAGAGTAGAGATTTCCAACAAGCTATCATATGCAATATACGGATCTCTAGAACTCAAGATAAAGCCTTCACAAGATGACCCTGTATGACTTCGAAAAGTGGATTTTTTGCCTGTTTTAGTAAATCTGACTATCCAAAAATGAAAATTCGATTCCTAGCATCGACTTGCAACCAAAAGTTGATGGCAGCCATCGACTTTCAGCTTTTTTAACCCATCATTCGTTCTCAATAGAACAAGAAAATCACATTGCCTCTCCAAAATATTGTAGTCACCAATGCAAAACATAGCCCATATTTTTGTGGATTGAATAAAGTCCTTAGGGTTAAAGGCATCAATGTTACCCTCTACATCATCATTGAAAATCCTCTCTGATGTAGAAGCCCCCTCTAGAAACTATACAACTCTACTATCTATATGTTTATTAAGGTCAATAGTTGAAGACGTACAACATCAAAGACTTTGAGAGAAGGATTTTGCACCATATTATGAGAGAGAGAGAGAGTGAGAGCTTTGTTCTCCATACATGAAAGGCATTTTGGTGCCTTTGATTTTCAAACATAGACTATCAAGTGCATTCATGAAGCCATAAGGTATTTCTGCAAAGTCATAGCATGGAAGAAAAATTCGAGTAAGAATACAAGGCATTCATAAGACTAATTTTAGATCCTCTATGATATCAACCACAATTCCAAGTAACTTACTCGCTTTTTAAGACCAACCATGATTGCTATATTTGAAATTCCTCAGGCCTAAAATTGACACGCAAAATGCCTGTCATTGGCCATTTTGCCTATCAAAATAGGTGTCTTTTGAAAGTTCCTATCAAATGACAAGCTCTAATTGGTAATTTGCCTATCATTTTTTATAGATCTGTGTATATATTATATGTATATGCCTTGTATGAACATGTCAAAATTTCTATTATGAAAGGTAGAAGAAAAATTTTCCTGTCATATGACATTTTGTCTTGGCCGTGAAATTTAGGCCCTACAAGTTTCTCTCACTTCATTCGTATCATTTATTGACATCAATGATTACTATAACATATAATCATTAGTTGTTCATTTTCACCATTTAATTTTGATATCTAAAAGACTCACCTTGTGAGGAAGGCATAACTTTGGGGTTTCATTATGGGTGACTCATATGTATTGTGGGAAAACATCCATGCGTAGTTCTCTTCTAAAGTTCTCTCTATTATACATTGGTAATATATTTCAAAAATCTCTCTCTGCATGAAACTTTTTGGATGGCACCTCTATGGCCATACTTTGTGACATCAAGTGCCCACTATGAAGACATTAGTTTTGTTATAAGGAAATTGAAAGATACTTAGAGCCATGATTTTACTCCCAACATATCTTTCGAGTGAACTAATTAATTATCTTTGTATTGTCCTAAGCGTACTAACCCATACAATCAGGCATAATTGAAAAGAAATAATCTTTGTAACAATCAATGGTCATTTACCCTCATTCTAGAATCATTTTTGACATCTTTTGTGGCACTCAACGTGGAATCCCTCAAAGGGCCACTTTTTATTTTTCAAGGGTTTCAAACTTGATCTTGAAACACTATTTGGCACTAAGTGCCACCTCCTCTTATAACAATAAGAAATATTAGAAGGAATTTGTGTGTGTGTGTGTGTGTGATTTGGGAGGCAATTCTAAGCCCCCAAAGAGTCTCTTGATGCATGTTTGGACCATTCTAAGTCCCATCTCCAATGTGCCATTAAGTATGGAGCTACCCCTCTCCAAGGTGTCAATAAGTACAAGGCTACTCTAAGACCCCAAGGATTCCCATGTTTTCACAAGTGCTACTCTAAGCTCCTATACCCTATCTCAAATTTTGCTACTGATTTCAAATCCATTTTAATAGTGCAATGATTAACTTTTAAGTTCAATTTGATTCATTGGGGACCATGTCTTCTACTTTGAGCACAAAATCTTCATGTAAGTTGTGCTTCCCTTCATTTACACTAATATTCATGCCAAGGATGAAAGATTAAATGGCACAATATTTATGGAAAGATACAATTAGGATGTATTTATATATACACTTATTGTATGAAATAGTTGAGGGTGTAAAACCTCAGCTATACAAGGATAGTGATTTAGTGGCTTGGAATATTTTGAATCTCAAAGATAATAGAGCTTTATGATAGTTATGTCTTATCTATGTTGAGCTAACCAAAGGCCACATTACTTCTTGCAAAGTGTCCCAAGAGTCTTGGAGAATCTTTGAAGATGTTTTGGAGGATAAAATGCCTTCTAAAATCTACTCCTTAGTAGTTGAGTTTCACAAAATATCCATTAGGCCCAAAGAACCCTTTACTAAATATCACCACCTTTATTCATTAGCAATGCAACCTTGGATTGTGTCGTCAACATTTTTCCATCGAGATCATGTACATTAGTCTTTGAAATAAGCTTCCTAGGAGTTATGAAATCTTTTTCACAACCCTTTACAACTATGGCTAAGTATTGACTTGGGAGGATGTATGAAGACTTTTGCTCCTTCACAACTCTCGATCTAGGTCCTCATCCTTACAAGAAGCCATGATGAAACTAAAGGGACCATTCAACGTGGCCAAGAATGCTAATCACAATTGTAATAGTGCACCTAAACAAGGTGTAAACAACTCATCAAAGATTTTCAGCTGCAACTATTGCAGTAAAACAAGGCATCTCAAAAATGTATTCTTTCACTACAAGGAATACGGGCGCATAGCGACGGTTAAGGCGACACAATTTCATCGCTATAAAATTGAAAAATGTATCGCAATGAGCATCATGCATGAATCGTCGATTAAACGACGAATAAAACGATGTTTTCTTCGACGTATTGTGCGACGGGGTGTGGGACGCTTGCATAGAGCGTTGCTAAGGTGAGGGTTTTAAAAAGCATCACATAAGCGACTCTAAAAAATATCGCATAAGCAATGCTAAAAAATGTCAATTATGCAACACCAATTCTAGTGATTTCTACGACGCGTTACCATCGCTTATACAATGGTCTGTTGATTAAAAAAAATTAAAATCTTGGAGGCTCTTCGATCAGCATTTTCACACATCTGATCGAAGAGCTCTCCAACATTTGCAATTGCGCTATGCTTACGAGCTAAAACAAGTATATGTAGAATTGTTGTTTTGCCTAAGCTCTCTCTTATTGTCTCTCTCTATCTATGTTTCTCTCTTTCTACATCTTTCCCTCTTTGAATTCTCTCTCTCTCTCTCTCTCTCTCTCTTCTTTCTCTTTTTATTGTAGGTTATTCAAGAAGCTAACCAAGCAAAATGTATGGCTAACTATTGTAAGTACAATTTCTATTCTTTGTATATCATTTGAATTGTGTTATTTTCAGTAGATAGCATACTCACAATTATTGATATGCGCATATACACTTATACATGATCAAGATGCATGTTCACACATATACACATATACATATGCACATACACACACATATATACACAAAGATACATGTGCACATACACTTAGACATACACACACATATGCATGCATATGCACAAACATTTCTACAACCACATAAAATGACTTATATGCATGCATTATGTATGTATATATATATATACATACATACACACATTAACATATATGTAAGTACATGTATATGCACATCCACATGCATGCAAATGGATCCAAATGGAAATGCATCCACATACACATGCATGTTTCATACATATACACATGCATATACATACATTATACACATATATACACATATATATGCACATACGTACACACACATATACATATGTACACACACATGCACATACATACATATACACATATACATGCACATACACACATATACACATAGAGTTACACATATACATGCACATACATATACACACACATACACATGCACATGCACATACTCATACACACATATACACTTTCACATGCACATGCACATACATACATATACACACACATACACATGCACATACATACATGTACACACACATACATATACACTTACGTACGCACATATGAATGAATTATATAATTAAAGTATTAAAACACATGGTTAATGTAAAATATAATAACAACCAATAGAACAAAACTCTTCATTACTTAATAACATACACACATTAACATATATGTAAGTACATGTATATGCACATCCACATGCATGCAAATGGATCCAAATGGAAATGCATCCACATACACATGCATGTTTCATACATATACACATGCATATACATACATTATACACATATATACACATATATATGCACATACGTACACACACATATACATATGTACACACACATGCACATACATACATATACACATATACATGCACATACACACATATACACATAGAGTTACACATATACATGCACATACATATACACACACATACACATGCACATGCACATACTCATACACACATATACACTTTCACATGCACATGCACATACATACATATACACACACATACACATGCACATACATACATGTACACACACATACATATACACTTACGTACGCACATATGAATGAATTATATAATTAAAGTATTAAAACACATGGTTAATGTAAAATATAATAACAACCAATAGAACAAAACTCTTCATTACTTAATACCATACACACAATTCAAAACATAACTGAAATGAAAAAAAAAAAATATATATATATATATATATATATATATATATATATATATATATATATATATATATATATATATATATATATATATATATATATATATATATATATATATATATCAATGTAAATACATATAATCCAATGTCATAATCAACTAGAATCCTAATCATCATCATCATGATGATCATCATCAGCAGCAGCATCATGATCATCCTGATCATCCTCATCCTCATGAGCATGATCACCCTGTGACGATCGAGATCCTCCCTCCTGTGTGTGTCCCTCCACCTCATCCATATCTACCTCTCCATAATACTCTTGTATTACATAAACAAACATAAATAAGTAAAACAATTAAACCATTCATAAAAGTAACATAATTATATAAAATTTAATAATACTCACAAAGGCATCCAAATGATCTCGCATATACTTGCTCAAACGCCGATATCCAAAATGTGTAGCATACTCAATCTCATGTTTTGTAGGATATCAGCCATAATCCTTTCGCTGCATTGAAACAAATAAAAAAGATTAGTTGCTTGCATTTTAACTAAAATAAAGAATATATTCACAATAACACATATACTTACAAATGTAGCTACAAAACCATTATGGCCCATTTGGCCTAGGTGCCGTGTGTGGCCGGACTCCACTCTCTTCTTTGTAGCAGCCTGTTTATTTAAAAAAAAAGAAATACATAAATTAAAGGTAAAAAATTACTAAAATATATGAAAATTGTAAATATAAACTATTAATTTGTGTACCTTCTGCTGAGGAAATGACTCCTGAAGATGTAGCTGTCTATTATAAAATTGCCACATCTCAGGTGGTATGTTAGGTCACCTCTTATTTTTTTCCACCATACAATATCTCCTGTTAATTTAATCTCAAACAAAAAAAAAATCAAAATACATAAACATGTATACACACACATACACATACACATACCCACATACACATATACATGCAAACATATACGCATACATATATGTATACATATACACATATACATACATATAACATAAACACACATATGCATATCCACATATACATGTACACACACATGCATGCATATACACTCATTCATACAAAATACATGCATTTATCCCATAATAATGTGTATTTGTGTATATGTGAATATGTTTCTATGTGTAAATGTGTATATGTGAATGTGTGTGTATGTGTAAATATGTATATGTGAATTTTTTGTGTATCTAAATAATCAAATTATTAATATCAAATAGCATTATTTGTAGATTCTAATCAATCAAATGGAACTCCACCACCGTCTCCTCATCGTGCAATGACTATATAGTGTAAGTATATCAAACATTTAATTTTAAATATTTTTTATGGATACATAAGTTATATATTGTTTTTTTTCTTATTATAATTAGATTCTGATCAATTAGAGGGTACTCCACCACCTCCTTCCCATGCAACAACTTCACATGTGTCCTCCGATAGGAATTTTGATGAGTTTTACTATTAAGAGCATATTATATGTTGGTGTAACTCTTGTTATGGCACGTATCGAAGACCACGAATGGAATGTATTGAACATGAGGCAGAGTATGGTACTTTTGAGCATGCACCATCACCTGGTAATCGTGATAATGCTTGGGTATGTATTTTTTATATAAATTAATGTCATTGTTTTATTTAAAAATCATATACAAAATCAAATTATTGTTGATATACAGGAATACTTGCTCAATAATGATGATGATGATAATTTTTCTCATAATGTTAATATACTTCGTACACGTCATGGACTTGGTGTTCATCAATTACAAACAGAGGTTTCTAGAAATCCTCTACCTCCTAGTTTAGAGACTCAAACTGTTGGAGATTATCCATTGCCAGCTCGTGATCGTTCTTTAATACAAATATATGATAGAAGAAGATATGGAGGATGGAATAGAGGACCACTTCCTTTAGATGGAGAGCTTTTCAACTTTTGGGGTAATCGCTATATGATTGCTCCATCCACTATTACTAATTCTCGTCATGGTCTCTTTATTGTAGAGAATTTGTATGTGCCTCCGAACTCTGAAGTCACTCTTATGTCATTTTCTAGTCCTATGTATGGATGGGGAGATTGGCATCGACTTTCATGTTATGTTCAAAGCATGAGTACTTATGGAATATGCTTGAACGCAGCATCCCTTACTAGTAAAAGGGTTTTACATGCAGAAAATGAAGGATTATATATTGATGTAAGACCTTATACACATGGAAATATAGCAGGTTTAATAAATAGTAGTCGAGGGTTACATAATAGTTCAAAGACTAGTTGCACATTTGAGGAGCATGAAAATAGTCATGAATAACCACACATGAGTAGAGATGTATCAAGATACATAGTTGTCAATGCTATTACTACATTACATGCCGGTGATGAACTATTAGTGAATTATGGATGGCGTAGACCTCCAAGAGCACCTTTTAGCTAGGGAGAATAAACATTGTCTATCCATATTTAATAACTTGTAAAATTAATTTTATATTTAAAGTTTACTTTTTATTCATTTATGGAATACTAATGAATTTTATTTATATGTGTAGATTCCAAAATATGATGTTGATGATATTCCTCAACACCATTGACAATTGGCGGTAAGACCTCATTAATCATACCTATATTCAAAAGATGATTAAGTACAAGATTTGTGTGACAATGATGAAGATGATGGCATGGAAGATTTTATTGAGGATTGGTATCAAAATGAAAATGAGAGCATTGATATTTCTAAAAGTGAGAAACATCTTTGAGAGGAATGTCTAAAGCATGTATATGAAGGAAGTCGTTTGATAGGATTAAGTGCGAGCTTACTTATTCTCAATCTTCAAAATTGTTTTGAATGGAGTAATGTATCTGTTTTGTCACTATTAAGGTATAATTTTCAATTTTCTATATATATATATATATATATATATATATATATATATATATATATATATATATATATATATATATATATATATATATATATATATATATATATATATATATATATATATATATATATATATATATATATATGCATATATAAACATACAAAACAAGAACTTGAATCGAATGGACACTTTTTGTCACCCCATCTTTTAAAACTATTAATGCATCTTTCAAATTATTCACGAAAAATTTGATCCTCGGATTTTACATATGACTTAATACCTTCCTTGGTAATGGCTATTTAATATCTATAAACAGCTTAGCAAGATAGGTAATAGATTGACTATAAAATGGGAAGCTACGAGACGATTCAATAGTCTAGATATCAAAATCTACAATCCACAATATACAAAAAACAATTAAAAATGAAATCAAATATACACAGCTACACATGCATACATACATATACATACATATATACACATTCATACATACACATACATACATACACATGTATACACACATACATATACATATATGCATACATATATGCATACATATACGCATACGTATATATACATACATATACACCTATAAAACACATATACATACATATATACATATACACATACACATATGTATATGCATGCACATGCATATTCACATCCACATACACATACACATAAGCATAAACATATATAAAATTATATGCATATATATATATATATATATATATATATATATATATATATATATATATATATATATATATATATATATATATATATATATATATATATACTTTTTTTAATATATCTTTTTTTATGAACTTACAGGTTATTATTTGAAAAGTTTTTATCAAGTCAAAATATTCTTCCTACCTCACATGATGAAATGAAGAAGATAATCAACAATCTTGGTATAGATTATCAATGTATACATGCATGTCCTAACGATTGTATTTTATATAGAGGTGAATATCCAGACTCTTCGACATGTCCCAAATGTCAATCTCCTCGATATAAGGGCGAAGAAGGTAAAATCCCAAAAAAGGTATTGAGAAATTTTTCATTGGCTCCACGGATTAGACATATGTTTCAAAGCCCGCTTTTCAACATATTGATTCTACATGGCCTGAATTTGCACAAAATCCACAGAATCTAAAGTTAGGAGTTGCATTAGATGCGGTTAATCCATTCTCCATGAAATCTAGTAAATGGTCAACATGGCCACTAAAAGTCATAAACTACAATCTTCTACCATATCTTTGATTAAAAAGGAACATTTAATGCTTTCACTTTAATCTCAGGAAAAAGACAAGTTAAAGATATGAATATATATCTTCCTCCTCTCATTGACGATCTCCAAGAGTTATGGAGAGGTATTAATGACAGTGATGTATTGAAAAGCATCAATGAAAGACATATTATGGTTTGTGGTATTGTGGCTTGGATTATTCATGATTTTCCAAGATATGGTGTTTGTGGAGGTATTGATGTAATTTTTTTATTCAATGTGCATGTAAATAAATATGATTTAATCTAATTATAATTTTATCATTTTCATGATGCACGAATATCTACTAAGGGTTATAAAGCTTGTCCATATTGTGGTGATTGGTTGAGATCAATCTATAGTAAGAATCTCAACAAAAATATTTATCTTTGACATCGATGATTCTTGCTTGATGATCATCCATTAAGTTCTAAAAGAGAAGCGATACATTTTAATGGAAAGCTTAAAACAAGTCAGTGTCCAAAAGCCATGACGCCTATGGATTGGTATAAAAAAATGATAGATAGAACTCTGATAGATCCAGAATCAGAAATCTTCTGTGATGATTCAGATAATGAGTATGTGAAGAGAGGTAAAGGAAAATTGGCACTCGCAGAGAACATATCAATATGGTATTCTTTGGAGCATTGGAAAGAGTTAAAAGTCTGTCATCTTCTTGATCTTATGAATCTATTAAAAAATATTGGTTATTCACTATGGCAGCATCTTCTTGGACTAAAAGGTACCACAACATCAAGGAATAATTTGAAATATCAAAAATCAAAACCAAATTTATGGCCAATTTTTGATGGAGATCGACAAGAAACAACTTATGCACCTGCTCCTTGGGTACTTACAACAAAAGAAATATAGACTATCAACAATAGAATTCAATTGATTAAGACTCCTACAGGATATGGAGCATCTTTTCAAAACATGTTTACTATGAATGATAAGAGCTTATCAAGGTTAAAGACCAATGATTGGCATAAATTTTTGAAACATATTTTACCTTTGGTTATCGATGGATGTACAATGAAAAGAGTACGAGATGTGATCTATTGTCTTGGATCACTTATAAGGTAATTATGATACTTTTATATTTAATATGTATGAATATTGGATATCTTTTATTTTTGAATTAACTTCTTCATAATTGTTTTTATAATATGTATAGGTGGATTACATCCAAAGAGGTTGACAAAAACTCGATCCCACAAAAGAAACATGAATGCAAAGAGCTACTATGTTTGATGGAGAAAGAACTTCCTACTTCATTTTTTGATATTCAAGTTCATTTATAAGTCCGTCTTGTAGATGAAATAGAGATTGCAGGTGTTGTCAACACTCGATGGATGTTTGGTCGAGCGATTTATAGGAATATTAAAAGGTTATGTGCAACAAAGACCAAAACCAGAAGGATCCATGGCAAAGGGTTGGATGCTTGAAGAGTGCATGTATTACGTTAGTGAGTACCTTGAAAGAGTTCATGAAGAAGCTCCACGTGCATGGCCCAACGAGTCTTCTTCAAAAATAATGGATGAGGTATTATGAGGTAAGGGAGTTCCATTCTTATTTACATTTCAAGAAAAAATGATGTTTCTACTTTTGTAGCATATAATAGCAAATGCATGCAAGCATTCCTTAGTGAGTATGAACAGGAACTTCAAAATCTCTAAAGTAAAAGGCAAAAAAACAAAAGATATAGACGTAATCTTGATAATAATGAGATTACAGATATATCTTCTTTCACGGATTGGCTATATAGTCGTTTGTAACGTGCCAACGCAAATGATGAAGAAAGCTCAGATGAGCACAGAGAGTTAATGATAGGTTGTGAAACGAAAGGTAATTTTATTTTAATAATAATTTTATTTTTTTCATATTTGTATATTAGTTTCTATTTACGAATTGGTTTTCTTTTGCAGGCTTGAATGTTGACTAACATGTGGGCTTTTGGATAGCATATTAGAATCAAAGCCATTGATTCTTTACATAAAACAGAGGATTCTAGTATTGTTGCTTCTTTCAAGCAACTATCACGTGCTAGCTCAAAAGACACGAACCTTATAGATGGCAAACTTGGTTACATAGGAACTATTGTTGGTATCTACAAAATTTCATTTCGTACATTCAAACACATAGAAAAAAGTTTATATTTTGTATGATAGAGTTAGTTATTTTTTAAGCACATAGTAATGGGTTTTTGTTTTTATATATTTTGATAGGTCATTTTGAAGATTGACTGGTTTCGAGCCGAGTATAAAGGTAGTAATTCCACATTAAGAAAGGAATTATCTGGGTTTTGAGAAATTGATTCTTCCAAGGTAATGCGATCTACTAAAGAACCATATATTCTTCCTAGGCATATTGAAGAAGCATTTTTTTTTTATAAAAACCCAGATGCTCACCCTTGGTGGCAAGTCATTCATATGCAACCTAGAGGTAGGTCATTGTTTGAACAGTTTATTGTTAGAGAGATCGAAGAAAGTCCTCTTGATGATTCAGCATCAGATACTGATACATCAACATCTAAAAGAGAAATTAGAATCATTATACGTGATAATGATACTAATCTTTTTGATGAAGAAGATAATTTTCTACATGCTGATTCTACTGATGACGAGGAGGAATTACTGGAAATAGATATTAATCCATCCTCCTTTGATCACTGGGTAAGCATCTTGATCATGTAATCTAGCTCATCATCAGACATATCTGAGTAATCATGCATGATGGCCCCTAGAGTATCAGATGGAACTCTTGCTCTCATAAGACTTTTTATGAGAGTGAGTTTCACCTTTCTCTCTCTACTAGGATCCATAATACCTAAATATAAAACAAAATGGGTTAGAAATCAATATATATATGTGTACATATGTATGTGTGTATGCATTAAATATGTGTATGTATGCATGTGCATTATGTATGCATGTAAGTATGTATGTATGCATATGCATATGCATTATGTATGCATGTATGTGTATGTGTGTGTATGTCTCTCTATGTGTGTGTATGCATATATGTGTGTGTATGTGTGTATGTGTGTGTATGTGTGTGTGTATGTGTGTGTGTATGCATGTGTATGTGTGTGTATGCATCATTATGTGTGTATGTGTGTATGTGTGTATGTGTGTATGTGTATGTGTATATGTGTGTGTGTATGTGTGTGTGTCTATGTGTATGTGTGTGCGTCTATGAGTGTGTATGTGTTTATGCATGTGTATGTGTCTATGTGTGTATATGTGTCTATGTGTGTCTGTGTATGCATGTATGTATGCATGTATGTATGCATGTATGTATGCATGTGCATTATGTATGCATATGTGTGTGTATGTGTGTGTATGCATTAGGTATGCATTATGTATGCATATGTGTGTGTATGCATTACGTATGTGTATGTATGCATGTGCATTATGTATGCATATGTGTGTGTATGCATGTAAGTATGTATGTATGCATATGTATGCATGTATGTGTATGTGTGTGCATGTCTCTCTATGTGTGTGTATGCATATATGTGTGTGTATGTGTGTGTGTATGTGTGTGTGTGTATGTGTGTGTGCGTGTGTGTGTATGCATGTGTATGTGTGTGTATGCATCATTATGTGTGTATGTGTGTATGTGTCTATGTGTGTATGGGTGTTTGTATATGTGTGTGTATGTGTGTGTGTCTGTGTATGTGTGTGCGTCTATGAGTGTGTATTTGTTTATGTGTGTGTACATGTCTATGTGTGTGTATGTATCTATGTGTGTATGTGTATGCATGTATGTATGCATATGCATGTGCATTATGTATGCATATGTGTGTGTATGTTTGTGTATGCATTATGTATGCATATGTGTGTGTATGCATTAAGTATGTGTATGTATGCATGTGCATTATGTATGCATGTGCATTATGTATGCATGTGCATTATGTATGCATGTGCATTATGTATGCATGTGCATTATGTATGCATGTGCATTATGTATGCATGTGCATTATGTATGCATATGTGTGTGTATGCATGTAAGTATGTATGTATGCATATGCATATGCATATGCATTATGTATGCATATTTATGCATGTATGTGTATGTGTGTGTAAGTCTCTCTATGTGTGTGTATGCATATATGTGTGTGTATGTGTGTGCATGTATGTGTGTGCATGTATGTGTGTGTGTATGTGTGTATGCATGTGTACGTGTGTGTATATGCATCATTATGTGTGTATGTGTCTATGTATGTATGTGTGTGTGTGTATATGTGTGTGTCATGTGTGTGTGTCTCTATGTGTATGTGTGTGCGCCTATGAGTGTGTATGTGTTTATGCGTGTGTATGTGTCTATGTGTATGTGTCTATGTGTGTATGCGTATGCATGTATGTATGCATATGCATGTGCATTATGTATGCATATGTGTGTGTATGTGTGTGTATGCATTAAGTATGTGTATGTATGCATGTGCTTTATGTATGCATATGTGTGTATGCATGTAAGTATGTATGTATGCATATGCATATGCATTATGTATGCATATGTATGCATGTATGTGTATGTGTGTGTATGTCTCTCTATGTGTGTGTATGCATATATGTGTGTGTATGTGTGTATGTGTGTGTGTATGTGTGTGCATGTATGTGTGTGTGTATATGTGTGTGTGTCTATGTGTATGTGTGTGCATCTATGAGTGTGTATATGTTTATGCATAGGAGGTGCAAGCTAGTTGTACCTACGTAACTACATCTTGACTAATCCATGGTTACTTAGCATTATCACGCAACTTTTCTTGGGATAGGTTTCTTGATCTCATCCTTTCCATATTCCCATCCTTTCTCCCATCTTCTCTTTGAAAATCCATATAGTATCTCACAAATAGCTTGATTCTCCATTATTATCTTCCTTTTGCACCTTTTTCTTATTAGGCCTTTTCCTTGAATTCCATTTCAAAGGAATTAGATCTATGGATTATTGAGCTTATTTGTACATGCAGAGATAAAAGATATGGCTTAAAAAAGGTTAGCAAGAGAAAAAGCAAAAGCATAAATACAGGTAGATATGGTTGTAGAACATGGGAGAAAAAAACTCCATGACTTGTATTTGAGGTATGTTTGTCACGTTATCGTTAAGACTTGCATGCGCTTACAGGTTTTAGTGCCTTAATTTCATATGCTATGGAAAATGTTTAAACAGAGGTTATAAAAATTTAAATGCAACTCATTGAGCATTGGAACTTGATTTTAATGCACAATTCATCGAAAAAGTACATGAGAACCTCTCACTGATTTCCCTTGTTGGTGAACATGTGAAGTGAAATCCTCAGAGGATATTATGATGGCTTATAATGTTTTTAACTTCATAGAAGTAGCAAGGTAGCTAGATTATGTACTTCAAGAGTGTTCCTACAAATACCGATTGGAGAGTGACCTAAATAAATAAATTTACAAACTTAGTCTCATGGAGGATAAAAATGAGATTCTTAATCAAAGAACAAAAGTGGACTTGATGTCCAGAGAAAGAGAAATTAAAGAAGTCTTAGTTTGAGCCTCATAACTGGTGGTGTAGATGCTACACATGAGCTCAGCAATACACAAAAGGGAATTTTAATAATAATGATATGATACAGGCCATAGACATTGTCATCTTCATGACATCCTTCCAACTGCGGAAATAAATTTACAAATAAATGAATAAATTTACAAACTTATGATCATGTAGAATCCTACGAGTTCCTAATCAAAGAAGAAAGGTGGACTTGATTTCATAAATAAGAAACAAAAATGTCTCTTTTGGAGCACCATGAATGGCGGTATAGAGGCTACACAAGGATATGTGCATGCTTAGTAATATATGAAAGTGCATTTTACTAATGCTATGATACAAAGCATAGACATCATCATGGTCATAGCATCTTTGTAGGTATGGGATGTACATGAAAAGGATTATGCAAACTCTACTAGCTAGAACTAGATTGAGGAAGGCCTCCGAATCAAAGAGGAGGTGCAAGATAGTTGTATCTACTTTAGTGCATCTTGATTAATCCATGGTTAAATAGCACGAGCACACAATTTCACTTAGGACAATTTTCATGATCTCATCCTTTCCATATTCCTATCTTTTTTTCATTTTCTCCTTGAACTTCCGTATAGTATCTCACGAGTAGCTTGAATTCTTCCTTATTATGCTCCTTTTGCACCTTCTTCTTATTAGGCCTTTTCTTTGAATTCCATTTCAAAGGAAGTGGAGCTATGGATTCTCGAGCTCGTTGGTATATGTAGAGAAGAGAACATGGGCTAACGAAGGTTAGCAAGAAGATCGAATGAAAAATCTCAGAATCAGGTACATATGGTTCTGCAACACGAGAAAAAAAATTCCAAGACTTGTATGTGAGGTCTTTTTGTCACATTCTCGATAAATCTTCCATGTGTGTAAGTGTTTAAGTGCTATAATTGCATATGTTATGCAAAATGGTTGAAGACGGGTTATAAAAGTTTAAATGCAGCTCATTGAGCATTGGAACTTGATTTTAATGCACAATGTGTTTAAAACTGCACCAACGGCTCTCATTGATTTCCGTTGTTGGTTAAAATGTTAGGTGAATCTTTTTTAGGACATTGGGACGGCGTATAGAGCTTTTTACTTCATCCAAAGAGCGAGGTAGCCAGATGATGTACTTCAAGCGTGTTCATAGAAATAGCGAGTAGAGAGTGACGTAAACAAGTTAATATACAAACTTAGTTTCGTGGAGGATGAAAAGGAAATTCCTAATCGAAGAACAAAAATGGAGTTGACGTCGAGGGATAAGACATAAAAGAAGTCTCATTTTGAGCATCGTGAGTTGTGGTATAGATGCTACACGCGAGTTCAGTAATAAAAAAAATTGAATTTTAGTAATAGTGATATGATTTAGGCCATAGACATCGTCATCCTCACGAGATCTTTCTAGGTCAGGTCATTTTTGTGCATGTGGAAAAGAGTCGTAAAATTTAAATTTGATGTATGAATTGCGACCAAAATATCATAGAACTTCGTAAACCCAAAAATATTTCATATCTTTAAAAATAATTTCTCTCTTGGAAATTTAAGGATTTGCATTGTGTAGTGTGAAAAAATATCTTTTTTCATATGAAAAAAAACAATTATTCATTGAATATGAGAAATTCCATCAAATTAGATGTGCTTTTAGAGCATATTTTCAAAAGACAAACGTTTTATTGTAGGATTAAAGGGGACAAGAATGTTATATTTTTTTACACGTGGAAGTCCTATTTGTCAACTTTTTTAAACTGTTATTAGCAAAAAGCCCCTTTTTTGTGCATTTTTCACCCTAATTTTGTTTCCTCCAAGGAATGATTGACTCCATTCAATAATTTCTTTCCATCATCCAAATGGAACCTACAAAGTCAGTAAAAATATGCATTTAATTTGATTCATAAATACATTAAGTTGAGGTTCTAATTCAAACTTTCAACTCTATTGCAAGCTTTAATTGTGAATCTCAACCAGAGCGTGCATAAAATTCTTCTTCTTGGTGACCTTCGAGACTATCATAGATCTAATGAAAATGTGACTTTTACCTCTACACACAAGAGAGAATGATGAAGTTTCTTTAAAAAATGGATACTATAGAGATTTTCTAATTGAATTTTATATCTAAAATTAATTGAAACTTGCATATACATGCATCAACAATTTAATAATTGGACTGCAATTTATCAAGCATTTTATTTTACATGATTTCGACATTTTAGATGTGCTATTATACTCGAGTTAATCTACGATGCATATGTGTTGCAACCAACTTCATTCAAAGTAACAAAAATTGGATATGTATATGGTTATAGATGGTCTTTAGCAAAACGTCCTCTTGTATAGAATCATGATGATTAAACGTAGTTTCTTCTCCTTCCCATTCATTAGAGTTTACCACTAGGATAAACTTATTCCTTATATGTTATTCTTGAAGAACATGATGTTAGCTTTTCTTTAACATTTTTCAAGCTACCTTATAGGAAGAGTACTCACTTTCTTAAGTATCAACCTTTAAAACACATGCATAACCTGTAAAAACGTCACAAATCCTAGAAAGAGTTGTCTTCTTTGTTCCTCCTATAACAATGAATAAAGTTCAAATATCTTATTGTCATCATTTTCTTTCTACTTCTGGGAAGTTCAATCTTCAACCTACTCTTCTATGAAGCTTGAAATTTGAGAGATCACTAAAGAGACCCAAGGGATCCACTTTATTCCCCATATTCTCATGCTAGCATCAAATTCATTTTAAGCCTTTGGACTTGTATTTAAACCCCAAAGTCTTATAACTACACCAATGCAACTTACAAAGATCTATTCCATTGTTGTTAGAATGAAATCTGAAATTGGTTGACAATATGATGACTTATATGGTTTGTTTTGTTAATGAAGCAAATAGGCAATGAAATTATGTACTTCAAGGTTGTTCCCAAGAATAGAGATTGGAGAGTGAAGTACACAAATAAATTTGCAAACTAATGATCATGGAGACTCCTAGGAGTTCATCATCGAAGAAGGAATGTGGACTCGATGTCACAAGTAAGAAAAGAAAGATATCGCAATTAGGGCACCATGAATGGTAGTATAGAGGCTATACAAGGATATGTCCGTGCTTAATAATATATAAAAGTGCATTTTACTAGTGCTATGATACAAAGCATAGACATCATCATGGTCATAACATTTTTCTACATGCGTGATGTACATGAAAACCATTATCCAAATTCTACTAGCTAGATGTAGATTGAGGAAGGCCTCTAATAGAAAGAGGAGGTGCAAACTAGTTGTAGCTACTTTAGTGCATCTTCACCAGTCTATTGTTAAGTAGCATTGCACACAATTTCACTTGGGGCAATCTTCTTGATCTCATTCTTTCCATATTCCCATCTTTTTCCCATCTTTGCATTGAAAAGTTGTATAGTATCTCACGAATAGCTTTAATTCTCACTTATTATGGTCCTTTTGTACATTATTCTTCTTATTAGGCCTTTTCTTTGAATTCCATTTCAAAGGAAGTAGAGTAATGGATTCTTGAGCTCATTGGTACATGCAACAAAAAAAAGCATGGGCTAAAAAAGGTTAGCAAGAGAGAACAGTAAAACATAAAAACAAGTAGATATGGTTATAGATCATTAGAGAAAAAATTCCAAGACTTCTATGTGAGGTCTCTTTGTCACATTATCAATAAGGCTTGCATGTGGGTAAATGTGTTAATGCTATAATCACATATTTTATGGAAAACTGTTGAATAGAGGTTATAAAAATTCATTGAGCATTGGAACTTGATTTTAATGCACAATGTGTTTAACAATACACCAACACCTCTAAGTAATTTGAGTTATTGGGTAAAATGTCAAGTCATATTTTTTGAGGACATTATGATGGCTTATAATGTTTCTCGCTTCATACAAAGAGCAAGGCATCCAAATTATGTACTTCAACAGTGTTCCTACAAATAAGGATTGGAGATAGACCTAAACAAACAAGTTTACAAACTTATTCTTGTGGAGGACCAAAAGGAAATTCGTAATCGAAGAACAAAAGTGGAGTTGATGTCAAGAGATAAGAAATAAAAGAGATCTCATTTTGAGCATCATGAGTGGTGGCATAGATGCCACACGGGATCTGAGTAATACATAAAAGTGAATTTTAATTATAATAATATGATACAATCCATAGAAATCATCATCATGATGACATATTTCTAGCTATGTGCTGCACATGAAAAGCATTTTGCAACCTCTGCCATGATTGCTTAAATCGTTCATGCCCTTCGATACATAATCCATTAAGATAAAAAGAAACGGACATGACCAATTCAAGTTATTAGGGCAGTCCAAGAACCTTCGATGGACCTTATCACTTGAGTTGTTCGTATCCTTCAAGCTTGTACACCTGGTAATATATCTACCTTTTAATGCTCTATGTAGCTAATTGATAACATGGATAATTTCTTTATCCTTGTCTTGACCAATCAGTCTAGGAGAATGTCTTTGAACAATAAAAACCTTCCACAAGAATGATATAAGCCTTTGAGCAATAGAAATCATCAACAACAATGAGATAAACCAAAATGATGCCAACATGAATATGAAGAGCTTAGATAGAAAAAGAGCCAAATATATTTAAGATTATGTCTTTGTTCCCTTCAAACTTTTGGTGGAAGAAAGAGGGCAAGACTAGTTACATTCTTAAAGGTTCAAACTTGATCACCTTAGGTGGCATGCAATTAATGCAAGATAATATCTTATTTGATCTTATGTTTACTATTGTAGCATCAGCTGAAATCTGAACTATGGTGAAACCTCTTTAAGGAACTCTAGGAGCTCTCGTACATGTTTGAGTTTCCAATTTGTAGTGATAATTATTTTCCTAGGTTGAAACCTTGGGTGCACAACAATTCTAACTCAAATTCTCGACAGCTCTCATCTGAATCCAAGGGTATCCAAAGTCCAAGCTTTTTTTTCCACCTTCTATATCCATATCATAAAACAAGAGGTTGTCGAGATATTTGATATGAGAGAGAATATAGAGTAACTTTAGATAAAATGATGTCTCTTAGCTTTTGGACTTCTTTGCTATCCCATTCCCTACCTAAAACATCATAAGCCTCTATAATAGAAACTCTCATACTCAAAAATTGTTTTCATTTTTTGTAATACCATGTTTTTTTTAACATGATACAAGAAATGGGAATAGGGAAAAACCATTCAATCTTTATCCTCCACGAATTTTCCCTTGGTGACATTGTGCTTTGAATGTCATATTTCATTTTCACAAAAAACGTGAAACTGTCAAATGATGTGTAGAATCCCAAACGAATGAAGAGATGCAAAGCAAGCAAATGTACAAGATTTCCATAAGCACTCCTTTTTCATGGTACCTCATAATCTACAAAATAGATAAGTTATTGAATGCTATTGAAAAATGGAACAGATTTATTTGTATACAAAAATTTGCATAACCCTTATAAAGAACTTTGAATGTTCCTATTAAACATTCAATATGTTGCCACTCTTGAACATTGGAAGGAAAATATACATGCAATACAAAAATAGATAGCTTGTAATACAAAAACAACCAAAAAGATAAAAGAGCATTGTTTAACTTCACTTAAAGTATGATGGGAATTGCACAAAATTGCTTTGTACTAGATCTAAAGGAGTGTACACATGTTGAACTCTTGCAAACCAACCAGATCTTTTTAATTTGATACCGAGAATAGGACCTTTCTAATTATTTTTTCTCTTGTCCCTTAACTTAACTCTAGCAATCTATGGCCACCTTTACATCTAGGAAGCATAGTTATCCAATTATCTAGCTTCACAAAATGAGGTTTCCATAAGGAATCATCCCTTCTTTTATAAACCTTAAAGCAGGAAACGAAGACTCACAAACTTCACAAGTATTTATAGAAAAAAAAAATCAGTATACATGGAAGAGAGTCACAAACTTTTGATTTTGATGTATGAACTATGATAGAAATATCATAGATTTTTGTGAGCCTAAAAATATTTCATATCTTCAAAAAGCATTTTTCTATAGGGTTAAAGGAGACAAGAATGTTATATTTTTCTACCCGTTGAAAGATTCTATTTGTTAATTTTTTTAATTCTACACTAGCAAACAACCCCTTTTTGGGCGTTTTCACTCTAATGCCGTGTTTTCTCCATTCAATGATTGACTCCATTAAATAATTTCTTTCCACCTTCCCAATGGAACTTACAAAGTTATTAAAAATTATGCATTTAATTTTATTCATAAATACCTTAAGTTGATGTTCTAATTCAAACTTTTAACTCTATTGCAAGCTTTACCTATGAATCTTGATTATAGCGTGCACAAACGTCTTCTTCTTGGTGAGCTTCGAGACTATCATAGATCTAATAAAATTTTGACTATAATCTCTACACATGAGAGGGGATGATGAATTTTCTTTCCAAACTCGTACTTATGTAGATTTCTATTTCAATTTTATATCTATATTTAATTAGAACTTGCATATACATGCATCAACAATTAACAATTGGATGGTTATTTAACAAGGATTCTAGTTTAGTTGATTTTGACATTTTAGATGTGCTAGTGTACTTGCGTTAATCTACCATGTGCATGTGTTGTAATCAACTGAATTCAGATTAACACGAATTGAATCTATATATGGTTATAGAGAGTCTTTGGCAAGACATCCTCTTGTATGTGATCATCAAGAAGTACCTTCTCCTTCCCATTTATTAGGCTTTACCACTAGGATAAAATTATTCTTTGTATGTTACTCTAGAAGAACATGGTGACACACTAGTGCTTGGAATGATAGAGAAAAAGAGCTTGAAATGATCTAGAAGAATTGTATCAAATTATGTATGCTAATGAACATCCAATACAAGGGAGGTGTAGTGGACTACTCATAACTATGTTGAGCTCAAGGTATGCTCAAACATGTAGCTCAACGGCTCTCAGTAATGGCACACTTGCCTCGTGACTAAAGCACCTCTACTTATACATATTTCTTGAGTTTGAATTTTGAATTTCCCTCACCTAAAAGTGTTCCTACGCTTTAGGAGTGATTAAATTGATTCCTTCAACCACATGGGGCACGGGTTCAGCTTCTTGACTTCATGAGATTCTTCTCTCTCTTCTCTTTGATATTTTATCCATGGTGAATACACTTAAATGTATAAGTAGGGGTTCATATATGATGCTCTATGTGAGTTATATAAATCAAGGTGTAGTCCTAGGATAATAGCCAAGCACTTAGGGTTGCTATTTTAAACTAGCAACTGCCCCTCAAGCCTAAGATGCTTAAGTCTTTAGTCCTTCAAAATTTCCTACAAACCAACATTGATTTCAACCTATTCAATGTGCTTCCATCCAATGCCTTTGTCATCATATTTGCACATCATTGATGTGTGGATACATATGAGAATTGTATGTCCTTACTCATGATCTTCTTTCTCACATAATGATAGTGAACTCCACTATGTTTAGTGTTGGCATGATAGATAGGGCTTGCAACAAGATGCAATTAACCATTAGGGGAAAAATGAGCCTTGCATGGTCCTTTTGGATTAGAGGGTGATTAGTGATGGACCAATGAGAAAATGGTGGTGGACAGAATCTAGTCCCTTAATCAACTAGGCTAGATATAGCCTTCCCTTCGTTTGGGCTAATCAAAACCACATAAACACTTCAAAATTTGTGGTTTTGAGCTTCAAGTGGTTTTTGAAAGACATGGAATTAAAATAGAACCTTGGATCCCCTTAGAAATTCCATAGCTAAGATCGTTTCTTGAGAAATGAGTGGCATTAAATTATAGCCCTTGGATTTTCTTTACATGTAATGGTTATTGTTGCTCCTGCAAAAGGAAAATGCACATAAATTTTCGGCCATTTGATTGGGACAGAATGCAATGGCTTTGATTTGATCCAAATTTGCATCACTAGAAATAAAATCTACACCATCAAATTTGTATGCCATCCAATGGCTGAAATTCCTCACCGATCCCCATGTTTCTTGTGCAAATTTTCAAGATTTTGTCTTTTAGTGATAGAGTGGGTGGCCATTTTGTCTTTAAGTGCCAAAATGTTTGGTCTCAATCTCAACCATCCAAGCATATGATGATCTGGTGGCCAAAAATCCATGCGGTTCAAAAATTTTCTTCTCTCTTCTCCCACGAATTAGCCTTTTTTTCTCCCATTGAGCTTATGTAGTCTTCTAATGATAGAGTATGTGACTTCTTTTTGAGTTCTAGTTCCCAATTTTTTTGTTTGATCTTGGCCATCCAACCAACATATCTAAGGGCTAGAAAAGTGCATGAATCCCCTACTTGAGTTTATTCTTTATTCTAATGTACAATACCACTAGTGGTTTTTCCCAAGCTCTTAATCTACCTAATTAGCCATTTTAAGTCCTTAAAATTAGGAATCCTTACAAGGCCCATGCAAGATTAAATGTTTCCCTAATGCTAATTCCGTCTCCAAATATGTGTGGAGTTGAGGTGTTCAACCCTAAATTAGAGTATAGGATCTTGATCAACATAGCTTCTTGAGTTGTATTTGCAAGTCCTCTATATTGAAACTCAAATGATGAGAGAGAAACTATAGGTTGATTCTTTGATGACCAATAAATTAATTTGGTGCCTGAAAAGTGAGATAGCCTGATGTGCATCTCCTATCATCTTTGGAACCTGCCCAATTTGCATCAAAAAAATAGCTTGACATCTAAATCAAAGATATAAGGATAGTATAACCCTTCATTAATTGCTCCCTTAAAATACTTCAAGATTCTTTTACATGCTTCCATGTGAGGCTTCCTTGGAGTGTGCATAAATTGACTCAGCACACTAACTCCATAGCATATATCAACTCTAATTTGAGTAGCATAGTTGAAACTTCCAACAGGACTTTGGTAACTAGTCACATCTTCAATTAGTTCATCCTCATGAGCACTTAGCATATGATTTACCTCCATTGGTGTACCTGCACTTTTTGTATTTTCCATATTGAATTTGGAGAGCATATCTCCAATGTACTTTCTCTCAGTTAGGAACATGCCTCTTTCTATATTTACCACTTCTAAACCTAGGAAGTAAGTGAGTAAGCCAAGACCACAGATCTTGATCTCTTCTTTCATATGAGCATTGATCCTCTTGATTCCATCTGCATCATTATCTATAATGATTATATCATCCACATATACACAGAGGTATATGACCTCTGAGTGATTCCTCATTATGAATATGGAAGGATCTTCCTTGCTCACCATAAAGCCTTTGTCTTACAAATAAGTGAGGAACCTGTGATTCCAAGCTCTTGGAGCTCGCTTCAAGCCATATAAGGCTTTCTTCAACTACATGCATATGCTGGATATAATTTATCTTCAAAAATAAGGAGTTGAGCCATGTATACCTCCTATGAAATCCAACCATTAAGGATAGCATTTTTAACATATTTTTGATAGATATTCCAATTCCTAGAAGATGTTGCACTCATGAGACTCTAATGTAGGCATCCTTGCCACACGTGAGAATGTCTCTTCATAAAACATACCTTAAGTTTGAGAAAACCATTTTGCCACAAGCCTTTCTTTGTATGTGTTGATTGAGCCCATTAGAATTCTTCTACATTGTAAATCCACCTTGATCCAATGATCTTTATGGATGGTTTAATCAACAAAGTTAAAATGAAAATCAAAATAACAATCCTAGAGAGAGAGGTGGAAGGTATCAAAGTCATTTTCAACAATGAGGAAAAATTAAAAGAGCAAGCTCTAGTAGAGGAAGAGAAAGAAATTGGGGACAAAATCAATCCTACAAAATTATGTACTACATCTATGCCATTGATACACAAGATGAGAATCATACAATTTTGATAATAAACTCAGTTAGCACATCAGAGAAAGAAGAGTGCAAGGTATTTTATATTGACTCTACTTGTTCAAATCATTTATCAAGAAATATAGAGTTAATGTTAGAATTACAAAAAGGCATCCCTAGTCATACAATTAAAAAAGTTGATAACACAAAACACTTTGTACATTCAACGTGAAAAGTGAAGTACAGAAGTGGAGAAGATTTGGTTTCCAATGTTTTGTGTGTTCCTAGAATACCTAAGAGATTGATTAGTGTGGGAGAAATAGTTGAAAATGTTTTCAAGTCAAGTTTAGCAATGGAGTTTTTGTGCAAGATCCAAACAAAGGATACTATCAAATTGTCTATGGTAAGAATGAAGGTAGAATCTTCACTTGGAAAGTGGAAGGGAATGTTGGTTAAGCTTAATTCACACATGGTGAGGAGGTGATTACAATTTAGACTCATGGCATAAGAGGTTAGGATATTTCAATGAAAGAGGAACCAAAGCTATGGTGACAAATCAAACATAGATCTATTCTTGGTCTACCTAATGTGTAGAATAAACACATGGTCTACAAATGTGAAGCATGCCTAATGGGAAAGGCACTATCAGGAAGGAGTTAAGGAAGGAGAGTGGTATAGGGTTGGATGAGGCCTTAGTGTGGATCGTTCTCCCCGTTTGGTGAGCAATTTTGCATGTTAGGCACCTTGCTCCTAGTATGATGATTGTATCGTATGTCATAGGCCACCCTTGGAAGAGACAAGGAAAAGCTCGAGTGCATGGAACGTAGTCCTCACCTATGGTCATGACCATCGTGGATGAAAAATTGAAATACATTGCTAGGAAACAGAAATCACTTGATTGATGTGCTAAGTAAAACAACTATGCTTAACGATACAATGCGTATAGAACTGATGTTGTCCAATAAATCTCAATCATACAATGAATCCCGCTATAGTGTGGATCAATGATACAATATAAACTTCTTGCTACACTCGGAGAAGGCGCCCACGAGCTTCAACGTTGGTCCTTGTAGTAGGATCTTCACTTTACTTCGGTCTTCGGTCAACTTAAAGTCTTCATGGTAATGACTTTGCTTCTCTTTTTCTCAAAAATCTTATAGAAACCTAGAGAGAATATTGAGAGAAGATCCATACGGAGTGAAAATGCTTCGTTGATTTACTTTGGTCTTTCGAAATTTCCTCCTCAAATCATCAAAAACCAGTTGGTGAGAAGATCCACATAAAAGATCCGTGGGGGGGTAATTCTTCACTTTGGTCTTCAAATCTTTCCCTTACTTCATATAATACACCAACATCAATACCTGGTGAGAAGATCCAAAGAAAAGATCCACTAGCACTACAACATATGAGGGGCATACAAACGTTGTCCATACCGATGGTCATGCCTCGGCCTCGATATGATCATTGAAAATGCTTGAAAAACCATGGAGGCAATACCGATGCTCATTTAATCATTGGTATATCGGTGTCGGTATCAACATCCGTATACACGTTGGTACTCTACTGGAAATTACCGACGCTTATATCGATGCTCATAGCGATGCCCATATCGATGCTCATACCGAGGCAAAATTTTAAATAGACCCGAGAGCAAGAATTCGACATCTACTCGCGTTTTGAACCAAAGTCTGCTACTGTTGAGTTTCCGTGTGCAAACTACATTCTGAGCATATTGTGTACACACATCTCCCTCTTTCTCTCTTTGTCTCTTGCTCTCTCTCTTTCTCTACACACACCTCTCTATTTTTCTAGATCAAAAATTTTGGTAAGTCTCACACATACTATAGCACCCTTTCTCTTTCTTTATGTTTTCCCTTTTCTAATTTCTCTTCTCTTTACTTTTGCAGGAGCTTTTTGGTGTTATTTCTTTGGAGTTTGAAGAAGGACAACATTAAGTGGACTTTGACGACAACGCTTCAAACAGTTACATCCATGTAAGTGACTATTTTTTTTTCTATTGACATAGAGAGAAAGAGATGAAACAAAGAGAGCGATATAGAGAAACATAGAGAGAGAGATGGAGAGATAGAGAGAGAGATGAAAGAGAGAGATAGAGAGACAATGAAAGAGAGAGAGATGAAAGAGAGAGAGATATGAAATAAAAAGAGAATGAGATAGAGAGAGAGATACATACATACATACACACACATATGCATACACATCCTCACATACATATTACATACACACATGCATATTGGATACACACTCACATTCATATTACATACTCACATGAATATACATACACATACATATTACATACTCACATGCATATGCATACAAACATATACGTACATACATGCATATTGCATACACACATGCATATTACATACACACATGCATATGCATACACACACATATGCATACTCATACTCACATACATACATGTACACACACATATACATACATACATGTACACACACATGTATACATACACACATGCATATGTATACATACATACACTACAAGGAATACGGGTGCATAGTGATGGTTAAGGCGACACAATTTCATCACTATAAAATTGCAAAATGCATCTCAATGAGCGTCGTGCACGAACCATCGATTAAACGATGAACAAAACGACATTTTTTTTGACGTACAGCGTGACGGGGTGTGCCATGCTCGCATAGAGCATCGGTAAGGTGATGGTTTTAAAAAGCTTCGAATAAGCAATGCTAAAAAATGTCGCATAAGCGACGCTAAAAAATGTCGCTCATGCGATGCTTATTCCAGTGGTTTCTACGACGTGTTACCATCGCTTACACGACGGTCTGTTGATGAAAAAAAATAAAACATTGGAGGCTCTTCGATCGGCATTTTCACGCATCTGATCGAAGAGCTCTCCAACATTCGCAATTGCGCTCTGCTTACGAGCTGAAACAAGTATATGCAGAATTGTTGTTTTCCTAAGCTCTATCTTATTGTCTCTCTCTATCGCTCTTTCTCTCTTTCTACATATTTCTCTCTTTGAATTCTCTCTCTCCCACTCTCTCTCTCTCTCTCTTCTTTCTCTCTTTATTGCAGGTTATTCAAGAAGCTAACCAAGCAAAAAGTATGGCTAACTATTGTAAGTACAATTTCTATTCTTTGTATCATTTGAATTGTGTTATTTTCATTAGATAGCATACTCACACTTATTCATATGCACATATACACTTATACATGATGAAGATGCATGTTCACACATATACACATATACACATGCACATACACACACATATATACACACAGATACATGTGCACATACACTTAGACATACACACACATACACATGCATATGAACAAACATTTCTACAACCATATGAAAAGACTTACATGCATGCATTATTGCATATATATATATACACATACACACATTAACATAAACGTAAATACATGTATATGCACATCCACATGCATGCACATGGATGCAAATGGAAATGCATCCACATACACATGCATGTTTCATACATATACACATGCATATACATACATTATACACATATATACACATATATATGCACATACGTACACACACATATACACATGCACACACACATGCACATACATACATATACACATATACATGCACATATACACGTAGAGTTACACATATACATGCATGTACATATACACACATACACATGCACATGCACATACTCATACACACATATACACTTACACATGCACATGCACATACATACATATACACATACATACACATGCACATACATACATATACACACACATACAGATACACTTACGTACACACATATGAATGAATTATATAATTAAAGTATTAAAACACATGCTTAATATAAACAATAATAACAATCAATAGACAAAAACTCTTCATTACTTAATACCATACACACAATTCAAAACATAACTAAAATGAAAAATATATAGATAATATATATATATATATATATATATATATATATATATATATCAATGTAAATACATATAATCTAATGTCATAATCAACTAGAATCTTAATCATCATCATGATGATCATCACCAACATCATGATCATCCTGATCATCCTCATCCTAATCATCATTTTCACCCTCTGACGAACGAGATCGTCCCTCCTGTGTCTGTCTCTCCACCTTATCCATATATGCCTCTCCATAATACTCCTCTATTACATATAACAAACATAAAAAAGTATAACAATTAAACCATTAAACAAAATAAAATAATTATATAAAATTTAATAATACTCACAAAGGCAATTGCATATACTTGCTCAAACACCGATATCCAAAATGCGTAGCATACTTGATCTCATGTTTCGTAGGATATCGTCCATAATCCTTTCGCTGAAGAAATAAATATATATACGTGTACATATGTATGTGTGTATATGTGTATGGTGTACATGTGAGTGTATGGACCGGTGTGTATATGGATTTGTGTGTATGTGTGTATGCATGTAAACATGTATGTATGCATATGTGTGTGTACGTGTGTGTGTGTGTACGTGTGTGTGTGTATGTGTGTGTGTGTATGTGTGTATGTGTGTGTATGCATGTGTATGTGTGTGTAAATGTATGTGTATATGTGTGTGTATGTGTCTATGTGTATGTATGTGTCTATGTGTGTGTATGTGTATGCATGTGCATTATGTATGTATATGTATGCATATGTGTGTGTATGTGTGTGAATGTGTCTATATGTGTGTACGTGTATGCATGTATCTATGCATATGCATGTGCATTATGTATGCATATGTATGCATATGTGTGTGTATGCATGTAACTATGTATGTATGCATATGTATATGCATTATCTATGCATATGTATGCCTGTATGTGTATGTGTGTGTATGTCTCTCTATGTGTGTGTATGTGTGTGTGTATGTGTGTGTGTGTCTATGTGTGTATGTGTACGTGTGTATGCATGTGTATGCATGTGTATGTGTTTGTATGCATGTAAGCATGTATATATGCATATGCATGTGCATTATGTATTCATATGCATGTATGTGTGTATGTGCATATGTGTGTATATCTATATATATGTGTCTGTATGCATGTGTATGTGTGTGTAAATTTGTGTGGATGCGTGCATGTAAGTGTGTGTGTCTATGTGTGTGTGTATATTTGTGTGTATGTGTATGTGTGTGTGTGTCTATGTGTACGTGTGTGTGTCTATGTGTGTATGTGTGTGTGTCTATGTGTGTGTGTCTATGTGCGTGTGTCTATGTGCATGTGTCTATGTGTGTATATATGTGTGTATCTATATATATGTGTCGGTGTGCATGTGTATGTGTGTGTAAATGTGTATGATATGTATGTGTAAGTGTGTATGTGTCTATGAGTGTGTATGTGTTTATCTGTGTATATGTCTCTATGTGTGTGTATGTTTCTATGTGTGTATGTGTATGCATGTATGTATGCATATGCATGTGCATTATGTATGCATATGTGTGTGTATGTGTGTGTATGTGTGTGTATGCATTATGTATGCATATGTGTGTGTATGCATTAAGTATGTGTATGTATGCATGTGCATTATGTATGCATATGTGTGTCTATGCATGTAAGTATGTATGTATGCATATGCATATGCAATATGTATGCATATGTATGCATGTATGTGTATTTGTGTGTATGTATCTCTATTTGTGTGTATGCATATATGTGTGTGTATGTGTGTATGTGTGTATGTGTGTGTGTATGTGTGTATGTGTGTGTGTATGTGTGTGTGTTTGTGTGTATGCATGTGTATCTGTGTGTATGCATCATTATGTGTGTATGTATCTATGTTTGTATGTGTGTGTGTGTATATGTGTGTGTGTATGTGTGTGTGTCTATGTGTATGTGTGTGCCTCTGTGAGTGTGTATGTGTTTATGCGTGCGTATGTGTCTATGTGTGTGTATGTGTCTATATGTGTATGTGTATGCATGTATGTATGCATATGCATGTGCATTATGTAAGCATATGTGTGTGCATGTGTGTGTATGCATTATGTATGCATATGTGTGTGTATGCATTAAGTATGTGTATGTATGCATGTGCATTATGTATGCATATGTGTGTGTATGCATGTAAGTATGTATGTATGCATATGCATATGCATTATGTATGCATATGTATGCATTTATGTGTATGTGTGTGTATGTCGCTCTATGTGTGTGTATGCATATATGTGTGTGTATGTGTGTATGTGAGTGTGTATGTATGTGCATGTATGTGAGTGTATGTGTGTGTGTGTATGTGTGTGTGTGTGTATGTGTGTGTGTATGTGTGTATGCATGTGTATATGTGTCTATGCATCATTATGTGTGTATGTGTCTCTATGTGTATATGTTTATGTGTGTATGTGTGTGTGTATATGTGTGTGTGCAGTATGTGTGTGTCTCTATGTGTACATGCATGTGTCTATGAGTGTGTATGTGTTTATGTGTGTGTATGCGTCTATGTGTGTGTATCTGTCTATGTGTGTATCTGTATGTATGTATGTATGCATATGCATGTCCATTATGTATGCATATGTGTGTGTATGTGTGTGTATGTGTGTCTATGCATTATGTATGCATATGTGTGGGTATGCATTAAATATGTGTATGTATGCATGTGCATTATGTATGCATATGTGTGTGTATGCATGTAAGTATGTATGTATGCATATGCATATGCATTATGTATGCATATGTATGCACATATGTGTATTTGTGTGTATGTCTCTCTATGTGTGTGTATGCATATATGTGTGTGTATGTGTGTATGTTTGTGTGTATGTATGTGTGTATGTTTGTGTGTATGTGTGTGAATGTATGTGTGTGTATGTGTGTATGCATGTGTATGTGTGTGTATGCATTATTATGTGTGTACGTGTCTATGTGTATATGTGTGTGTATATGTGTGTGTGTATGTGTGTGTCTATGTGTATGTGTGTTCGTCTATGAGTTGTGTATGTGTTTATGTGTGTGTATGTGTCTATGTGTGTATTTGTCTATGTGTGTATGTGTATGCATGTATGTATGCATATGCGTGTGCATTATGTATGCATATGCATGTGCATTATGTATGCATATGTGTGTATGTGTGTGTACGCATTATGTATGCATTATGTATGCATATGTGTGTGTATGAATTAAGTATGTGTATATATGCATGTGCATTATGTATGTATATGCATGTGTATGCATGTAAGTATGTATGTATGCATATGCCTATGCATTATGTATGCATATATGTGTATGTGTGTGTATGTCTCTCTATGTGGGTGTATGCATATATGTGTGTGTATGTGTGTATGTGTGTATGTGTGTATGTGTGTGTGTATGTGTGTGCATGTATGTGTGTGTGTGTATGTGTGTATGTGTGTATGTGTGTATGTGTGTATGTGTGTATGTGTGTATGCATGTGTATGTGTGTGTATGCATCATTATGTGTGTATGTTTCTATGTGTGTATGTGTGTGTATGCATCATTATGTGTGTATGTTTCTATGTGTGTATGTGTGTGTATGTGTGTGTGTATGTGTGTGTGTGTGTGTGTATGTGTATGTGTGTGCATCTATGAGTGTGTAAGTGTTGATGTGTGTGTATGTATCTATGTGTGTGTATGTGTGTGTATGTGTGTGTATGTGTGTGTATGTGTGTGTATGTGTATGCATGTATGTATGCATATGTGTGTGTATGCATTATGTATGCATATGTGTGTGTATGCATTATGTATGTGTATGTATGCATGTGCATTATGTATGCATGTAAGTATGTATGTATGCATATGCATATGCATTATGTATGCATATGTATGCATGTATGTGTATGTGTATGTATGTCTCTCTATGTGTGTGTGTATGCGTATATGTGTGTGTATGTGTGTATGTGTGTGTGTATGTGTGTGTATGCATGTGTATGTGTATGTATGCATCATTATGTGTGTATGTGTCTATGTGTGTATGTGTGTGTATATGTGTGTGTATGTGTGTGTGTCTATGTGTATGTGTGTGTGTGTGTGTCTATGAGTGTGTTTGTATGTGTCATGTGTGTTTATGTGTCTATGTGTGTATGTGTATGCATGTATGTATGCATATGTGTGTGTATGTGTGAGTATGTGTGTGTATGCATTATGTATGCATATGTGTGTGTGTGCATTATGTATGTGGATGTATGCATGTGCATTATATATGCATATGCATTATGTATGTGTATGTATGCATGTGCATTATGTATGCATGTGCATTATGTATGCATATGTGTGTATATGCATATAAGTATATATGTATGCATATGCATATGCATTGTGTATGCATATGTATGCATGTATGTGTATGTGTGTGCATGTCTCTCTATGTGTGTGTGTATGCATATATGTGTATGTATGTGTGTATGTGTGTGTGGATGTGTGTGTATGTGAGTGTATGTGTGTGTATGTGTGTGTATGTGTGTGTATGTGTGTGTATGTGTGTGTATGCATCATTATGTGTGTATGCGTCTATGTGTGTATGTGAGTGTGTGTATATGTGTGTGTATGTGTGTGTGTGTGTCTATGAGTCTGTATGTGTTTACATGTGTGTATGTGTCTGTGTGTGTGTATGTGTCTATCTCTGTATGTGTATGCATGTATATATGCATATGTGTGTGTATGCATTATGTATGCATATGTGTGGGTATGCATTATGTATGTGTATGTCTGCATGTGCATTATGTATATGTATGCAACATTATGTGTGTATGTGTGTATATGTGTGTGTATATGTGTGTGCATGTGTGTGTGTGTGTCTATGTGTATGTATGTGTGTCTATGTTTGTATATGTGTGTGTATGCATATGTATGTGTGTGTAAGTGTGTGTGTGCGTGCATAGATGGCTTCAATGATGATACCTTGCTCTCTCTCTCTCTCTCTCTCTCTCTCTCTCTCTCTCTCTCTATCTCTCTCTCTCTCTCTCTCTCTCTCTCTCTCTCTCTCTCTCTCTCTCTCTCTCTCTCTCTCTCTCTCTCTCTCTCTCTCTCTCTCTCTCTCGTTCTCTTGCTCTCTCGCATTCAAATCCCAGTACAAATGTGTCGGGAGAAATCAATTTTTTTTTTTTTACATTTCAGAGTGTCACTTATGCGATGCTCTGGAACATAGTACCTCGCTTATGCAAGGTGTAAATGTCGCAGCCAGTTTGCAAATGTCGCAAATAACATCGCTAGTTAGCGACGCTATTTGCAACGCACACTTTTAGCATCGCATAAGCGATGCTACCATCGCTTACGTGACGAACGCTCGTAAAGAAAAAAAATCCAAATCCAGGACCGTGGCTTAAGCGATGCTAACGTCGCATAAGCAATGATTCTCGTTTTTTTTTTCCAATTCGGGGGCGTTGCTATGCCCCCTATTTCTTGTAGTGATACACACATATTTGCATGTACACAAACACATACATACATACACATGGACATATACATACACACTCACATATGTATACACACACATATGTGCATACAGAGATGCATTTGCATACATACACACGCACATATGCATGTACACACACACCTATATACATACTCAATGCATATTACATACACACGCACATATATATACACACTCGCATATGTATACACACACACATGCATACATGCACATACACATACACACACATCACATATACATACACACATAAATACATATCCATGTTTTAGGGTTAGGGTTTTAGGATTAGAGTTTTTGGGTTTTACACATATACACACATAATACATACTCACATGCACACATAAACACATGCATACACACATCTCTTTCTTTCTCACTCTCTCTCTTTCTCTCTCTCTCTCTCTCCCTCTCTCTCTCTCTCCCTCTCTCTCTCTCCCTACACACACATCTCTCTCTCTCTCTCTCTCACCCTACACACACATATCTTTTTCTCTCTCTCTTGCATCTTTGTCAGTGATGCACATACTCTTTGATTCTCTCTCTCTCTCTTTCTCTATGTCTTCTCTTTTTTAATTTCTATTTTCTTTTGTTTTCTAGGAGCTTTTTGGCATCGATTCTTTGGAATTGGACAAGAGACAATGTCGATTGTGCTTTGATGAATCAAAAGAATTACATAGATGTAAGTGATTGTTTTGTCACTCTAGGCGTGGTTCTTCTAAGACATAATGACTGTTTATGTGTAGATATGCTTTGAACTTTTACCTCATGTTCATTATCACAATTCAATACTTGTAGATCCTTAACTTGTTTGATCAACAACTCAACCTTATGTTTCAATTCTGAAATCTCAAAATCTATTTCCTTTCTTACATCTTTAATACTTATGCCCATTATCTTAATAGTTTCAGATATTGCATTTATCGTTTGTATTAAAGTCATAAACATACCAAACTTGGATTTTATAGACTTGCTCGCGTTAATTTCCATTTCCATAAATCGCTCTTTGTATTTCCTCAAATGTTCCTCAATCATTTTGTTCATTTTAATTTTCTTCTTGTTAAGATCTAGGCTATGAAATAAGTAGATTCCTAATGGAAGGGATAGTAGAAAAGTGCAAACCCCTATGTTCTAAACTTATGCTAATGGTGAATGATCAAACTCGGGTAGAAAAAACAATCTTTCTATTCAAGTGTGTGGAATGATGCAAAAACTTAAAGAACTTGAAATGCCAATACTTGCAATATCTGATCTAACCTAGACATTTCTTTTTCTCTTTTCAAGGAGTGGGTGGCACGTCGAGGATCACCAGGCAACCGCCTCGCTTCACATTGTTTAGTTTTTGGGAAGGAGGTAAGCAGGGAGAGCAACGTTGGGTTGGATCAGGCTCTAGTGTGGGTTCTTCTCCTCATTTGATGAGCGGCATCTGCAGGTTGGGTGCGACGACCTACTCTGATACCAATTGTTGGAGTTAGACATCTGCAGAAGCACGTGAACAACACAAGGAAGAAGAAGAAGTTTGGAGCACAACACACAATACTGAATGTATTACTAGAGAATGTACCAAGATAAGTAGCCCATTAGGGCAATAAGCGTATATACAAGCCGGGGGTAAAAACCTCCTAAAGAGAGAAAAAAGTGCACGGGCGGTCCTAGTGTGTTCACACACATCACTACCTAAATATATAAACAATATATATATATATATATATATATACATATATATATATATGCGCGTCCCAAGCATCTATGGATGACCATAAGAATTCTCTCTATTTTCCAAAAGCTATAAGAGTGCAACTTGGGATCAAGGTGATTCAATACTGCCAAATTGAAATTTGCAAATCAACTCCATCCATAGGGCAAAAGCAATGCGTTTCCAACATCTATGTAGATTGAAAGGTGGTCCATAGTGTTACCTTTTGGGAGTATGAGGATTACCAACAATCCCCTTTCAATAGTTAAAGGATTAAAACAAAATAGAAATCTAGAGAATCTTTAGATGATCTTGCTTTCTAGATACGCATAGCACTGCTTTGCATGGAGTAGGTGGAGGAAATAATCTCTCTCTAAATGTGCAAGCAAACCATGGAAGAAAACTCATAAATAAAAAATCTTCAATTCACTCTCAAGAAGTCATGCTAAATTCTTTTCAAAGCTACATACAGCCTCACTAATTTCTCTCTTAGCATGAATATATAAAGGTAAAATAGGAACAAAACATAGAAAGAATAAGAGAAGGCTTAGAAAGTATACCTGGTGAGAAGATCCACAAAAAAGATCCACGGGAGAAGCAAATGACATTTGGACACCTATTTCTAGGTTCCCACTCCTAGTTTCTCTCTCTAGAATCTTCTAACCTCCTCATTGATTCTTTCTATTTCCAGAATCATTCTTGCATGTTCTTTTTCTATTTTAGGAAAATCACATCTTTTATTTCTATTCTTGATTTTTCTCTTTTTAATTTTCCATTTTTTTCTTTTTAGAACTTTTTTCTTTTTCTATTTGCCTTTTTATTTTTGGACTAAGATTTGGTTTCATACTTTATGAAGAAAAATAAATCAAATCAAAGGGTTAGACTTAGGGTAAAGAGCAAATCCAAGGTTACAACCTAGGACTTCTAATCAAGGAAAGTTAGGCTTTGCCTATGCTTAAGGTCAAGTACACCAATTAATAGTTTTATTTACATTTATGACCTAAAATCCAAGGATTTGTAAGGGTCAAACCTAGGGTTTCAAGGGTGAAACCTAGGTTTTCCAAGGGTCAAACCTTGGGTTTTAGGGGTTTAGGGATACGTTAGTGAACTAATTACAAATATACAAGTTAAATGTGTAGAGATGACATGGCTTTGTTGGAGTTAGATGTCTGCGGAAGCACACAAAGAACACAAGGAAGAAGAAGAAGCTTGGACCAAAACACAAAATAATGAATGTATTACTAGATAATGTACAAAGATTAGTAGCCCATTAGGGTAATAGGCGTATATGCAAGCCAGAGGAAAGAAACCTCTTTAAGAGGGAAAAAAGTTTCCCGATGGTGCTAGAGTGTTCACACAAATCACTACCTAAATATATCAACAAATCCCCCCTAGGTGTGATGCGGTGAATAAGTAGCTAGCACTCATGTATAAGGAAGTGCCAAGCTATGTGGAAATCACTCCACAAAAGGAAGTAAGCCCAAAGCTTTGCCAAAAGCTTCTAACTTCTCCGTAGGCAAAGCCTTCATGAAAAGGTCTGCAATGTTCTCCTACATGGGCACATATGCCAAGCTGATCTCACCAGTAGAGAACCTCTCCCTGACATAATGATAATGCACCTCAATGTCCTTAGTGCAAGCATGGAGCACAGGCCTCCTCGCAACTGCCAATGGCTTTAACTATCAGTGAAGATGGTGGTGGCAATAGACTGACCAACACCCAAATGAGCCATAAGGCGTCTAAGTCACACACACTCAACAGTCGCTATGAAAGCTGCCCTACACTTAGCCTCACAACTAGAAGTAGCCAGACTAGGCTGCTTCTTGCTTAACCAAATATACATGAGCTACCAAGCATAAAGCAAAAGCCACTAGTGGACACACTAGTGTCATAGCAACCAGCCTAGTCCAAGTCAAAAAAGCCATGCAAATATGGCAGTACTAATCCATGATTGGGATAAAACAACCCAAGTAGCTGAGTTCCACTCAAGTAGCGAAAGATGTGCTTAACCACCTACCAATGCTTGACACGTGGGCAATGCATTAACCTGCTCATCTGTGAGACAACAAACTGAATATCTGGCTAAGTTATGCATAAATAAATCAGGCATCCAACAACCTGTTGATAGAGGACAACATCAAATGCATCTCCAGCATCATGAAGACTCAATCCTAAACCTTTCTCCCATAGGAGTGGCAATAGGCTTATAGTCTTCAAGTCCAAAATGCTGCAATAATGTGTCAATATATTTCGTTTGACACAAAGCTATTCCACCATCAACTTGCATAAATTGAATGCCCAAATAGTGATGCAAATGCCCCAAATCACACATCTCAAATGAGGCATGCAAATCAGCCTTATAATCAGCAATATGCTTCTTAGTAGGACCAGTGAGCAGCATATCGTCAATATAGATAACAATGATCAAAAGTACATCATTAGCACGCTTAACATATAAGGTGCTTTCAGTTGGACTATTCTCAAAACCATGTGCAATGAGATAGGCATGTATCTTCTCATACCAAGCATGTGGTGCTTGCTTTAAACCATATAATGCCATATGCTTTGAAGAGTAGTCATACGACATGTAGGTGCAAAGGTCTCATGAAAATCAATGCCTCTTTCCTGTGCATAACCCTTTGCAACAAGCCTAGCCTTATACCTATCAACTGTTCCATCAGGCTTATGCTTCAGTTTGTAAACCCACTTGGTGCCAATGGCCTTCTTGCAATGAGGTAAATCACATAAATATCAATTACCATTCTTCATTATAGCATCATATTCAGATTGCATAGTAGCCATCCAATTTTCTGAATTTTGTGCTTCGTCAAATGAAATAGACTCATTCTCATCACAGAGACTAGATGCAGTCATAGCACCGTAATCTGATGCAAAAGAGGCACTATGAGAGCCTGATCGAGTACTATATGACTGAGGTGCATCCAATTTGCTGTCATGCAAAGTTTGCACCAGCCATTTTGGCATAGTTTTTCCCTTCTCAATGTCAGCTCACTCATCAACAAGTGCATCATGTAAATCTGCAAAAGAAATGGGATTATCTACATCATCACATGAAACCTGCAAAGGCTCATTACAAGATATTGAGGGTATACTGAGGCTATTACCGAGGAAAACAAACGGGCATAATTTTTCCGTGACATCGGTGTCAAAGTCATTATGCATGTCGAAAACATAACGCCGGTATAATCGTCGGTATAGGCGCAGGTATGGCAATCGGTATGGACGTCGGTATGGACGTCGATATACGCATCGGTATTACCGATGCTTATACCGACGTCCATATCGACGCCCATACTAGGTGTACGAACGCCCATACCGACGACTCTATTGGGTGTACCGACACCCATACCCACGACCATATGTGCACAATTTTTTTTGGGCAGAGCGTGTTGTCTTTTGCTACAGCATGATGTTGCTTAGCAAAAGACAATACACTTTGCCCAACTCTAAACCGCATACATGTGTTATGTACTCTAATGGAAACCAAAACATGATTTTATATGACTAAAAATGAACCATGAATCATGTACAAAAAGTTGTATATTCCATAAATGAAGGATGTACAAGAGTGTGACAAAGCACTTCCATATAGGAACCAGTACAAAATGTGACAAAGCACTTCAAGATAGGAATCGAATACAAAATTATGGTACATCATTGCCACATAGGAGTGTAATAGAAAATTGTGGCAATGTGACAAAACACTTCCATATAGGAATCGAATACAGAACTATGGTACATCATTGCCACATAGGAGTGTAATACAAAACTGTGGCAAAGCACTACCATAATTATACGCAAGGGGATCAAAACATTCACACTTACAATCCTGCAGCAAGCATATGCGTAAAATGAGACAAATTGACATGACATTTATAAACGACAACTAAAAATATGAAACCAAGCTATAAGTTTACCTAATCATAGATTCTCCCATGAAATGATTGCACCACGTCCCTCTAAGTCCTACAACACTGCAGCCAATCCATGATGACATCCATAAGCTTCTTCCGTTCGCATCGAAGGATGACCCACTCCCAACTCCTATAATAAATATGCATTAGATGAACATACATGATGTGCTTACCACAAAACAATTTCAATAATTAAAATGATACTTACAAATTGGTAGCGCATGTTGTTGTATCCTCTGCTACCTAAATGCGATGTTCCAACCATATTTAAACATGTGGCCACCGCATCTCCCTCTTGACGATATCAATCAGGAGTATGTTGTTGCTAATTCTGAATCGGTTCCCACTCTTCAACATCTAGCCATACAGGCTTCGATAAGCCTGCTCTCAAAGCATCGTGAGCTTTGGACCGTCGATGAGAGATCACCTCACATGCCGTATGCTAAATCCATTCTGAACTCACAATAGGATGCCCAGGTGCTGGTTGGTACTCTTCATATATCCTTTGTGTGATATAAGTTTTGGAATCCTTATCATGTTCCCTCCATTTTAACATTACAGAATGTCCAAACTCTATGGAGCAAAGTTGTGGAATGCACTGACGCATGGACTTTCCGGCTCCATCCATGATTGGAGCACCATTACGTATGTGATATATCTTAAAGTCATCATGGTCATGCACTCCCCAAGGTGTACATGGAGATCCCATCTGATCCAATGTGGAAATGTTAAAATCCATGTGTATGCATATACATGTGTGTATGCATATGCATGTGTATGCATATGCATGTGTGTATGCATATGCATGTGTGTATGCATATGCATGTGTGTATGCATATGCATGTGTGTATGCATATGCATGTGTGTATGCATATGCATGTGTGTATGCATATGCATGTATGTGTGTATGCATATGCATGTGTGTATGCATATGCATGTGTGTATGCATATGCATGTGTGTGTCTATCCATATGCATGTGTGTATGCATATGCATATGTTTATGCATATGCATGTATGTGTCTATGCATATGCATGTGTGTATGCATATGCATGTGTGTATGCAAATGCATGTATGTGTGTATGCATATGCATGTATGTGTGTATGCATATGCATGTATGTGTGTATGCATATGCATGTATGTGTGTATGCATATGCATGTATGTGTGTATGCATATGTATGTGTGTATGCATATGCCTGTGTGTATGCATAAGCATGTGTGTATGCATATGCATGTATGTGTGTATGCATATGCATCTATGTGTGTATGCATATGCATGTGTGTATGCATATGCATGTGTGTATGCATATGCATGTGTGTATGCATATGCATGTGTGTATGCATATGCATGTGTGTATGCATATCCATGTTTGTATGCATTTGTTTATGCATATGCATCTGTGTATGGATATGCATGTTTGTATGCATATGCATGTGTGTATGCATATGCATGTGTGTATGCAAATGCATGTGTGTATGCATATGCATGTGTGTATGCATATGCATGTGTGTATGCATATGCACGTGTCTATGGATATGCATGTATGTATGCATATGCATGTATGTGTGTATGCATATGCATTTATGTGTGTATGCATATGCATGTGTGTATGCATATGCATGTTTGTATGCATATGCATGTGTGTGAGGATACGCATGTGTGTATGCATATGCATGTATGTGTGTATGCATATGCATGTATGTGTGTATGCATATGCACGTGTGTATGCATGTGCATGTATGTGTGTATGCATATCCATGTGTGTATGCATATGCATGTGTGTATGCATATGCATGTGTATGCATATGCATGTGTATGCATATGCATGTGTATGCATATGCATGTGTATGCATATGCATGTGTATGCATATGCATGTGTATGCATATGCATGTGTGTATGCATATGCATGCATGTGTGTATGCATATGCATGCATGTGTGTATGCATATGCATGCATGTGTGTATGCATATGCATGTGTGCGTATGCATATGCATGTGTGTATGCATATGCATGTGTGTATGCATATGCATGTGTGTATGCATATGCATGTGTGTATGCATATGCATGTGTGTATGCATATGCATGTGTGTATGCATATGCATGTGTGTATGCATATGCATGTGTGTATGCATATGCGTGTGTGTATGCATATGCGTGTGTGTATGCATATGCATGTGTGTATGCATATGCATGTGTGTATGCATATGCATGTGTGTATGCATATGCATGTGTGTATGCATATGCATGTGTGTATGCATATGCATGTGTGTATGCATATGCATATGTGTATGCATATGCATATGTGTATGCATATGCACATATGTGTGTATGTATGTATGCATGTTTGTATGCATATGCATGTATGTGTGTATGCATATGCATGTGTGTATGCATATGCATGTGTATGTGGATATGCATGTATGTGTGTATGCATATGCATGCATGTGTGTATGCATATGCATGTATGTGTTTATGCATATGCATGTGTGTATGCAGATGCATGTATGTGTGTATGCATATGCATGTATGTGTGTATGGATATGCACCTGTGTATGCATATGCACCTGTGTATGCATATGCATGTGTGTATGCATATGCATGTGTGTATGCATATGCATGTGTGTATGCATATGCATGTGTGTATGCATATGCATGTGTGTATGCATATGCATGTGTATGCATATGCATGTATGTGTGTATGCATATGCATATGTATATCCATATGCATGTATGTGTGTATGCATGTATTGGAACTCAAGGTCAAGTACAAAGCAAGGAAGCACATCAAAGAAGTGGAGATACAAGAAGAAGGAGTAAGTAGGGAGCTCCACGAAGTACATGTCAAATTTTTAGAAGAATCCCCTACAAAAATAGTGATTTTCATCACTAAAAACCATTGTAAATACCATTTTCTATGTTTGTAACTCTATTGTGTTCAAGCTGAGGAGTCCTTGAGCTTGAGGAGTATTAGAAGTATCATCCTACCAATTTTCATAATTTTTAGACTCCGTTTGAGCCCTCAAATAAGCCTTGGAACCTAATTTTTAACTAGGCCGGACACTAGGTCTGGACACGGCCAAAACTACTCCAAAAACTATAAAAAGAGCTAGAGAGCTCATTTTCTAGGCTAGCTTGTGAGAGAATAGAGCTTTTGTAAGAGAACTCTTTTGCAATCAAAGCTTTCCATTGTTCGTCTCTTTGATCTTACCTTGTGTGTGTATGTGTATGTGTGTGCATGTTTCAGTGCTTTCACTCACGCACTTGTGCCTTCACTCTCTCATGGTCTTCATACCGGTCCTCACGTCTCCACGGATTGACAAGTAAAGGAGGTGCTTCTTACGCTTGAGCTACAGCATGTATGCATGGTTGTATGCATATGCATGTATATGTATATGCATATGCATGTGTGTATGTATATGCATATGTGTATGCATATGCATATGTGTATGCATATGCATGCATGTGTGTATGCATATGCATGTATGTATGGAAATGCATGTATGTACGCATATGCATGTATGTGTGTATGCATATACATGTGTGTGCATATGCATGTATGTGTGTATGCATATGCATGTATGTATGTATGCATATGCATGTATGTGTGTATGCATATGCATTTGTGTATGCGTATGCATATGTGTATGCAAATGCATGTATGTGTGTATGCATAGGCATGTGAGTATGCATATGCATGTGTATACATATGCATGTGTGTATGCATATGCATGTGTGAATGCATATGTGTGTTTGTATGCATTTGTGTATGCATATGCATGTGTGTATCGACATGCATGTTTGTATGCATATGCATGTGTGTATCGACATGCATGTTTGTATGCATATGCATGTGTGTATGCATATGCATATGTGCATACATATGCATGTGTATGCATATGCATGTTTGTATGCATTTGTGTATGCATATGCATGTGTGTATGGATATGCATGTTTGTATGCATATCCATGTGTGTATGGATATGCATGTTTGTATGCATATGCATGTTTACGCATATGCATGTATGTATGTATGCATATGCATGTATGTGTATGTATATGCATGTATGTATGAATATGCATGTGTGTATGCATATTCATATGTGTATGCATATGCATGTGTGTATGCATATGCATATGTGTATGCATATGCATATGTGTATGCATATGCATATGTGTATGCGTATGCATGTATGTGTGTATGCATATGCATTGTGTATGTGTGTATGCATATGCATGTGTATGTATATGCATATGCATGTGTGTATGTGTATACATGTGTGTATGTGGATGTGTGTATTTTTGTATGCATTGGCATGTGTATATGCATGTGTGTATTTGTGTATGCATATGCATGTGTGTATGCATATGCATTTGTGTATGCATGTATGTGTGTATGCATATGCATGTGTGTGTTTATACATATGTTGGTGTGTATATATATGTATATGTATGTGTGTTAGCTCATTTTAGAAGAATCCCCTACAAAAATAGTGATTTTCATCACTAAAAACCATTGTAAATACCATTTTCTATTTTTTTAATCCATTTTGTTCAAGTCGAGGAGTCCTTGAGCTTGAGGACTATTAGAAGTATCATCCTACCAATTTTCATAATTTTTAGACTCCGTTTGAGCCCTCAAATAAGCCCTGGAACCTAATTTTTAACTAGGCCGGACACTAGGTCTGGACAGGGCCAAAACTAGTTTTTGTAGAGAGCTCATTTTTTAGGCTAGCTTGTGAGAGAATAGAGTTTTTGTAAGAGGACTCTTTTGCAATCAAAGCTTTCCATTGTTCCTCTCTTTGATCTTACCTTGTGCGCGTACGTGTGTATGTGTATGCATGTTTGAGTGCTTTCACTCACGCACTTGTTCCTTCACTCGCTCATGGTAATCATACGGGTCCTCACGTCTCCGCAGATTGACAAGTAAAGGTGGTGGTGCTTACGCTTGAACTACACCAAATTTTGGCACCGTTGTCGGGGAGAGAGGTTCGAGGACGAGCGTTGTGATGTTAAGATTGTAGATTTGCAACGTTAGAAGATAAAAAAAACTATCGTTTTTGTTCGTTTTCTGATTTTTCTTCTTCATCTTCATCATCGTCACCATCTCCATCTCCATCCATCTTCTTCTTCATAGAAACTCTTCTTCATAGAAATTACTTGTTTTTTAGTGCATTTTCACCATTTTCATACCATTTTTCATGCATTATTGTGTGAGAAGGAGCTAAGAAGTCCAAGGGAAAGCAAGCGCCCGTGTTGTTTCATGCTTTTTTGCACATACGGAGCTTGCCATTGCTCGGCGCTCAGAAATTTGAATTTCCCACCAAAAAACACGATTCTGACTCAAAATCGCTATTTTCATAAAATTCAAATTAAAAAAAAAATACGATTCTCTAATTCCTGTCTAAAAGCTTTGTGAAAAGAACAGAATTCTGGGGTCATTCTCAGAATTGCGATTCTTTGGTTTTGCTCAAAATCACGATTTTCAAGCAAAAACACGGCTTTGAGGAAAACAAGATTTTCAATGGGCTCAAAATCGCGATTCTCACAAATCATGATTTTGAGTCAAAAACCTGATTGTGATGAAACAGGATTCTCTGTTGGCAATCTCGATTTTCAAAAACATGATTTTCATCCAAAATCACGATTTTCAAAAACACGATTTTCACTAAGGTACAAAATCGTGATTTTCAGAACACGATTTTCATTCAAAATCGCGATCTTTTGGTCATTCTCAAAATCGTGATTTTCATGCCGAAAACACGATTTTGATCAAACACGATTTTCATTCAAAATCGTGATTTTGTGATCATTCTCAAAATCGCATTTTTCATGATTCTCACTCAAACTCGCCTTTTTTGGGATTGTTCAGAATCGCAATTTTCATCAGTTCTTAGCATCGCAATTTTCATGATTTCACCAAAATTGTGATTTTTGCAGTTGCTCAGCATCGTGATTTTCGTCATCCCTAAAAATCGCAATTTTCATAAGAGACTCAGAATCGTGATTTTGAGACCTCCAAAAATTGCAATTTTCACACAAAATCATGATTTCTTCAAAAGGTCTTGTTTGCCTGTTTTGACTCCAAGAGCCTGATTTGACATAACTTTTTCATCAAAAGTCCATTTTTTGAGCTCTATAGCTTGTTGGAAAGCTCGTTTTGAAGTTGACCCTCAGGTCGGACCAAAAACCCAAGGGGACTCCAAAGGAATTTGAATCATACCAAGGGGAAATTTTGAACTCTTAACCAAAGCTTATGAACCTTAGATCTAGTAGACACCAATGCAAGGATAGACAAAGCAATAGATCTTCTGAGGCTAGTGTTAACCATACAACTAAGTCTTGGGCTCAACAACTAAGTGGTTATCCTTACAAACTAAGCTCAGACACACCTGATTCAGAAATGTCTTTTAGCATGGGGAAACTTGCAGGTGGCTCAAGAACTGCCTATCTACGAACACCAGAAGGTCCCTATAAAACACAGTTGGAATATATCAGGACCAACCGATTAGGTGCTCGCATCTATGAGGACGGCCTAAGGCGATCAATGGTCCAACTCAAAAATCCAGATCAACCCTTTGGACTTGAACACCCAGTAGTCAAGTTCGAAGAGGGTTCATACATTGATAAGGAAGGAATCATGTATGTGGTCACCAACCTACCAGATAGGACCGATGAGGTTGGAAATATCATCCCTGAGAATGAGATAGGAGACCTAGAACAAGGAAATGTAGGACAAGGATCCTAGACTCCTAGAGGTAAGTCAGTTTTGAACAGAGTAATCACTCCAGATTGGACCCCTCAAGACAACAAAAGCATAGAACTATTCTTGAATAGAGAAACAGAGCAAGCCTTTTGGAGGTTCAAGCCAGATCAACCTAGCCGATTGGGTATAGTCATTATCTACAAATTCAAAGATCCTTAGATACCAGGCAAAGTTGCCTACTTGGATAACACATCGGAGAAAATGCTCTTGGTATCAGAGCATGATAGGCACGCATATACTTGGTAGGGTGAATTGATCTTTCCTCCACCACAATCCAATGTGTCACATGGCCTCCAAGGAGTAGGATCATCCAAGGCTCATGAAAACCAGAGGGAAAGAGCCAGAGAGAGACATGAGGTCAGTTTTACACACACTATTGGCAGAAATAGATCAGGACATGAGGGTGAAAGATCTGAAAGAGAGAGACATCAAACACATAGGCAACAAAGAGATGAACATGATTTTCCATTGCCTAGACCTCGAGAGCACCCAAGAACCCTTAGACCCACTCAAGTGATCAAGGCAATGAAAAATTATTTTGATGGGACAGGAGATCCTTATGATCATGTGGCGGGTCAAACAAGTGCTAAGAGCTGAACAGGTTGAGGATTTGTTCACCCAATATGAGGCATTTGGTTTGACTTGTAAGGTCACTGCTTTAGCTTGGTTTCAACCACTAAGTAGTCGCAACTATCATGATGTAGGTAAACTGCTAGATGAATTCATTGTAGGATTTTCCAAGAGTGGTATCAGGCATAACACATCATCTTTGATCCACAGCTTCAAGTGGAAACCCCAAGAAATAGTGCGACTAGCAGGAAGAAGGTTCAGACAGTACTTAGGAAGATGCCCTGCTCTAGGGATACCCACACCGACCAAACAAGTGGCTTTGTTTTTAGATGGCTTACTAAGCACCAAGTTAAGATCATATGTGTACCTGAAAGAGACTAGAAGCATAGAAGAGTGTGTGGGGACCTGCATTGACATAGAAGACAACTTGGGTGAGGAGCTAGGACTATCCAAACTCTATAAAGACTCTGACTGTTCTACTAGTCATACCTCTAGAGCCTCCACTAAGCTTGATGAGATAGCAGAGCAAGTTGCCAAGAAGCTAGGAGTTCAAAATAGACAAATACCAAGAGTCACCTCATTGAATCGGTGTTATACTTGTGAAGGCGACCACATGGCAAATGTTTGCCCAATGCTAAACCAGAATGTAAGAGAAAGGAATGCCCCATACTACAGTATTGAAAGGAAGTACACAAACCATACGGCTCAAGATTGTCCCTACAATAGGGAGGCTATTAGACAAACTTATCAGCAACCTTACCAACACGATAGGTATCAGAACCAATACCAACAGCCATATTATCGACCACAACAGCAATATTAGGCACCATATAGGCCACAACCAGTCCTAGGAAACCAACCACCAGCGCCTGCCAATGTGATTCCAGTTAAGTATGCAACGATAGAGGAGAACCCTAATAAAGCATTGGTTCCACTAACCCCATTGGTCTCAGAAAATGACTCTCATGCTCATAGTTCAGACTACTCCCATGAAGGTAGTCCACATGCTTATTACATAGATTCACCTGAGCATAGTGAGATTTATTCGTATCAATATGAGGCACCACCTATGGAACAAAATTGGGAGCCAGAATACTCCAATGTCTTGTACACCAATCCTAACCCTAGGCCCCAATTGAGACAAATGAGACCACAAGCCCGTAAAGGACCTTGTTTCAGATGTCAGGGTGACCATTTCCTTCGTGATTGTCCCCATCCACCATCTCCGAGTCAAGGACAGGCTATCATAATACAAGCTTTTTGTCCTGAGTGTGGCAAAGACCATCTCCCCAGAGATTGTGCAAGAAACCCCTCTAGTGTGCCCAAGGTTACACCCATTAACGTGGTAGGCTTAGTGGTGGATTCAAGTGCAAGAAGTAGTAATGTGGCTCCTGTACAGGGACTTACTAGGGCACAAGCATTAAAACAAGATAAACTAGTAGAGCAATCGGATTCAAGTGAATCAGGAGAGCCTAGTAAGAGGAAAACAAGAACATGGAAGGATACTAGAGAGAAGGACCGATCGTAAGTGGAATAAAAAGTTATCTGAACTAGAAGAAAGCTTGAAAGATGCAAAAACAAAAATAGAAGATATTACATCTCTGAAACCCTTCCATGTTGAAACTCCATCCACTCCACCTCATCCCATCCCACCACCCATTGTAAATAGACCACAACCAGGGTTTGTTCTTGCAGATCCAACCCTAGAAGGCCTGGACATGATGATCAAGGCCTACCAGGCTTGACTTCAAGAAGGGCCAACAACTGCAAACCTAGACAAGTGTTACCCTAGAGCGGATTTAGAGATTGAATGGATGAAAATGTGCATGAAAATGGTAGAGCAAGCTCAAGCTATACTCGAGACTAGTCAAAAGTTCAATCAGATAAACTCTGTCAAACCAGATTTGCATTTCTCGTGCTTACTAGAAAGATTAGAGCAGTTGGTAAACACACCACAAGTTTCTTTACCTCCACAGGCTCAACCAATTATTGAGAGAGGAAGTTCACCACCAATGGGATCTTATGTTCCTAATTCTACGGATGCTGGAATACCTCCTTCAATTCAACAGTACTCTCAAGAGTTCTTGTTGAAGATACAAGAAGAGAAATGGGCCAAGGAGAAGGGTAATCCCCCTCCTATTCCTAAGATTGATGATCTTCATGATCAGTTTCCCCAAGACATTCCATCTATTTACGGAGATGAAGCAGAACAACAAGCAGACGAAAGATTAGATTTTTGAATCTAATACTTTAGAAGAGCTTCCACAATTCACAGGCCCATGGGAATCTGAATCTCTACGGATTAGAGCTCCCACAATATTGGTAAGAAATGAAGACTCAGTGGTCCCAAGGAAAACTGATGTCGTGAAGAACACTAAGGTTCAGTGTCATCTCACTATAGAAGAGCTGCTCAAAGCAAAACCTGAGCTATGGAATCATGTGAAGGATCAGGTTCTAGAACTCGATTCCAACATGCAAAAAGAAGGCTCTAAACAGAAAGTACCAGAGATACCTCTAGACAAAATAGGGGACATGTGTGAGGGTGAAGAAGGTAATACCTATCTTCCAATCACCTATCAAGGTTATAGAACCAAAGCAATCATAGATGCAGGTGTTGGTGTTGCTATTGCAACCACCTCCTTGTGGAAGCAATGTGGCAAACCCACATTAAGACCAACTAGAATGAAGCTTCAAATGGCCGACGATCATTTTGAAAGACCTCTAGGATAGCTAGAAGTGATAACTCTAACCACTTATGGTGTAGAGTTTGAACACACATTTCCTATGTGTGACTTTGAGAAAAATAATGTCTATGAGTTGATCCTAGAAAGACCCTTCCTACAACAATTGCAAATAGTACAGGACTAGGGAACCAACTCCTTGTACTTACAGCACTTAGGGGTAACCATCAAGGTCAACATGAAGGATTACACCTTTAGAGATGTACCACCCCTACAATGGAATCCTATCCACAAAGCGAAAGAAGATTCTATCTCTATGCATTTTGGAAGTTCATCTGACCCATCATGGCTGCATGAAGATACTCATTTGTGGATGTGCAAGGTCACGGAGGAAGAGGAAAAATGCTTAAAGGCGAGAGTAGAAGGAACTTCACCAGGAGATAGACCAGTTAGAGACCCAGCCTACACATCGATGATCTTTCTCGATGAGGAATTTGAGCCTCATGGTTGGGCAGAAACCTTAGCTACCATGGACATTGCAGTCAATGAAGAACAATGGACACGTCACTGTGATGAGGAGGGTTATGATATTTCAGTGTTCATGTGTCATCCCTTGCTAGAAGAATGTGACCCTAATGATGTAATAGAAGAAGAGGAGAGTGATGATGATCTAGAGTCCATTGTGATGGATAGTTGCTTTCATTCAGAGGAGAAGCACTATCTAGAAGATGTCGGAGTATTTAATCAAAGAGAAGAAGAGCCTCTCACAAGCATTCAAACTGTAAATTCAAAGGATGGAGGTGAAGGAGGTCAAAAGAAAAAGAAAAGAAAAGTAGTAAAACAAGAACAGGAGGAATCATTGTTCGAGGTACCAGAAAATTTCAAGAAATATGAAGTTGACAACTGAAAAATTTTGGTACGAATGCCTAACAGAGAGGCCATTACAAGAGAAGCATACGATAATAAAGAAGAGACCAAAAAAATTGTGGTAACCATTAAAGAGAACGAAGAACGATGTACATACATATGAGATGACCTAAGTGCAAAAGAAGAAATGGAGCTTTTAGCTCTATTAAGGGAATATAGGGACGTGTTTGCATGGCATTATAGAGACTTGAAGGGGGTAGATCCAAGAATATGCTCTCATACGATTCCCATGACCGCTGATGCAAAGCCCACCGAACAAAAGCCCTACACATATAATGACAGTTATGCTGCAAAGATAAAAGAGGAAATTGATAGGTTGATTGAAGCTGGATTTATCTATGAGATTGAGCATACGGAGTGGGTGTCCCCCACAGAAAGTTGCGAGTGTGTATTAACCTTAAAAACATTAATGCAGCTACGATTGGAGATAGTTATCCGCTTCCAATCACTGAACATTTATTGGAGCGTGTTGCAGGCAAGGAAGTGTATAGCTTCCTTGATGGGTTTTCAGGTTACAACCAAGTAGCCATCGCCCCCGAAGATCAACACAAAACGGCTTTTGCCATAGAGTGGGGAATCTTTGCATTTCATGTGATGCCATTTGGCCTGACAAATGCACCTGCAACATTCCAAAGGCTCATCTGTCATGTCTTCAAAGAGTTCTTGCGAAAGAGCTTAGAAGTATATGTGGATGATTTATGTGCTCATTTCCAAGAAAGAAGATACCACATCCCTGAGCTCAGACAGATCTTCAATAAGTGTAGAGAATATCGAGTGTCTCTGAACCCAGAAAAGTGTGTGTTCATGGTGCATGAAAGTAAAATCTTAGGTCATATTGTTTCTAAGAACGGAATATCAACAGATGAGGATAAAGTAAGAGCCATAGCAGAGTTGCCAAGGCCAAGGAATGTTAAAGAGGTACAAGCCTTTATGGGCAATTGTGGATATTATCGTAGATTTATCCACATGTATGCAATCATAGCTAAACCTCTTGATGGTTTGTTGACAAATTTTGAGTGGAATGACGAATGTGAAAATTCCTTCAATGAGTTGAAGAAACATTTGTGCACAGCACCAATATTGACCACTCATGATTGGGATAAGCCATTCCATGTCCACGTGGATGCCTCCAATCATGCCATAGGATGTGTGCTAGCACAAGCCACAGGTGAAGGAAATCTAGATTTGCCTATAGCATATGCCAGCAGACAGCTCACTACAACTGAGCAAAATTATACAACAACAGAGAGAGAGGGTTTAGGCATGGTATATGCCGTGAAGAAGTTTAGGCACCATCTATTGGCCAATAAGTTCAAGTTTTTCATTGATCATCAAGCTTTGTTATATTTGGTCAATAAACCTTGCAATACAAGATGTTTAGTAAGATGGTTTCTCTTACTAATGGAATATGACTTTGAAGTTGTTGTTAGAAAAGGTAGAACCCACCTCCGAGCAGATCACCTTTCTCGCATTACTTCAGGAGAGTCACCGCAAGGAGTGTCTGATGAACTACCTCATGCTTATCTGTTCAATTTGGAAGTTGTTCCTAAATGGGCAAATAAGTTGGTACCAGTCCTGACCTTCGGACCTGCAAATAAGAACGTGAAAACATCACAAGAAAAAATTGTAAAATCACAAAAATATCACATATTGGTAGGAAGCATGTACAAACAAGATACTGAGGGTGTATTAGCTTGTTTTGTTGAGGACGATGAACATAGTAGTTGGTTGCAACAAGCCCATGAAGGATTGCTAGGAAATCACTACTCTAAACAATGAACATGGTAAAATCTAAAACGTTCAGGAGTGTATTGGCCTAGCATGGACAAATAAATACACGAGTGGATTAAGAATTGTCCAGGGTGCAAAGAGAGACCCCTAGTGGAGCATGCTACTCTTTATCATGTATCATTAATACTAGATTGGAGTGCTCCATTGGTAGAATTTATGAGATCAGGGACATTACCCAAAGAGGGTAGTCTAGCTAGAAGAAGAAGCATGGAGCAAGAGGCTCAAGACTATGCCTTAGTTGGAGACAACCTATACCGAAGAGGAAAAGATGGTTACCTAAGATTGTGCGTTCATTAATCAGATTATTTGAAAGTCTTAGAAACTGCACACAGTGGTGTTGCAGGTGGACACTTTGGTCCTGACCAAGTAATCAAGACCATTCTATTCTTAGGACTTTGGTGGCCAACTCTTCATATGGATGCACATACCTATGTGAAGAAGTGTGACACATGCCAACGTGCACAGTATCCAATTAGAAAAGATGAGATGCCTTTGAGGCCAATGATGGGAGGACGTGCATCTTCAAAGTGGGGTATAGACTTTGTAGGCCCTATTAACCCCAGAGCTAGAAACTCCCTCAATTCCCATCCAGGGACTCCCACCAGGTCAGAAGATTAATGAAGAAGCTAGGGCAAACTCAACCACAAGATATCCGACAAGTTTGGGTGCCTAAGAAATTAGCTGTAGTTCAATAAGGACAATTGCAAATATGGGTACCCAAGAAGCTCTTACATACACAACAATCTATGCTCTCCCACATGAGAAAAGTCACAACAAAGAAGCCAAGGCGGGGCAAGGGTCAGAACCAAACACCAAGACTAACACCACACCAACTCGCCTTGTCAAAAAGACTTAGAAGACCAGCCACAATGGTATGGGTATCGAAGCCAAAAGCACTAGTAGCCCCCGCAAAACCAAAGAACCAACCATGTGGGATACAAAATTTAAGAGACCATCGAGAGATGAAGAAGCCCAAGGTGATCTTGACGCAACCGAACATGGTTCTCAAATGGATCCCTATGAGGAGGAATGATCAGTTGTCATCTCTAGATCCAATGGATACCTTCAACAAAGATGGCATCAACATCTGCATGTAACATCAAAAGCCTCCACGAGTGACAACCATGTGCTCCTTGCACAACCCTGTCTTTTGCACCATTCAGGTCATGCATTTCCCAAGTATGCATTAATATAGGGCCACATTACATGGTTGTGCATAGACACATTTGAGAGTCCCATGCACAAAAGCACATTGACATATGTCAATTATTTTTCTAATACTAACATCTGTCTTCTTGTTTGGTGACATTGTTCCTCTGTTTAAAGAAAAAAAAGAGAAAAAGAGACAATAGAGAGGGAGAGAGCTTGTTCCCAGGTTTGGCTCATGGAACATGAATGAGTCATGCTTAGTTGAAGGTGGAACCATTCATTACTGGGCATTTATCAGTTTTGATAGAAGTGTGTCTCGGCTAGCAGAATGCTATTATTGTTGCCTTAGCTGGTAGATGTCAAGCACATGGTATGAACATGGCATCCACAACTACTGTTTCCCCTTACCTTAGTAGGAGGGAAGATCTCAAAGTTCCGAAACTTGAGAGATGCTTAACTACTGTATGTACGAGAGCATCGAAGGATATATCTGCTAAGGGTAGTTTGGTACCCTGAAAATCCTTGTTGGTATACTAGGTGAGAAGACTCCTGCTTATGGTGAGCTAAACAGAATATGTGAAACTAAGGTTGGTGTAGTTACCCAATGTTGTTTGTCAAGGAATATGAAGAAATTCAATACTCAGTATTTGGGAAATGTTGCTTTGCAAAGAGGAGACATGACCATGCACTCGAAAAATTTCATCGGTGGACCATCAACACGGACATTCATCGCCAATGTTCCATCACAAATGCTAGGTGTGTGTGTTTATACATATGTTAGAGTGTATATATATGTATATGTCTCTCTCTCTCTCTCTATGTGTGTGTCTCTCTCTCTATGTAAATCGAAAATAACACAATCACTTACATCCATGTAGTTGTTTGAATCGTTGTCATCAAAATCCACTTGAAGTTGTCCTTCGTCGAATTTCCAAAAATTTGATCCCAAAATCTCTTGCAAAACTAAAGCGAGAAGATATTAGAAAAGGAAAAACATAAAGAAAGAAAAACGAGTGCTATAGTATGTGCGATATACTTACCAAAACTTCAGATCTAGAAAAATAGAGGTGTGCTTAGAGAGAGAGAGGGAGGGGAAGAGAGAGATGGAGGGGGAGAGAGAGAGAGAGAAAGAAAGAAAGAGTGACAAATAGAGATATGTTGTTCCCGCGCATAAAGTGGATAGTAGAAGATATAGTTTCGAAACCCCCGGAATATCAAATTTTTGCTCTCAGGCCCAGTTAAAACAGGGCATCGGTATGAGCGTCTATAATTTCTAATAATTTACCAATGCTCATATCGAAGTTGATACCGACGCTCATACCAATACAGCTGTACCGACACATCCATGAGCTAGTCGGCTTTTCAAAATGTTTCGACGGTCATACCGAAGCCGACGCATGACCGTCGGTATGCCGAACGTCACTATACCCTTGATATGTTGTAGTGGCTAAGAATTTGCTTCATTAGGACCAACACTAGACTGTCCACCTGTAAAAAGAGGCAATAAAGTATCATACATGTCTTTGGAGCTAACAGATGTCTCCTTAGTACATGAAAGCAATGGCTGAATAGCATCTTCCACGAAAACAACATCACAGCTAACCAGAATGCGTTTAGTCTATGGATGATACAGATAATAAAATTTACTTTTAGAACTGTACCCAACAAAAATACATTTTACTGCTTTATTATCTAACTTTTTGTAATGTTGTTTAGGCACTAATGTATATTTTAAAGAACCAAAAAACATGCAGATGTGCAATAGATGGCTTGAAATCATGCCAAGGCTCATATGGAGTGATAGACTACAGAGCTTTAGTGGGACACCTGTTAAGTACATATATTGCACACATGACAGCCTCAAGCCAAAAACTATGTGGTAAAGCATGACTCTTGATCATACACCTTGCCATCTCCATGAGTGACCAGTTCTTTTGTTGAGCAACTCCATTCTGTGGAGGTGTATACGGCATTGTACACTGGTGTTTTATCTGAGGTTCAGCCATAAATGCATTAAAATCAGAAGACATATATTCCCCCCCAACAGAACGGAGGGTGCCCATTTTACATACTCAAAGATTTTCAACCAAAACCAAAAACTGTTTGAAGCACATGAACACTTTGGACAAAGAGGACACCATTTAAGATTTCAAGTTTGCATCTCACATAGTCTGAGAATCATGTACTGCAATCAGATCAACCAAAACATGCACAATTTCTAAGTCTCTTAAGTTAAAACATCATTGCACACCTAGAAAAAAAACTTGATGTACAGTTCCCTGAGGGATTTCATCGCAACAATGCATAAAAAGAATACTCCAAATGATCTATGCGATGTGGCTATGAATACAATTGGATACCTTCTCAATAGGTGGCCATGTATAGCTCTTGATGGAATAACTTCCTATGAAGCTTCATCGGGTAAGAACCCAACATTTGATCATTGTAAAATATTCTGATCAATTTCCTATGCTTATGTAGCATCTCAACGCATAAGCTAGAACCAAGGGAAGAAAAGTACCTATTCAATGGTTATGATGAAAAGAAAATGGGTTATAAGTTGTTGAATCCTCTAACAAAACAATTTCTTGTTTCTCGAGATGTAACCTTTGATGAACAAAAAAGCTGGTATCTAGAACAAATTCAAGTAATCAAAGAATTTGAAAAATATGTAGGAAGAAGCGAGAAGGCTAAATAACAAGTGTAGCTACGTGAAGACAAAGATCATGCACAAGTTTATACATCTAGGGTTGGACCATCAAGAAATAGATGCACCTAGATTTGATGAAGAAATATATTTAGATACACATGAAGTGGATTAAGAAAGAAGGCCAAACAGAATAACAAGACAACCAACAAGGGAGTCTTATGATACTTGTTTTATGAATCAGAAAATCTATGCTTATATGCTCAAAGATGATCAAGATAATCAGAATTATGATGAAGCAAAAGGAAGGAAATAGTGGGAAGAACTAATGAGGGAATTTTGTGCAAACTAGAAGAACAACACATGGGAACTTGTTCCGAAACCTCATGGTTCAAAAGTGATTCGAAATTAATGGCTTTGGGGATTTAAGAATCTTGTACATGGAAGAATAGACAAATACAAATCTAGATTGGTGGTCAAAGGCTTTGCTCAAAATTATGGCATACCATTGCAGAGGTAGATGCTCGCTTATACTTGTGAACATCAGGATCTCCACAGATGATGATGTGATGACAATTATGATTAAACTAATATACGTGAGTCCAAAAATCAATAATTGACTTCTTGCCTGCATGGCACTATTTGATGAGAACAAGATCAAATCTATCCAACCTAGGGATCTTGAAATCTAGCTCATCTTTATAAGTCTTAATCTAGACTCGTAATCTTAGAGCTTGCCAATCCCATGTCTGAGATCCCTTCTCATCTAGTAACTCTACTCTATACGTCTATTCAGATGGAGTAGTCTTCAACTTTAGTGTCTTCACCAGAGGAGACTTAATAACAATATACATTGAACCTATGTCAAATAAAATTTTGAACAAGATGACTGTTAGCTTCCCCACTCATGACAACCAGCTTGGTGTTCAGTAATTGATACCCTCTTTTAGCAGCTCAAGATAACAACACATCTAGAACATTCTTAAGCTTTGTAGTGACTTTTATGTTTAAGATGGGTTGCTTATCTTTAGATCAAGGATCCATCTCGGTGTCTATAGCTAGACAATCAAAATATAAAGGAGGTGATGGAGTGGACGATGAGGATATCTACCTCTCCACCAACATTACTATAGATATCTTCTTCTTCTTCTTTGGACACATCCTATAAGCATGCCGATCTAGGCATTTGTAGTAGAGACCCTCATAAAGCACCTTTTCTTTTTGTTTCTCTATTAGATTGGATCATTTAAAATCTCTATCCACCATGGAAGCATTTACTTGTCTCTTCCCATAGCAGAGAGTTTGAATGACGTTCATCTATCTATGAGGGAATGGAACTGAAGCTATGGGCTTCTTGAATCTTGTCCAGGTATTCTTTTGTCATGAAGGTTGCAATCAATTGTGGCCTACCCTCCAAGACCAAAGCAAGTTCTACTACCTCATTTAAGGTATGGTAGTGCTTCTTGTGCACAAGCAGAGGCAACGTCTCCCTAAGCACAAGCACAAACTTATGCACCTAAAGAAAATCAGGCACTTGATCTAGGACCTTGAATAGGATTTCCTTGTACTTATCTACATATTCCTATATTGTAAGGTGTCTTTACTACAGGAAGAACTAGGCATCTAGAGCCTTGGTACGCTCATATAGGGGAATAAAATTATTGCAAAATATGACCTTGAAATCTGCCCAAGTCACGAGTTCTATCTTGTGTTGCTCTATTTTCCTCCACCGCTGATGGGCAACATCCATCAACTATAAGTGGCATGTTGGATCTTCTATTTCTTATCCTCAATATTGCAAAGCAAGAAGCACTCCTCCTACTTACTTATCCACTACTCTACCACATCTAACATTCTTGCTCTATCCCGTCCATGGTACTTAGTGGATTCAAGTCCTTTACTTGCCACTTGAGCTATGTACTAACAGACGCTCGCAGATTTGTAAGTGGTATCGGCAAACTGGATGGTTTACTAGATGGAACTTCCATCTGCATTGGTGTATTGACTCACGGCACCTCTAGTTTCTTAATTGCTTCGAGGATCATCTGAAGAGTATCCTCCATGCCTCTAACCTTGGCATTGAGAGTTTTAATCTCCATAATGTAAGGACACTCAAGCTCAACCTCATCCATGGGAGTTACAATCTCGTCTAGATTCATTCACACAAACAACATAACTAATAATTCATGTGAATGAAAAATGCAATACCTAACTAAAAATAATCCTAGTTAATGATTCATTAATGCAAAACAAGAATTAAAAAGATTTATTCTAAATCCTCTCACAATCCCATACATCCATAAAAAAACAAGCCTCACTCAATCCCTCTGTCCTATACAAGTTTACATGATGACTACACAAGTTACGAAAAATCCTAAAACACATATGGCAATAAACACCATGAACAAGCCATAAAAGCTTTCTACATTTCCAAAACTGACAATAAATGATCCTCTATAAATAAACAATTAAATAAAAGATAAACCCAAGTGATCTCCCCTAAAAATTTAAAATTTAAGATCTTTGATGACTTCCCCTAGCTTCTTATGTCAAAATGTGTAATATTACTTGCAAAAAGAGTAGAAAATTAGAAGCTCCTAGAAATCTTAAAAATTAGAAGCTCCTAGAAATCTTAAAAATTAGAAGCTCCTAGAAATCTTAAAGAATACTCATTCTTTGTATCCACATAGTGCTTGTTGTTATCCTTCTCCTCCAAGTGCAGTCAAGTCCATTGGATTCAACTTTTGTGAACCTTGGCTCATTGAAAAGCCTATGTATGCACTATCAATCTACCAAATCTCATTACAATATCATTCTCTATATAATATAACAAAGAAAGATATTGTCTCCAACACCTGCACACTTTGCATGGCTCAAAAATTAGACTAGAGGAAATATTGCATTCCTAGACTCCCCAAATTAAATCTAATTCACTTCATATTTGTTGAGCAACAAGAGGAACTATCTAATAAACCTGTCCAAAAGGGTGTATCCTAATTGGAATTTGCAATAAAGAACAATAGCATACTCACGAGACCTCTACATACATCTCTAGTGAATGAGAGGTACTCGAGAACTCAAATAGCCATTGGAACCATTAGAAATTATCCAAACTATATGAAAATTATGTATGTGCATGATAACACTACATCCCAGCTCATAGAAAAAATTCATATCATTCTGACAAGTTAAATGTAAGAAAGGCCCAAGTTTTTGCACACTCACAACAAATTGCAAGAGACCATTCCGTGTAGAATGACTAGAGATCTTTTTATTTTTCTCTTTGATCAAGATTTCAAATTTCATGAAATGTCAAAAGAAAAACTTATAATGAATAGGCTTTCATACCCAACAAATCATGCATCAATTGGACACTCTCATAAGGAGATATGGCCCTTCGAATAGACCCTTAAACACCTCTGAGAAGGTGACCCTTGATACAATAGGTCTAAATCTTTTGGACCATTTGATGTATAAACCAAACTTTGAAAGACATGAAAATTGGTGAGTATGTTAAATATTAATTTCTAACATGATGCAAATTTTCATACTAATTGGATCTTTCTACTTGAATTTATGAATACAACAACATGCAGTAGTACCCTTTCATGTTGCAAAAGATAAGCTGAATGTAGTGTCATGATTTTTTATGTATTTAAACTACCTTTGTCTATACTTAAAACATTGTAATGGATTGGTATGCATAAACATATGGCTTCATTTGTAGTCAAGTCATTCATTTGGAAAAAATAATCAATCATGACGATATTGTTTGCAAAATCAAATTATGTATAATCAAATTCTGTATTGGTTCGATAAATGTCGAAACACACATGAAAACTAGAAGATGTTTGAATCAATGAAAAACTCATTTGAATCTATTTTGATTATTAATGAAAATTCTTTAATGGATTCATGTAAGTTCATGGCTAAGAATTAATTAACACATTCTTATCAATGCATACATTCATTTGTCCTCTCATAATCAACTACTCATAACACTGTATATCTTCAAATCTCTAAAAATATATCTTTGAAGAGAACTATTTATGAATGCATCATTGAATTTCCATGTGCAAATAAATGCATAAACACTCATTCTTTAATCTATCAAGAAATCCATTCAATGAAAGCAATAATAGAAGAAATTTAAAATCTAATCTATCATAGTAGACTAGCTATCACTAACAACTTTTCCCTTTTTTCTAATTCATTTCCTATGAGAATTTTACATATTAAGAAATATTTATGATTCTAAATAAAGATAAATGCAAGGAAAGCATCTTTAATGAGATGAAATGACCTCCCTAAGCATCTATGAGAAGATAAGAAAACAATTCAAGCTTTAAGGATTTCTCACAATTCCAATCAAGCAATGTGAAAGCTTTGTACAAGTGGGCATATCAAATCCAAACTTAGGAAGTAAGCTATCATTTGAAAGTGTGTGAAGCAAGGAATCCATAGCATTGTGAATCTTTGAATATGGATACTCCTAGCATAAGCTATGGTGAGTTACGGGCACCTAGGTAGGTATTTTAGAAGGCCAAATCAAAGGTCATGCTCCCTCTTCTCTTACTCTCTCCTCTCCAATCTGCAATCCTCGGAAGGAGTGCATGCATGCAGCTAGGACTTATCCCACATAGAGAAATTTGGGCTAAAATTAGGCCTTTATAAGAAGTCACTAAAGTTCTCTACTAGTATCTCGTGAGGAGAGAGAGAAAATGAATCCTCCATATCTCCTCCACCTCATGCGAGCGGGCATTAGAGCCTTTGATAGGTGATGGGTCCTTCCGAAGAAAATCATAGATGACATATAAGGTAAAGCCTTTTTCTGTACACCCTTCACAACTCCATGCTCAAGTCTACACAAATCTTGAGGTACCCTCCAAAAACGAACATGCATGAGCTCATCTCCTTTCCGCATGAAAATTCTTGAGGAGGATGGTGATGTGTCTCACTATCCAAAGAACTTTCCCCTCTCTCGCTCAAGCTTTGACACCAAATGAAAGATACCAATTAGCTACATACCACTCTCCTCCCAACCTTGTATAGCACTTGACCTTGGCACATCTAGAGTCTTCTCTAAGGTCCAAACACTCCTCATATGGCTGCTTTGAGGAGATGCAATAACCTTGAATAATTGTGGTAGAGCCATGGCTTCCCCTAGCTCTCGTCATTGACCCGGCTAGGGTCTTCGACCAAATGCAGGTAGACCAATGGTAGACTATGAAGGTCTAAATAAACCTAAAATTTTTTGTCATTTTTCCAATGATGGTGCATGCACGATGCTTCAAGCAACTTAGGAGGTACAATTCATAGAGACTCACAAATAGATAGATAAGTTAATAGAAACCGCACCACTCATTCACGCAATTCATCATCATGAAAGAGAATAAAACATTTAGTGAGGCAGGTTAGATTCATCATATAGTAGATTGCAAATAAGAGAGATGTGTGAAAAATAGATAGAAATTCATCATCATTTGAAAGATGGAAATAGGAGATATGGAGATAACAAATTCATCATTGGAGAGCATTTGAAATAAGAGTATTGATTCATAATAATAAGTGTTTATACTATTCTAAATAAAAATAATAATGTAGATACAAGTTACTGATCCATAATTGATCATATGAGACTTGTTGTGAAGGTGCTCACTTCGGTGGATCATGCCAACTCACATTGTTCCAATGATGGCACATGCAGGGTGCTTCAAGGAAGCTAAGGTGATAGAATGGAGATTCTAAAAGAATATAGTAACTCAAAACAATTGATCAAATCACTTACACAATTTATCATCATGAGTTAAGTGAGATATAGCAATAACTGTAGAGAATTGCAAATGAAGAGGTAGGGGATAATTGGAAGTTGATTCATAATAATAAGTGTTCAAACAATTGTAATGAAAATAATGGAAAAATACATGTTATCAATTCATAATTGATCATAATATTGTCTCATGATAATCTTCAAAATCCTCCACCATCATAAGTGAAGCGCCAGCATCAAGGTCAGAGAAAAATCACCATCAAGATGACATATAACCACTCTCCATGAAGTAGATATAGATAGGCTTCAAGTCCTCCAAGTATTTGAATGTCTCCTTCCTTAAACGATGGTAGTTCCTCCTTCTTCAATCCTCCAACCATAAGCACTCCTTAAGATGTCTCAATGCAAGCTTTCTTGTTCTTCAAAACATGAATGTCCATAGCTTATACCAAGCTTTATTTATATAGTTTATTATGTTGGAGTTAGACGTCTAACTCTAACAATTGGTATCAAAGCAAGTCGTCGCCTTATCTAGGGCGTCATTGACAGCCGTATACTTAGGGTGTTTTAGAGATCAAAATTGCTTTGTTGTATGGTCTCGAAATCGCCATCCGAGCTCATTTCAGCCTTCGAACACACTATCCTAGTACTTATGTAGGCTATTTTGTCTTTTTGTGCCAATTTCGGTTTGCCAATATAAGCATCTCAAAGTGTGCTAAATCTCTAGCAGAATTTGTATGGGTAGTTCTCTTCAACTTTTTGAGATATAGTCAATTTTCATCATCAAGGTATTTTAGTCACCGGCCATGGCTGAAAGCAATGATGTATTCCGTATGTTGGTTGTTGAGGATAAGTTGGATGGTACCAACTATTCGTTATGGGCTTTTATGATGCTTCATGTATTGGTTGCAAAAGGACTGTGGAAAATTGTGCAGGGTGTTAAAAAACTTCCTATCACAACTACAGCTGTTACAACTGTAGGTACTAAAGCTGATGCAGAAGGTGTTGAAGATGATGATATTCTGCATATTCCTGTTTGTGTTGTGGTTTGTGCTACACCTACTATAGAGCAAATTGGTTGCGATGGCAGAGATACCCAAGCACATGCATTGATAGCTTTGTCTATCAAATGCACCATTATTCCTCACATACACTCTTGTAGAACAGCTAAGGATGCTTAGTATACACTTACCACATTATACCAAGCTAGGAATGAGGCTCGTGTTGCTTACCTCCAAAAACAGTTGGAGAGTGAGCACATGAATTAAGGTGATTCTATGGAGAGTTTTCTAACAAAGATCAAAAGACTTGAAGGAACATATGATTTTTATTGATGAAGTTATACTAGATAGCTCACTTGTGTAGACCATTTTGAACGGTCTTCCTGATTCATATCCAAATGCCTTGTCATTTAAGGAGTTAGTCTCTATTCTGTTGCAAGAAGACCAGTCTAGGCAGAACAGATCCATTATGTGTGTTGTAGATCAAGCTTTCCTGGTTAGTCAGAAGGGCAAAGGAAAATGGAGCTTTTCAATTAGTAAGCAGAAAGCTGCTAATTCTGCACAATCAAAGAGGGAAGACAAAGATGAAAAGAAATCAAAAAAGCAGAAATTGTTTTGCAAGTACTGTAAAGGAAATGATCATATCATAAAGAACTGTCCAAGACTTGCTGCTAAAGAGGCAAAGAAGAAAGAGGTTGGAATGGTTGTTGTAGAGGCCTCTGTACCAAAAGTAGAGTCTCCTAATCTTACGCAAGAAGAAGAATGGGAATTTACTATTGTTTGTAGTTTTGACCCATCTTATCATGAGCAGTGCATGTCTATAGTAGACTAAGATGTTTGGTACTTTGATAGTGGGGTGACCAAACATATCACCTCGCAGCGTAGTTTCTTCACTTCACTCGAGCCTTTCCCTATAGGAATATTATCACCTGCACCAACACCTCCTCTTATCCTATCATGGGAGTTGGTAATTTCATTTTGACTACTACTGGTGGTAGTTCTGTCACTTTATTAGATGCTTTATTTATGTCAGGGATCAAGAAGAATCTATTATCTGTTTCAGATTTAGCCAAGATCAGCTTGGTTGTGAAGTTTATTGATGATAGGTGTACAGTTCATGATCTCTCAAACGGTGACGTGATTATTGCTTCTGGCATTTTATGTCGTGGGCTATATAAGCTCATAGATTAAATTTTGTGAATGATTCGGCATGCATAGTACATGATTCTCAGGCTATGTCAGATGCAAAGCTTTGGCATGCACGCTTTGGTCATTTGAATTTTGCTAGTTTGCTAAGCGTGGAGAAATTTGAAATAGTGTCCTCTTTGCCCAAACTTGTGGCACCTGGAAAACATGTTTGTGAACTGTGTACTTTGGGCAAAATGCAGGGTTCCTCATTTCCAAAAGATGGTTCAGTTCGGGCTACTCAGAAATTGCAGCTTGTACATAGTGATGTTTGTGGTCTATGTAGACACATTCTTTTGGAAATTATCTTTACTTCGTGACTTTCATTGATGATTTTTCTAGGCATGCATGGGTATATGCATTGAAAGCAAAGTCCAAAGTGTTCATGTGCTTCAAACAATTGTTGGTTTTGGCTAAAAATCTGTCAGCATGTAAAATGGGCACCCTCTGATCTGATCGAGAAAGGGAATATATGTCTTCTGATTTTAATGCATTTCTCATTGAACATGGGATAAAACACTAGTGTACAATGCCGTATACACCTTAACAAAATGGAGTTGCTGAACGGAAGAATAGGTCACTCATGGAGATGGCGAAGTGTATGGTGAAGAGTCAGGCTTTACCACATCGTTTTTGGCTTGAGGCTCTCATGGGTGCAACATATGTACTTAACACGTGTCCCACTAAAGCACTGCAGTCCATCACTCCATATGAGGCTTGGCATGATCGCAAGCCATCTGTTGCTCATTTGCATGTTTTTGGTTGTTTGGCATATGCATTAAAGCCTGAACAACATCACAAAAAATTAGATGAAAAAGTAAAAAAATGTATTTTTGTTGGGAAGTTATGAAAGTAAAGGCTATCCTCTGTATCATCCATAGACTGAACTATGGTTAGCTGTGATGTTGTTTTTGTGGAAGATGTTATTCAGCCATTGCTTTCATGTACTAAGGAGACATGTGTTAGCTCCAAAGACATGTATGATAATTTGCTGCCTCTTTTCATAGGTGGATAGTCTAGTGTTGATCCTAATGAGGCAACTTGTCAGCCTTTGCAGGTTTCATGTGATGATGTAGATCATTCCATTTCTGATCAGATTTACATGTTGCACTTGTTGATGAGAAAGTTGATATTGAGCATGCGAAAACTATGCCAAAATGGGTGGTGCGGACTTTGCGTGACAACAAATTAGATGCACCTCTATCATATCATACTCGTTCAGGCTCTGATAGTGCCTCTTTTGCATTAGATTGCTATGCTATGGCTGCATCTAGTCTCTTTGATGAGAATGAGCCTGTTTTGTTTGATGAAGCACAAAATTCAGAAAATTGGATGGCTCCTATGCAATCTGAACATGATGCTATAATGAAGAATGGTACTTGGTCTATATGCGACTTGCCTCCTAGCAAGAAGACCACTGGGACTAAGTGGGTATACAAGATGAAGTGTAAGCCTGATGGTACAATTGACAAGTATAAGGCTAGGCTTGTTGCAAAGGGTTATGCATAGGAAAGAGGCATTGATTTTGATGAGACCTTTGCACTACTTGCTAAATGACTACTGTTCGTAGCATATGTGCACTTGCAGCTCATCATGGTTGGAATGTACATCGATTGGATATCAAAACAACATTTCCGGATGGTGACTTGCATGAAAAATTGTATGTTTTTTAGCCCTGTGGCTTTGTGCAAAAAGGGCATGAGAACTAGGTGTGCAAGTTGAAGAAGGCATTATATGGCTTAAAGCAAGCAAAACATGCTTGGTATGAAAAGATAGATGCCTATCTGATTGCACATGGTTTTGAGAACAGTCCAACTGAAAGAACCTTATATGTAAAGTGTGTTAATGTTGTACTTCTAATCATTGTAATTGATGTTGATGACATGCTGCTCATTGGTCCTCATGAGAGGAATATTGCTGATTTTAAGGCTGATTTACATGCCTCATTTGAGATATCTGATTTGGGATATTTGCATCACTATTTGAGCATTCAATTTATGCAAGTTGATGGTAAAATGGCTTTGTGTCAAATGAGATATATTCACATTATTGTAGTGTTTCGGCCTTGAAGACTATAAGCCTATTGCCACTCCTATGGAGAAAGGTTCACGATTGAGTCTTTAGGATGCTCGAGATGCATTTGATGTTGTTCCTTATCAGCTGGCTGTTGGATGCTTGATTTACTTATGCATTAGTCGGCTAGATATTCAGTTTGCTGTCTCACAGATGAGCAGATTTATGCATTGTGTCAAGCGTTGCGAGGCGGTTAAGCGCATCTTTCGCTACTTGAGTGGCACCCGTCTACTTGGGTTGTTTTATCCCAAGGAGGAATCATTACGCCAGATTTGCATGCTTGTTTCTGTTGGAAAACAATGCCCTATTGGTCAAGATTCCTCAGAGATGATAGTATGTCAAGCTGTCCTTACTACTCCTTGTATTTAAACGGCACGAACTCCATGGCTAGATCATCATCCTCTCATCTTGGGGACGTGGGTTCAAACCCCGTGAAGCGCGATCGCATGAAGAAGTGAAACGCAAATATTTTTTATATGCTTTTCATAAACGGCGTGATAACAGAGGCGACGGGATCGCGATAGTGATGAATTGAGTTTTGAAGTTCGCATGCATGTTTGCTTTATTGTTGAGATCATAGTTTGATGCTTTTGGAAGTGCTTTATTGGGATCAAGAACATACTATAAAACAAGAGCCTTGGGCTCATGTTATTTCATCCTTCACCTAACTTTCAACACAAGCCTTGAGCTTGGACCTCGATAGAGGTGGTGTTTCGTCTAGCACATGGGGCAGCCATGGTGCTAACTTGAAGCATGTTGAGGAGCAGCTATGGAGTTCTTCTTAATGATTCTTCTTGGAGAAGATGAAGGGTGTGCTCACACTCTAGCTCATGGAGAGGAGGTTATCTCTTGTTCATGGCAAGAAGACTTGGTCATTAGCAGCTTGATGGTGAGGATCGGCCATCTACATGTTGTAGTTGAAGATTGTCTTCTACAAGAGGATGTCAGGCTACTTCAAAGACATTGGATGGTGGTTAACATAACATTTACATCTTATGGTAAGTATTCAGGTACATATTCTCTTTATGCACACAGGTACTACTTGAATTTTATGGAGGCAGTAGCGTTCATATCAGAAGGAGTCCTATTCGGCATAAGTACAAGAGAATCAGTATGTATATGCTTTATGCATATTTTGATGAGGTGTTTGAGAAGGTGTGTTCACATGAGTTTGAGGATTTTCGACAGCAAACTTATTAGCATTCTTTGCTATTTTTTAAGTATGTGATCTTTTCACACACCTATCTAACTTAGGGTCTTCTATAGCCTAAGCTTAGATGAGGGTTTATTGATTATCAGTTTTCACACTGATCCTTCCTCTTTCAGTCACTCATATTCACTCTTCTGTAACTTATTAGGTCATACATCTCATGTATATTTAGATTTCTGCCCATACATATGAATATGTTTGTTACATTTGTACATTCATTCATCCATCTGTTTCTCATCACATAGAGTGGTTGAGAGTTTTGCTCCCACATTGTACATTGAACATTGGTATATATGATACTATGAGTAAGCAATGGCTTTTGGCTTACATAACACCTTACACATGTTGTCTATTATTTCCCTATCTTTGTCTCATCATCTGTATGATTAAGTTGTGGTATGTTCATGTTTTGTCAATATTGAAGATTGCTAGATTTTGTGTTGTATATGTTGGACCTATGGAACCATGGACCTCTGACATGAGCCAAGGGCCTACCTCATTTCCAACATTTGGTATCAGAGCACTAAGGTTTTGGTTTCAGAACTTTAGGTCTTTGGCATCAATGCATTAAGGCTCATTCATATTCTCAGGTTTCGAGTCTTCCAGGTTTACAACATATGATTTAAGAGCATCTTCTAACATTTGACATTTGACATACACACTTAATCTACATGAGTAGAGATTTGAGAATTAGACAATTAAGTTTCATGTGTATTCATCAGTGTGGAGTATGAAGTTGATGATCTCTTAGTAGTCAAATATTTTTGGAAGAGTATTAAAAATACTTTACAAAAGTATTATTTTAAGACCCAGACTTGATGAAGAAAAGAATACTTCAAATTCAAGGAAGAACAATGGTCTAGAGAAGATGAAGGAATCAGATAGACATCAAATCACAGGTATCAGTTTCTATTATCAGATTATCATTTGCAGGTCATATCTTAGAAGAGCAGTTATGAAGAGATTTGAAGGATTCAAGGAGTGCTTTTATACACTTTCATCTTTTGAAAGTTAAAGGCAACACCAAAACAAGTATCTAGAGGTTTTTCTAGAGAGTTTTGAGAGATCTCTTTTATGACAAGAAAAGCTTATCTAAGAAGACAGATTTGGAGATGGGATGAGTTTTTTGTTTTCAGCCAATTTTTTGTTCTAAGTTGGTTGGATATCAAGGTACAAATGTGATCAAGAGAGGTAACTCTAGAAAGGTAAGTCATCATTCAGACAAAGATTGGTGAATTTATTTGTTTCAGACATTTGAAGCAGAATTTTGATTTAGAGATATGAGGAGATGATAAAACATGATTCTATATTCACTTCCATTTGTATACCATGTTGGTTTTATCTCTTACTCTTAGCACTAGAGGAAGCGAAAGTTCATTTTAAGAAGTCAAGAGTCTTTGCTACTTCAAGATGAAGATAACAAAAGGTATGGAAGAGAAGTTTGAAGATGTTGACATCATCAGGAGGAAGAAAGATGCAGAAGAAGAAAGTCCATCATTTCCAAAAGAAAAGTAAGGCTTCCTTTTCTCATATATTTTCCACATACTTTTCCTATTTTATCCTCTACATCCAAAGACAAGTATACGAGAACATCTTGTGAAGAAGATAGTTTAAAGAAGAAGCAGTTTCTTGTTTTGCATTACACTTGGTGATGATTTAGTAGATTTGAGAAACAATTGCATTGAGAGAAAGAAAAGCAACAAATTTTGAAGACAACTTGTATATTTTGACTCATATGTATTGTTAAAAGTCAAGCTTCAAGCTGAAAATTCGTGGGGAATCTTTTATGGACATGTGGAGCAATCAAAGGAAGCCAAAAGCCACGAGAGATCATCAAGAAAAGTCACTCAACCACTCCCCAATTCATCTCAACTAAATCCTCCAAGTTAGGAGGCTGATTTGGAAAGGTAGTTCCTAGATTTTAGGGGCACACTTCTCACTATAAAAGGAGCATGTATCCCGACTTCTTTTGGGCCATCTTCTTGGAGTTTTAGCTCATGTAAAGTGAGAATTAAGTGCTGGAGTTGTGATAAGCAAGCCCCTTGCTTAAGCTAGCCCCTTACTTGCTTGTTTGTTTTCTTTTAGTAGGCATATCTATGTGTGTGCACAGGCAGTGTTGCAACTCTCTACCCGTGAGTTGTTAGCATTGGTTCTCCCTCATATTGTATCCACTTAATGTAATTCTTGTCTCATTGGATAGCTATTAGAGCATTGGTTCTCTGGAGCATTCTCTGAGTAATCTGGGAGTAACATTCATTTTAGTGAAGTTGTGTGATTGATATCTCTCTCTGTGTGTAGGCTCTGTTGGAAATATTTTTCTCTCTGTTGTAAGGGCTGGTTCTCCTTCTCTATTTATCCATTTTCTATGATTTTTGTGTCATTGGGTAGCTATTAGAGTGCTCTAAAGTTGACCCAAGTTTGAGATTCATTCTTTGTATAATCTCTGAGAAAAGCTTGCTGGATTGAAGTGAGGTCTCTGCTTGACTAGCTGTTGTGAGCATTCAACTAGCTCATGTTGTAGACATTGTTTCTCTTTGTGTAAGCATCCATTTGAAGTAAAACTTGTTTTGTTGGAAAGCTCTTGGTGTCCAATACAGGTCTACAAAAGCTCACTGGAGTTCTCTGCATAAGCTCTGAGTAAGAGCACTTTTGGTGTGCAGAGGGTATATCTATGTGTGTGCACAGGCAGTGTTGCAACTCTCTACCCGTGAGTTGTTAGCATTGGTTCTCCCTCATATTGTATCCACTTGATGTAATTCTTGTCGCATTGGATAGCTATTAGAGCATTGGTTCTCTGGAGCATTCTCTGTGTAATCTGGGAGTAACATTCATTTTAGTGAAGTTGTGTGATTGATATCTCTCTCTGTGTGTAGGCTCTGTTGGAAATATTTTTCTCTCTGTTGTAAGGGCTGGTTCTCCTTCTCTATTTATCCATTTTCTATGATTTTGGTGTCATTGGGTAGCTATTAGAGTGCTCTAAAGTTGACCCAATTTTGAGATTCATTATCTGTATAATCTCTGAGAAAAGCTTGCTGGAGTGAAGTGAGGTCTCTGCTTGACTAGCAGTTGTGAGCATTCAACTAGCTTATGTTGTAGACATTGTTTCTCTTTGTGTAAGCATCCATTTGAAGTAAAACGTGTTTTGTTGGAAAGCTCTTGGTGTCCAATACAGGTCTACAAAAGCTCACTGGAGTTCTCTACATAAGCTCTGAGTAAGAGCACTTTTGTCAAAGAAGGATCCCTGTGGAGGTCATTCGCGCTTCGTCGTTGCTTAAGGGTTGAGATACTTCCCCCATCAGTGGTATCAGAGCATTTGGGCATCTTGGAGGTATCACATACAATCAAGAAGACCTCTTGGAGTTGATGTTTGAAGATTTGCATCAACAAAAGCTTCTTGGAGGTAGCTCACATCAAGGGGGAGCTATTCTACTCAAAGTTTCAAGAGCACAAGGTGTCCATCTAAGGAAAGATTTGGATTGAGGTAACCTCAGAGCCTCATTTTCATTTCACACATTGGAGCATTAGCCAAGGGCTAGGTCAAGTATCAAAGACTAGATATGGGAGACTTCAACACTCAAATTGAAAAGCTACAAAGGGAACTATCAACCATGGAGATTTAGGGTCTCCAACTATCTTATGGGCAAGGGCCTTTGGGGGTTGATTAGTGGAAGTGAACCAAGACCTAGGTTGGATGAGAATCCAACCAATGACCAGAGACGGGCCTTTAGGGAACGGAATGAAAGAGACAAGAGGGTTATCTTTATCCTTTCCCAACACATTAGCAATAGCATGATCGGCCATATCCAAGACTTGGATTCAAGCATGAAGGTATGGGAGACACTTGAAAGGCTTTATTCAACAAGCACCAAAGCAAGGAAGATCCAACTCAAGAATGAGCTCAACAACCTTAGGAAGAGCTCAGGGATTAGCATAAATGACTACATACTTAAGGTCAAGGGGTTATCAGATGCATTGGGATCCATTGGAAGCCACGTAGACGATGACGATCTTGTGGCTTATACTCTCAATGGTTTGAGAGATGATGAGAAGTGGAAACCCTTTACCACTTCAGTTTATGTAAGGGATAATCTTCCCGATTTTGAGCAATTGGTTGCTCTCATGGTCACCGAAGAAATGAACATAGGTGGAAGTTCAACTAAAAGCAAGGATGCACAAGTTTTCTATGCAGGTAATCAAAAGGGCTGGTTCTCCTTCTCTATTTATCCATTTTCTATGATTTTGGTGTCATTGGATAGCTATTAGAGTGCTCTAAAGTTAACCCAAGTTTGAGATTCATTCTCTGTATAATCTCTGAGAAAGGCTTGCTGGAGTGAAGTGAGGTCTCTGTTTGACTAGCAGTTGTGAGCATTCAACTAGCTCATGTTGTAGACATTGTTTCTCTTTGTGTGAGCATCCATTTGAAGTAAAATTTGTTTTGTTGGAAAGGTCTTGGTGTCTACTACATGTCTACGAAATCTCACTAGACTTCTCTACATTTTGGTGTGCAGAGGTCAAAGAAGGATACCTATGGAGGTCATTCGCGCTTCGTCGTTGCTTAGGGGTTGAGATACTTCCCCCATCATGTATGAGTTATATATAAGTTGAAGATTTTAAACAGGCAGCTTATATGTTCCCTCAAAGAATTCTTGGAGTGTCAATACAGAGCTACTTGGTATATGACAAGTTGCAGAGAAGTATATTTCTTCTTTATCTAACTCTTAAGGTAAAAGAGTTTTTTGTAGCAGATGTTGAAGACTTGGGTTGAGGTTTTATGTTTGGAAAAGGTTACCTCATATTCACTATTTTTTGAAAACTTCAGAAACTTTAGTCTTCTTGATGTACCATTCAATTGAAGAATCTACTTTCTATGATTGTCTAGACTTTTGGATACATGTTTGTATTCAAAAAGGTGTTCCATCAGATCCTATCACTTGATTGAGAAGTGGAGTTACCCAAAAAAAAAGTCAAGCAGATACTATCACATTTCACCCGGGTTGAATATGAAAAGGTTTTTGAAAAGAGGAGATAGCAGGTTCGAAGACAGTTCATGCTACATTTGTTGTCAAGCAGTGATTGCTTGATCTGTTCACTATTGGATATCTATTTTGCATATTTTCTCAAGTATTATGGTTCATATTCAGCAAGTTCAAGTTTTTGAAGAAAAGTCAAATTCAGTTTTGAAAAAGACTTTTGAAGAACAAGTTCTGAAATGCAGGAGTACAAGCTTTAAGATTGTGATAGTTTGCAGTTTGTGACAGGTTGCAGATCCAGTTCAGTTTGTACCAATATGACATTGCAAGGGGGATTGTTGGAAAACAATGCCCTATTGGTCAAGATTCCTCAGAGATGATAGTATGTCAAGCTGTCCTTACTACTCCTTGTACATCAAACGGCACGAACGCCATGGCTAGTTCATTATCCTCTCATCTTGGGGACGTGGGTTCAAACCCTCTGAAGCGTGATCGCGTGAAGAAGTGAAACGCAAATATTTTTTATATGCTTTTCATAAATGGCGCGATAACAAAGGCGACGGGATCGCGATAGTGATGAATTGAGTTTCAAAGTTCGCATGCATGTTTTCTTTATTGTTGCGATCGTAGTTTGATGCTTTTGGAAGTGATTTATTGGGATCAAGAACATACTATAAAACAAGAGCCTTGGGCTCATGTTATTTCATCCTCCACTTAACTTTCAACACAAGCCTTGAGCTTGGACCTCAATAGAGGTGGTGTTTTGTCTAGCACATGGGGCAGCCATGGTGCTAACTTGAAGCATGTTGAGGAGCAGCTATGGAGTTCTTCTTAATGATTCTTCTTGGAGAAGATGAAGTGTGTGCTCACACTCTAGCTCATGGAGAGGAGGTTATCTCTTGTTCATGGCAAGAAGACTTGGTCATTAGCAGCTTGATGGTGAGGATCGGCCATCTACATGTTGTAGTTGAAGATTGTCTTCTACAACAGGATGTCGGGCTACTTCAAAGACATTGGATGGTGGTTAACATAAGATTTACATCTTATGTTAAGTATTCAGGTACATATTCTCTTTATGCACACAGGTACTACTTGAATTTTATGGAGGCAGTAGCGTTCATATCAGAAGGAGTCCTATTCGGCATAAGTACAAGAGAATCAGTACGTATATGCTTTATGCATATTTTGATGACGTGCTTGAGAAGGTGTGTTCACATGAGTTTGAGGATTTCCGGTAGCAAACTTGTTAGCATTCTTTGCTATTTTTTAAGTATGTGATCTTTTCACACACGTATCTAACTTAGGGTCTTCTATAGCCTAAGGTTAGATGAGGGTTTGTTGATTATCAATTTTCACACTGATCCTTCCTCTTTCTGTTGTATATTATTGAACAATGCATTGCTAAAGTGTTATATTATTAATGTATTAATATGTTTTTGATGTTTCTGATATAGCAGCTGAAGGTTCGTGAGGAGCGTGCAAGGCGTGAAAGGGCGGACATCAATAATCCGAATAATTATTAATTAGCTTGTAAATAAACCTGCGTAGAAGGTTCTATTGTTAGAAAAGTAATGGTTAGAATAAAGGTCGTTATAGACCGCAATTTCTGTTATTCAAAGTAATGGCTTTCTGTAAAAGTTACTAACTTTTAGTTTCACGCCTACTTTTTGAAGCCGCCCTCATGTAACCACTATTTTCGACGTAATCAAAAGTCCTATAAATACATGCACTCTGTGGACTGTCGAAACAGAGTGCATGGGGGGAGATTGCACCCAATCTTGCGTTCGGTCTCGTCTCTTGTTGCCTCTATTTTCTGTGTGTTTTTTCTGCATTCGTAATCTCTGTATGCGCGTGAGCAAGATCCTGACAACAGTGGTATCAGAGCTCTGCACGCGTCAATACAGAGGGTTCTGTTCTTTGTTCACGATTCTGAATTCCGATTCCATCTCCAACTCCATCTCCATCTCCGTCTTCGTATTCGTCTTCGGTTTCGGTTTCGGTTTCGGTTTCTGTTCCTGTTCCAGAACCAGAACCTACATTTTCACCTACGTTTACTCCTTCGGCTTACTCCAAGGCAAAGAACTTAGGCAATACATTGGCACCCAAGGCTCCGTTGGCGACCGTTGGCTACACGCGAGGCAATTTTAATTTTTGAGTGGCAATAAAGAGGTTTAGAGTCCCTAAGGTAGGAGGACTTGAACCCACAACCTCCTACTTTCAAGGGAAGTACTTTGACCACTCCACCATCTCTTGGAGTTGTACTCTAGTTCTCTCTCTTTATTACTTGTGGAAGGCGCGCGCGTCGATTTCAAGATTGGACCCAAGAAAGAATCAAGTGTATCTCTCAATCCGTAGGTCGGATTGAGGCATGTAATATACCGTTGAAAAGCTCTCAGAACGAACTTTCCAATGAGCTAGCTTGGAAGTGTGAATTCCTTTAAAATCCTTGGGTGGCTCTTGATTGAGTGTTCAAGATACCAAGCAAGGTTGAGAACACGGGATCGAGACACCAAGGTTGCAAACAAGAAGGTTCAACACACCAAGGTTGAGAGCAAGGGTCCAAGAGAACCATGGAGGATTACAGTAATTCACCCCTACCTGCGGCAACACTTGAACAACAACTAGAGCTCTTGCGGCATGAGCTTCAAGGAGCTCAGAACGAGATCCGACAACGTGATGAAATCCTCCAAAAGATGCAAGCTGAGGAAGACAACCTTACGAGAGTAGTAAAAGCTATTGTGTCTGCCCAATCTGATGTTACTCATTCAAAGATTGGTAATAGAACCTACCAGTTTCTACGATTTGATGGCCGAAAGGATGGGCCTTTAGTACTTTCTTGGTTGTCGCAGTTTGATGATTTTTATACCGATGAAATGTATGCTGAAAGTGAAAAAGTTAAATTTGCCACTAACTATTTAGTAGGTAAAGCACAACTCTGCTGGAATGTCCTGCGGCACAGTACGGAGCGTCCAACAACTTGGAAGGATTTTCAAGAAAACGTGAAGGATTCATTTCTTCCTCCTCAATACCATTTGCATGTTCGACGAGCATAGACGACCCTTACATGGAAGGAGCGTGATACGGTTACTACCTACACAGAGCGGTTCTGGCAAAATTTACTACTTGTATGAATGCTTGAAGATGTATCAGAGGATATCTTGCAACAGAAATACGAAGATGGTTTGGATGTGGGTATCCAAGCTAAGCTTCACACCCTACGACCTACAACCCTTAACGAGGCTATATCTTTCGCCTATGATGCAGAAAAAGAATTCCAGTCCATAACCAAGTCACTTCGACTCCAACAACCACGTCCACGACCATTTCCTGTTAAACCTTCATTTCTTATGAAGCGTAATTTTAATGCCCCATCTTACCCTAGTCTTCCTCGTCCTCCACAATCCAATTACTCAACTCCACCCGTTGCTTCATCTCTCCAACCAACCAAACCACCTACCCTTCAAACTTCAGCAGTGAATGCCCAACAAAAGCGACCACGAATCACTTGCTGGAATTGTGGTAAACCTGGACATACAAAAATAAGGTGCAGATTGCAACCTCTTCATATGAAACCGGCTACAACTCGATTGCATAACATGGAGGTCTATAATGAAGAAATTCCTCCTGTTTGGACAGAGGAATCACTGGAGAAGGATTTAAGTACCTTGGGTAACGATATCTCTCTGAACTCTCTTCTTTGCATGCAGGGTACAATAAATAACAAACTAGTTAAAATTCTACATGACGATGGTAGTTCACATGACTTCATTTCACATTTATTAGTACAAGAACTTAAATTACAAACGTTTCCTTCTTTGTATAAAGTGAAAGCTACATTTCAAGGTAGTCGTTATAATGTAACACGAGAAGTGCAAGATGTTACGATTAGCATAGGCCCTTATGTTGATTCACGAACATTTTTAATTGCACCTTTGCAATCTTATGATGTTATACTAGGTATGCCTTTTCGTCACCATTATAACCCACGTATTGACTACCATACTCATACTTTTAAGTTTGTTTTCAAAGGTCAAATCATTACTTTGTCTGCACGACATGATTTCCAGCCATTTCCACTGATTAGTCACACTCAAGTAAAACGTGCATTTAGGAAAGGATTCAACTCATGCATTGTTTTTGTCAACGTCATCAATGATTATACTCATACACTTCCAGATGCATATAAACCTTTCATAAGTACTTATAAGGATTGTTTTATGTCTGAATATCCCTCTGAACTACCACCATCTCGAGGATCCTTTGACCATAGCATAGACTTAGTCCCTGGTAGTTCTCCTCCTCATAAAGCACCTTATAGACATGGCCCACTACATCAAAAGGAAATAGAAAATCAAGTAAAAGACCTACTACAAAAAGGACTTATAAGGCCTAGTTCTTCCCCATTTGGAGCACCAGTTCTCTTAGTAGAGAAGAAGAATAAAACTTATCGAATGTGCATTGATTATAGAGCCCTTAACAAGATCACAATCAAGAATAGATACCCTATTCCTCGAATAGATGATCTCTTAGATAAGTTACGAGGAGCTCGTGTCTTTAGTAAAATTGATCTTAAATCGGGTTACCATCAGATTTGTATGACACAAAGTGATATTTTTAACACTTCATTTAGAACTCAAAATGGCCATTATGAATTTATGGTAATGCCCTTTGGACTTACTAATGCCCCTGCTATATTTGCGCGCATGATGAACAATATTTTTCTTGATTACCAAGCTTTTGTTCTTGTATTCTTTGATGACATACTTATTTACAGTAAGAATGATAGTGAACATGAAAAGCATCTTGAAACAGTTTTTCATTTGTTACGAGAGAACACATTTTATGCTAATCCTGAAAAGAGTTATTTCTTTCAGCGTAAGCTAGAATATTTAGGACATATTATTTCAAGTGAAGGTGTGCATGTGGATCCAAAAAAGATTAGAGTTATCATAGAATGGCATACACCACAATCAGTCAATGATGTTCGTTCTTTTCTTGGGTTGGCTAGTTTCTATAGCAAGTTTGTTCGAAATTTTTCTTATTTACCATTGCCTCTTACCTTGTTGTTGAAAAAGAAAATAAAATTTGCATGGGGAATTACCCAACAACAGTCCTTTGACAAACTTAAACATGCACTTTCACATGCACCTGTTTTACAATTACCTGATTTTTCACAACCCTTTCATGTTGTTACTGATGCTAGTGGTTCAGGAATAGGTGCTGTTCTGATGCAAAATGACAATCCCATTGCATTTGAGAGTAGAAAGCTTAAGCCCTCAGAACAAAATTATAGTACGTATGATAAAAAACTGTTAGCAGTTGTGCATGCTTTGCGAATTTGGAAACACTATCTTATGGGCTCTGAAGTCTTAATCAAAACCGATCAACAGGCTATTAAACATTTATTAAATCCGCCCTTAATCTTAGCCATTTTCCTTCGCATTCTGTTGTTTTGAATAATATTTCTGCCATCCAAATTCATTCTTTTCAAGAAATGGTTTCCACTTATGCATCTGATTCGTATTTTTCACGTGCATGGCATGACTTCAACAATGCTGCATCTTTATCTAATGAACATTATACATTTCATAATGGTTTTCTCTATTTTCAACATAGATTGTGCATAACCCAAGCTTTTAAAGATTTTGTCATTAAAGAAATGCATGAACCATCTTACATGGGTCATAGAGGCATACAAAGCACCATTTCTGCTTGCAAAGACTTCTTCTTTTGGCCACACATGGAAAAAGACATTGCACATTATGTTTCTCAATGCATTGTATGTCAGCGTGTCAAACGTCATCATGGTAAACCATTTGGATTATTAAAGCCACTTCCTATTCCAAATGAACCATGGGAACAAATCTCTATGGATTTTATCACAGGTCTTCCTATTACTTCATCACATAATGATATGATTTGGACAATAGTTGATAGGTTTAGTAAATATGCATATTTCATTCCATGTAGAAAAACTTTGACTGCACCTCAAGCTGCAAAATTATTCATTAAATGCATTTTTCCACATCATGGATTTCCTAAAGTAATGTTATCTTATCGTGATGTTAGGTTTTGTAATCATTTTTGGGTTGCCTTATTTCAACATTTTGGTTCTAAAATAGATTTTAGCTCTGCATTTTGTCCTAAAAGTAATGGACAGAGTGAGGCTACAAATAGTACTATTCTTGATTTATTGCGTTGTTATTCATTAGATAATCCTAATAACTGGGATGAAAAGTTGCCATTGCTTCAATTTGCTTACAATAACACTTCACACACCACTACTGGTCGTGCACCTTTTGAAATAGTTTTTGGTAAAAAACTTCCCACTCCCATGTCCCTCACCCAAACCGACATTCCGATGGCTGATTCTATTGCTCAAGATCATGTTTCTATACTTCATGATGTTCACGAGCACATTAGGAAAAGTCAAGAGCGATATACACGTATTATCAATACTAAACGATTAGCCAAAGAATTCAAGGAAAATGATTTTGTATGGTTGAGAATAATTAAAAGACGTCTCAAACATATTTTGCAGCATCCTAAAATTAAACTTGCACCACGCTATTATGGACCGTTTCGCATTATAGAAAAAATTAATGATAATTCATTTCGATTAGATATTCCATCCCATTGGACCATTCATAATTCTTTTCATATTAGTTTACTTAAACCATTTAAAGGAACTTTACCACTTGCTCCACTTCTTGATGACCCTCCTTTGATTGAAGAACAATTTGAAATCTTAGTTCCTGAGAAAATCATTGATCATGATGTCACTACTACACGCACAGGTACTCAATATCATCGATATTTGGTTAAGTACAAAAATCACTCTATTGAAGAATGTCAATGGATACATAAAACACAATTAACACCTCATTATGATCACTTAATTTCTGCATATCATACACAAACACATTAATGTAACAGCTCCATGAACATTTCCATGCATGTATTTTTACATGGCACATGCCTATTTTCTTTATTCAGTGATGAAACATGTGACTGGCCATCCATGTTTATTATTATATCAACTGAGGTCAGTTGCTTGTTCAACTGCGGGGCATGTTATACCTTATGGAATATGTTGATCAATGCATTGTTGGATTGAAATATAAAGTAGCCAATGCATTGTTGGATTGAAATATAAAATAGCCAATGCATTGTTGGATTGAAATATAGAATAGCCAATGCATTGTTGGATTGTAACATGGAATATGTTGAACACTGCATTATAATTGTTAGAGTGTTGAATTATTTTATCAACTGAGATCAGTTGCTTGTCAACTGGGAGGCATGTTGTATATTATTGAACAATGCATTGTTAAAGTGTTATATTATTAATGTATTAATATGTTTTTGATGTTTCTGATATAGCAGTTGAAGGTTCGTGAGGAGCGTACAAGGCGTGAAAGGGCGGACATCAATAATCCGAATAATTATTAATTAGCTTGTAAATAAACCTGCGTAGAAGGTTCTATTGTTAGAAAAGTAATGGTTAGAATAAGGGTCGTTGTAGACCGCAGTTTCTGTTATTCAAAGTAATGGCTTTCTGTAAAAGTTACTAACTTTTAGTTTCACGCCTACTTTTTGAAGCCGCCCTCATGTAACCACTATTTTCGACGTAATCAAAAGTCCTATAAATACATGCACTCTGTGGACTGTCGAAACAGAGTGCATGGGGGGAGATTGCACCCAATCTTGCGTCCGGTCTCGTCTCTTGTTGCCTCTATTTTCTGTGTGTTTTTTCTGCGTCCGTAATCTCTGTATGCGCGTGAGCAAGATCCTGACAACACTTTCAGTCACTCATATTCACTCTTCTATAACCTATTAGGTCATACATCTCATGTATATTCAGATTTTTGCCCATACATCTGAATATGTTTGTTACATTTGTACATTCATTCATCCATCTATTTCTCATTACATAGAGTGGTTGAGAGTTTTGCTCCCACATTGTACATTGAACATTGGTATATATGATACTATGAGTAAGCAATGGCTTTTGGCTTACATAACACCTTACACATGTCGTGTATTCTTTCTCTATCTTTGTCTCATCATTGTATGATTAAGTTGTGGTATGTTCATGTTTTGTCAATATTGAAGATTGCTAGATTTTGTGTTATATATGCTGGACCTATGGAACCATGGACCTATGACATGAGCCAACGGCCTACCTCATTTCCAACAGTTTCTAACTCTGACTAGGTTGGTTGCTATGACACTCGTGTGTCCACTAGTGTTTTTTACTTCATGCTTGGTAGCTCATGTATATCTTGGTTGAGCAAGAAGGAGCCTAGTGTGGCCACTTCAAGTTGTGGGGTTGAGTATAGGGCAGCTTTCATAGCGACTGTTGAGTGTGTGTGGCTCAGATGCCTTATGGCTGATTTGGGTGTTGATCAGACTTTTGCCACCACCATGTTCACTGACACTCAGAGTGCATTGGTAGTTGTGAGGAACCCTGTGTTCCATGCTCGCACTAAGCACATTGAGGTGCATTATCATTATGTCAGGGAGAGGTTCTCTGGAGGGGAGATCAGCTTGGCATATGTGCCCACGTAGGAGAACATTGTAGACCTTTTCACGAAGGCTCTCCCTAGGGAGAAGTTTGAAGCTTTCCACAAAACTTTGGGCTTACTTCCTTTTGTGGAGTGATTTCCACATAGCTTGGTTCCTTATACATGAGTGCTAGCTGCTTGTTCACTACATCATGGCGAGGGGGGATTTGTTGATATATTTAGGTAGTGATGTGTCTGAGCACACTAGGACTATCGGGGTAGTTTTTTCCCTCCTTAGGAGGTTTTTTTCACCCGGCTTATATATATGCTTATTGCCCTAATGGGCTACTTATCTTTGTACATTCTCTAGTAATACATTCAGTACTGTGTGTTGTGTTGCAAGCTTCTTCTTCTTCTTCCTTGTGTTGTTTACATGCTTTCGCAAACATCTAACTCCAACATATTATGCGCAAGACAAAAACTATGCTAAAAGCACATGATCATAAAATCTTGCGTTAAAAATACACATCGTAAAAAATATGATCTTTCACTTTTTTTTTTATATTTTAGAATAGTTACGCTTTCGAGTTTTGATAATCTTATTATATTATTTACTATTACGTTTGATTTTACATATAAATTTTTCATTTCACACTACAATATTTTTGAGTTCACATGGGTGAATAATTATCTAGTTCATTGACACATGAACATATAGATGGATTCTATATACATAGTTTTCACATATATAAGTGTGCATGTTCACATTGATATGAGTTCACACTAAAACTTGTAGCATCACATGGAAATCATCTATGTGAAAATCTTCAATCATGAACATCCTATGGGAAAAATGTTGCACACATATATAGTGTACGAAAATGCATGGGGTATACGTTTCATCATAAAGTTATTGGATCTGATCATGAAAATGTTTTTATGGCTTTGGACCTAAAGAAATGTAGAGATGTTAATCTCTATGAAACCACAAATCTTCTTCAAAATAGAGTTTATCATCCCCCAAGGAAGTGCATGATCCACCAAATATAGAAAAATTTGGCTCTTCATGTGTTGCATGCAAAAGGTTTGCAAAAGCTTGTGTTTGTAGTAGTCAAGCACTTTCTGTAGTCAAGCATGGTTCGAATAGAAATAGAGAAGCCTACTTGTTCTTGTTTTTTTTAAGTGTTGGAAAACAACACTTTTTGACGCTTTGTAACTGAAAAAGGATGAGGAACCAAGTAAAGCTTATGAGAGATAAAAATGTTAAAATTTCACACCTATACAATAGTGTTAGAGATGACCTAAGTCCAAATATACCTCTAAGTATCACTTTTAAGCCCTACAAGTTTAAAAATTATAGAGAGAGAGAATAAAATCAAGGCATTTTCTTAGAGTGAACTAAATATAGATCCCTAAACAAGTTAATTAATGTTATATTCCAAAAATGTACATACTTCGAGGAACGAGAGGTTCCTTGCTCGGGGGATAGCCAAGGCCAAAAGCCAGAGAGTTCATACGAGGTACCTACTCATGATCGCTAGATGAGTAGAGGGACCTTACAAAGAGATGGTGACTAGGAAAGGGCTATAAATAGGCTGGGAGGTGAGTCCCAGACATGTCATTCTCCACTTCTCAGATTTAGTATCAGAGCGGTTGGTAGTAGATCCATGGAGCATGACGAAGACGAAGAACAAAGATCTTCTTCTGGTGACTGTATGGAAAGGTTCCATGCTAATTTTGGGTCATCTTCATCTTGGCAAGAAAACATGAGCAGCCGTTGAATCTTGTGTGGAGCTTGAAGTTTGAGGCTTCTTGGGGTTGCATGACCCAAATTCAAAAGAAACATTGATCGACACAACAAATGCCTTTATTCACAACTAAGGATCATATAAATTCTAAATATCTCAGATATGTAGACCACGAAATCCAAACCCATGGCCTCATCACTAAGAGGTAAGCATTCTATCCATCAAGATACATTCGAATTGGTGTTGAAGTCCCTCGTTACATCTAAATAAACCAAGTTCGAGCTCGAATCGCTACATCCATGAGAAATAGAGGAAAGAGAGAGGTTAAGAGAGAGCTAGGGAGAAAGAGAGAAAGAGGAAGAGAATCGAGAAAGAGATAGAGAGAGAGACAAAATAAAGAAAAGAAGGAGAAAAAGAAGAAGGAGAGAGAGAGAGAGAGAGAAGGAGAAAGAGAAAATGAGAGATGAAGAACGAGACATAGAAAGAGAATGAAGAATAGAGAAACAGAAGGAGATAATGGAAGAGAGAAATGTCACGAGAGAGAGAGAGAGAAAGAGAGAAAGAAATAAAGAGAGAAGGAAAGAAGACGAGAAGGAAGTAAGAAAAAGAGCAAGGTCAGCATACCTACCTTGCCTAAAATGGACATAACTCTCTCATATGAAATCCAATTTGAATGATGCCACTTGATGTAGGAAGTCAACTCAAAGAGATTTAAAGTGGCTAGCTTGAAGCTATGATTGGGTTATTGAAAGCCACCTATATAGAGCATTTAATTCTATGCACACTTCTTCAAAGAGGTATGCTGCCCACTCACTTAGATCCATTGCTTTGCCCATAACTTCCTCATAGAATATCCAAATCAAGAAATTCAAATTGACATGGATTCTACACTTCAAGCACTATATTTTGATTGAGTGCCTTATTTTAACCATTGCAAGACATCTCTGAACAAGCTTTTAGATCGTTGTTGGCTAGCAAGAAACTCTTTTTGAATTACTTGAGTGTCCAATTATGATAATTATGAGTTCCTAATAATTTTTTTAACCATTTTGGATAGGAATGAATTCATTCTCATTCCTCTACATCATACTTATGCTCTCAAGTACATTCATTTGGATACTTTTGCATAATAATGTTTTTTATGTTGTATGCATGAAACTAACACTAGAATATGCATGAAAGTAAGTTTTGATATGAATTCATCTATGCGCATGAAGTTACATTAACTTATGTGATTTAGAAAAGCATGCACAAGTTGTTGTTGTGTGTTTTGGACCATTTTGTAGGTATTGGAGTGATAACAAAAGAGAAAAGACCTTGTTATGAGGGCACATGGTGGCCAACAACACATATTGGAAAAGTTTGTTATTTGCAAGTTTATGGAGCTAAGAAAAAGGCTTGCTTACCACTAGGTTGATGCATATCAATGTATCATGGTTATTATTTTTTTCCAGACTTCATTTTCCTAGGGAAGTGCTGTCGAATTGTTTGTAGCCATATGGTGTTATATGCCATGTGAGAACTAGAGCAATGTTGTATTGTAAGAGAGAGGAAGTCTTATCTGTGCAACATAAAGTAATTGAAATAGAGAAGAAGGGGCATGAGTGGATGCATGCATACATAGATGATATGATTTCTAGAAACATGAAGTGCATGATGCATGTTTTGTCCTATACAAGATCATTTTTATGTATCACCATGATGAGTTAGGGTGAGCATGAGGTATGTGATAGAAGTTCCATGAATAGGGTAGTTTTGCATTTAGAAAGTAAATGACAAAGGTATATTCCTCAAGAATAATTAAGATGTTTTTTTTGTCCACTAACTCATGAGCACATGAATTTTTCTTCATACAACCGTATGTACTTGATATAGAAGTTTATCCTTTGTGAGCATGGAAGTTAGTGCTATGGTTATGATCATCAATACAAGTATTAGCTGCTTGTATGTGATTGTTTTTTATGAGGTTAATGAATGTGCAAGAAGCACAATGTGCATTGATCTAGATGATCATTATATGCATGGATATCTCTCCATGTCATAATTCATCCAAGAGAATGAATGAGTATGTTTAATCATAAGGTTTAACATGTCTCATCATTCTTTAGATTTGAAAACTAATTGAGCAAATAGTTAGTCAGGTAGTAGCCTCACAGAGATTTGGATGCTACTCTTTGAGGGAATGCCTAAATTTATTGAAATTTGGAGGCAGGTAGCTCATAAGATTTTCTTTAAGTTGAACAATTTTCAATCAATTTGGATACTTTTACATACGTCAAATGAGCTCTGCACTAAAAGTGCTGCTAATAGAGGTAGAGGTCTGAAACAAGTGACATAGGCCTATTAAAAAGGGCATTTCTCTTCATTGGTTCATCCAAATTGCATGATTTTTATAAGATATAAAGGCTTGATAGATTCGCTTTTTTCATACAAAGTCTCATTATTTTTAGAGATCATTTGATGGGTCAACAAATCTCTCCACATGAAAGTGCAGCATCTGGAATCTGTGAAATGACTAGAGATCATGTCACATAGAGCTGATTGGTTCTCTTAGCTCGTTTACTCAATTTTAATGATTTACCTTTCTAAGACTATCTAAACACGTTTAAATGGTTTATACAAAATTTCAAGATGAAATGTTTCTCCATTTAGGAGATTTAAAGAAAAGAGTAAAAGTTAGCCTTTTCAAATTTTTAAAATATTGCGAGTATAGAGGCTTAGTATTTGGGTCATTGTGAAAGTTGAAAATGTCCAAATACTATGAAATTTGTATCACTAAAAACTATCTATATGATGTTCAAATTTGAAAGAAATTGGATATCAATTGGTAGTTCAAATGACCTATTCTTCTCATAATAGTTGCTGGCATAAATTTGCCAAAGAGTAGTACATGTGTTTTATGAATAATTGGTTGTTTCATATTGGAAGCTCTAGTTTCAATACTTTTTGTTGTAGAAGCTACTTCATCATAGGACCTATGGTGTACCCAAAATTCAGCGATTTTGGAATTTATAACCATAGTTAGAAGATATTCTAAAAGTATAGCAGCATTGTTTTGATGCTCACCTAAGCACAGGTGTAGCAGAGATAGAATGATTCATTTGAATGCATATTTGATTGAATGTTAAGATGATTTTTTTTGTAGCCACACTAGATAAGTCGCTCTAGATTTGTGCACAAAGAAAACAAATTTTTTGGTTTATTGAACCAGTTTTAGAGCTTCAAGAAGATGGCCCTGTACATTTTCAGAGTTGGTCATCAAGTGTTCGACCCATCTAATGAAGTAGTGATAAAGCTCTGAAGAAATGTCAAAGTCAAGTGCTTTTTGGGCCTAATCCAAGCTTGAGCAGAGATACATAAGGCTGGAAAATTTCATAGATTTTGCATGAGTGAAAAGTAATCAAAAGTAAGCTTAAATCTACTGCTATTGGAACTTGTTTATGCACAAGATGTTGTTGAAAGGAAAAGATTTTCCACATGTTTTTTATGATACTTTTTGAGTTGGTGTGATCACCATGGGATGGTGATGCCCTACGTAGCTTTTTATTAATCATTGGTTTATGGTTACCATTTTCAGTAGCACAAAGGAGACTCTGTCAAAATTTTCAAGAATATATATATAGTGCCATGAGAGCATGGAATAGGAGAACTTTAGTAGTTGTTCTCATTTCATATATTACGGATTGATACAAGTTTTATAAATTCCAATTTATTGTAAGTTAATATTTGAATCAAGTCGCATGAATTGATATTTGATGCGAATCACATCCTTCACAACTCTAATTGCGTTGATTTATCATATAATTTTTAATTTCTCAACTCAAGATGAGTTGATGTTAGAGATAGTTATGAGTGATAAAGTCATAGGAATGACTCTGTTCTTTCCATAGAAGGAAGGAAACACTTCATGATTTCATTTATTATTATTTATGGTTATGAGTACTCACCGATTTATTCTTATCATTTTTGAGAGAAGTGTTTGACTTTAATCTCATACACACATCTATGTGGGGTATAAATTTTGGAGGTATGGGACATCAAACTTTGTATTCTACCTAGGTGTAGGACAGATTGTATGGGAGAGAAGTCTCTGAGATTGTATTTTTATATGATTTGGAGTTTACTCATATGATCTTCTTATTATTAGACAACAAAGGGGCAGTTGAGTCAGTCACTCTCTATGTGATCGCAAACAAGGCAAGTCTGCAATCAAGTGGCCTAGAAGGGGAAAGGCAAGGTTTTCACATAAGAACTATGAATAGGCAATTGCATAGAGAAGAAATACATAGAGTACGTTCTACTTTATTTGATATGCCTGAGAATAGGCCATGATTCATACATAGTGTGTATGATGTGAGCCAGATGCTTAGCCTAGTGGGCTATGAGTGTGCACATATCTACTTACCATTTGTTAGAGTATTTAGTGGACTTACATTATGGTTCTCATTATATCTGGGAGTACCACATTATTACAGTAGTTTGCTGGAGACCTCATTCCTGGTTGATAATGATTTGATCATAGTGATGATCATACAATGGTGGTCAAAGATAAAGGAAGTTTCATCCACTTGGAACATCTTGCATGGTATTATTGAGAAGGTGGTTGTAGTTCCACTAGGTGCTATACTTTCTTAGCACGTCTTCACTTGGCATGATGGACGTATTTCCATGGAGTGGATTGGGATTTACTTTGTATGGGAAGTATTTTGATCCATATTTTGGATTATCATATATGATAGATCGAGATTTTGATCCATATTTTGGATTATTATATATGACAGATTAAGATTTTGATCCATAGTTTGGATGTGACATATTGAAATCTTGGTCCATAGTTTGGATCATTGATAGATTATCGTCTTGAATTTAGAGTTTGGATCATGATGAGACTTTATTGAGTTTCATTTCATTATAGTGAGTAATTAATCAAGCAGATTTACTTGAGCTTAGAGATTAAACACTATTTGGAAAATATTTCCATTTATTTTTAGTATTTTTTTACAATGATCAAGGACATAGTTAGATTGTTTTGGATGAGCATAGTATTCTTTTTTCAGTAGTCTAGTGGAGTAAGTCATTTTTCTTGATTATACCATACGATAAGCTGTGGGTGGGTATTCTAGGGAGAGAATGGCAAGCTGCTAAGCTCTCTATAGGTGGCAAACTATCACATGTTAGTGGTCAAGGTATAGGCATAAGGAGTCTGAGGATATTCTGAGTACTCATACTATGCACATATGGACTCATTGGGCCTCCGATGGATTCATATAGTGTAGGCAAGGCAAGGACTACTATTTATTAGTGCAAATGCTAGATAGGAAGCATAGATACTAGTTATCTACTTTTCAAGCATCCAGTATTTCAGATACCTAGCACACTCTACTCTTATTATTTGGAATCATAGATTCTGATTCCCAGGTTTATAGCTCCTTCTATATCATTGAGGACAATGATCTTTAGAAGGGGGAGAGAGTGCTACATTCTAGAGATGTACATGCTTGGAGGAATGAGAAGTTCCTTGTTCGACGCATAGCCAAGGCCAAAAAGCCAGAGATTTCATACAAGGTACCTACTCATGATAGCCAGATGAGTAGAGGGACCTTACAAAGAACTCTAGATGGTGACTAGACAAGTGCTATAAATAGGCTAGGAGGTGAGTTCTAGGCATGTCATTTTCCACTTATCACACTTAAACCATGATTCACAAAAAAATTATAGAGACATTTTTATCCTCTTATGCATGTTCTACCTTTCTCTCATACATCATTTCTCTTAATTATTTCATCTTCATGTTCAATTTTCAACCCAAACTTGTGATCTCAAAATTAAGCCTACATGCATAAAATGACTTAATTGTTCATTTTAAGCATTATCCCCACAATGTAATTCAAAAAGTTCAAAATGAATTATTTCACTATCGAAAATGCCTATTACAGATACCATATGTATTGTTAGAAAACCTTGGAGATATAGTGGAGAATTGAACAAGCATGAAAACATAAATATAGATATCAACGTGATCCAAGAAGTACAACGTTTATGACCTGAAGGCACTTAGAAGAGGTACAAACACTTATGGGAGGATATATGCATTTCGAAAGTACTTGATCTTCGTTCGGTGTTAGTTGAAGTTAGCAGGCCTATGCATGTTGTCACTGAGTGTGAAGACCTAATTGTTGAATGCCCACAACGTGTTGCCTTCTCTTCACTGGATTTATATCCCTCCAATCACTTATAAATATTTATAGTATATTTCGTATTGTCCAGTTGTCTTGGGTGATAAACTGAAGATAAATAGAAATAATAATTCTTTGCGACGTAATTAAGTTATATTCCAAAAATATTTCCAGCTTCGCAAATAGCGGTAATCCACTCTCAGGTTAGATATTGCGAGGTTTTAAAACCGTGGAAAAGGCAGATGACCGCATGGCTTTCAAGCTGATGAAAGAACTTATCAAGGTCAATAACTAATATATCGTCGTCGGCACGAGGAGTATATTCATCAACAGCATCACCTTTAGTAGATTCACAAGAAACATCAAGCTTTGTTACTTGTAGATCCTTATTCTTATATTTGTATTTGAATTTCTACCCTAACCAAGTTGTACATCGACTATCTAGGTAGGATCGCTTACTGTTCAAGAATTTTACACTTTAGTGATGTTAGCATAGGTAAAATATGGTAACGAGCAATGTGAACGAGACACATCAGTTAATCTCTCAGGGCTATTTTTCTTCAATAGATTCTGCTTAACACCATTGAACACTGTGTCCTTAGGGGCCACCCCCCGCTCCCCCCCGAGGGGAGGAAAGCGAAGTTGATCGACAGCATAGAACCAGGAAGGAGGAGTGTAGCGCTAGTCGCCCTGGTAGCTTGTTGACTGTATTTGAAATTTTGAGCAGTTTCCATGTGGGCTTGCCAAAACAACTGTGACTCTTCTTCAATGTGGGCTCGCCAAAGCAACTGTGACTATGCTGCCGCATACAACAATGTCGACCCGTGGGCGCAACGATGGGCAAAATTGGCCATCCTACGGAGTAGATTCCGGTACAGGAAACAGCGAGGTGCGTTCAATATCCCGGCGGTTTCTGCTAAACCTGGTACTGATTCAGCGATCATTGGGGTCTCGCGATGTGACATACGAACCTTTAGTTTGTCTCATTTGCTTCGGATGATGGCGAGAAGCAATCATCTAGGCTGAGAAAGGGATGATGGACAAGTTTGTCGACATGGAAACTGTTACGGTCGACTATGACATGCAAATTGTTACGCCCCGCTGGACATACATTCGAGAGTACGCTTTCGGTGCTTTCTATTGTATTTTCTTACCCATTTGTTCATTTTTAATGTATCGTTTTGAGCTCTATGTTCAATAGGTTCGGATCATATGTTATTGCACGTTTTTGTCTTGAACATCTCCAAGGTCGCATAGAGATCCTACATAGAAGAACATATTGATCATAATTCATTTGTTGCCGGGTTTGATACAAATTTTTATTTTTTTAATTTACTGGAAGTTTGATCTTGAGAACTAATCGGTCTGATGAACTATGATTATTGCGATTACAAGTAAAACGGCATTAATAATTACTTTTATAAAGAAAGTTTGATCTTCAGATCAACTCTTCTCTTCTTTTTTTATAGCTTGAATTAATGAAATGTACAATGAAGAGCAGAACACCGATGAGAGCTCCCGAATCCCGCTTAGGCAAGGGTTGAATTGTCATTGCCTCCTTAAGGGGAGGTACAATGAAAAGCATAACACCTATAAGAGCTCAGGAATCTCACACAAGAAAGCGTTGGGTTGTCTGCGTCTAGAAACGAATAGAGTAAGGGTTGAATGCTTATTAGGTATTAAGAATAAACAGATGCCGAAGTGGTACAAAGGTTAGAGATAAGGTAGGGAGGATGAGAGTATTGGTTTCACCTGTTGTTCTCTATGGCAATCGTTGAAGTCCTAGGGCCATATTTGAGGGGGCCATAGACATCAGTAGTGGGCTTTTGGGCCTTCTTGCTGGGCTAATCGCCTCGAGGGATCTTGCTTGATCGTTTCTGTTATGTATTCGGCTTTTGGGCAGTCGGCTAGCATTGATCCTTTCTGTTTTGTATTCGGGTTTTGGGCAATCGGCTTCTACAGCAATCGCTCATGGTCTTGGAGCAACCGCATGCTAGCTTCGACAATCATTCTCAAGCATGGGTGTTGACCTAATGGGCGCGCGTTATTGTGTCGATGGGCACTTTCGTTCGAATATGCTTATAGATTGTCTCTTAAAGCTTTCGCTAAAGGTGATGTGGACTTTCGGTCTTTTGTTTTGGTTTTTTTCGGAGAGGTGGCTCTGTGTTTCTTTGCAAATGGTGCCTTCGGGCCCAAAAGAGGTGTTTGTAACCTGTTTTTGCCTCTTCCTTCCCTCCCTCTCCCTCTCCCCATTCTTCTCTGTCTCTCTCTCTCACATACACACACACTTTCTCTCTCTCTCTCCTTCTCTTCCCTCTCTGGTGCAAGGAGTGTAACATTGGCTTGGATGACTTGTATTAAGTACACTAGTGTACTTAATAAAGTTCTTCCCTGCTCCAATATCATGAAGAGATTGAAGAATAAAATCCCACTCAATCCTATCATAGGCCTTGTCAAAATCAATCTTGAAAAAGAAAGTGTCAATGTTATTATCCTTAGCATAATCCATCCCTTCCCAAATAGAGATAATAGCATCAAGAATAAATCTTCCTTTAATAAAACCTTTCTGTTCAGGAAGAATAATGGAATCCATCAAAGGACTCAACCTTCTAGCAAGGGAGGAGGCATAGATTTTGTAAAGAGAAGTCAGACAAGAGATAGGTCTCCAGTTGTTAAGATCATCCTTAGATCCTCTTTTATGAATTAATTTAATAACTCCAGTATTAATGAAAGTAGAAAGAGACCCTCTACTTATGGCTTCTTGCCAGATCCAGAGAATAATGGGCACCAAAATATCTTTAAACTCCTGAAAAAACTCATTAGGAATACCATCATGTCCAGGGGATTTACAGGGCTTCAACTTACTAATGGTTTCTCTAACCTCACCAGCAGAAAGGGGGAGATCAAGGAGGGAGACCAAGCCCTGAGGAATCATTTTCTTCCTACAAAGGGCAATGGCAGCTCTTGCACTCCAGATGTGGTCCCCTCTCTTGGGAGGCATAGAGAAAACATTGGTAAAGAAGGACACAGCCTCCTGTAAATTCTCCTTGAGACTAGAGGCAACCTCACCATTGCTTTTCCTTAAGAGAGGAATGAAATCTTTAGCTTTTTTTTTTCTCATAATCTCATACATGTGCTTATTAGGTTTATCAACTTTCCCAGCCCAGAACTCTCTGGACGTGGCAAGGGCAACACTAGCCAGAAGGTAGTCTTCATACCTCACTTTTTCCTGAAGCTCCATGATCTTCTGAATCTTAACATTACTACTTAAATTAGAGCTTTCAATTCTGTCTATCTCTTTAAGATGCATCATTCTTCTGTTGTACCTGATCTCCCTGGCTTTTTTCTTAAAAAAGGCGAGAGTAAACTGAACATCTTTAATAGCAGCCTCCCAGGCCTTGAAAGGGGAACAACCCCGGATAAAATGCTTTTTAAAAATATTGCTGATTTCCAACTTAACCAAAGGCACCCTAAACAAAGACATATCCACGTGAGGCCAGCCAGCTCTGTAAGACGGGTTATTGCTAGCCAGCTTAACAACCATAGGAACATGGTCCAAAATCTGAAGGGAGGGGTCAATGGTACAGCTACTGTTCCACAAATCTTGAAATCTGGAGGAGTTCATGTAAATTCTATCTAACCTGGCCGAAAGCCTATTATTAGCACACCTATTATTCCAGGTATGACCAGTACTAGAAGAAATATCAACAAGATTATGCAAATTCACCAGTCTAAACCATTTATTTTTTTCACTACCAGCAATCACATTGTTACAATTTCCGATTCTGTCAGCAGAATTAGTGACCATATTAAAATCACCAGTGAGAATTAGATCACCATCAAGCTTACCAATCTCCTCCCAGCATTTGGACCTGTCTAAGGGATTGTTAGCTGCATAAACAGAAATGATAGTGAAATTGAAGGGATCTTTACACTTGAGGCCAATCCACTGATTGGAATCACTAATCAAAGACTTTTCAACAAGTTGACTGAGACTAGACTTAATACCAATAGCTGCTCCACCTTTTCCACTGTGATTAGTGGGATACCAGATGGAATTACTGGAAATAATCTTCAGATTGGCAATAAGTTGATCACCACCAATCTTGAGTTCCTGCAGACAGATAAAATCAGGAGATAAAGAGGAATCTTTTAACCAGTTACTAATGATCTTGCCTCTAACAGGATCAGACAAACCTTTAGTATTTAAAGAAATAAGGTTGAGGAAATCCATAAGAAACAGTTATTTTTTAAGATTCTTGATCGGTTTCACAGCTGAGATGGAAGACCTAATCACATCTTTTCTTTTGGACTTTGATTTATCTTTGACTGGGGGACTTGACACCTTATCTATAACCATATTATCCTCATTATCGTCCAAAACACCAGCCTGTAGCATACCTTCTTCATCACTTTTGTTCAGTTGTTCAACAAAAGGGTCATTGGGTTTTTGTGAAAAATACTCATTATCTTCTTCTAGCTGGTTCTGCACAGGGGAGGAGTGAATAAATCCTTACCTCTTCGTGTAGGCTGGAATGGATTCTCTGTACATTCTTCTACCATTCCTCTCGTGTCTTTGTACCCTCACACTTAGTTCGGTACCGGCCTATGGTTTCAATAGTGGCTCCCAAGCGGTCGGGTGGAGCAATGCGCTGTTGAATCCTGTAACTGACATCACGTGTACCAGCTGCCATGTAAGCATATACGTGTCAATAACAGATTGTAACGGACGCGTCCACTTAAAGGATCGCGCTCCTCTCCTGTATTAAATTTGAACAACTAAACATAATTAAACGAACGATTCTTGTGGGATAAGGGGGGTCCTATGGGTACTATGCCCTTCCTTGTACAGTTGTAATTTCAAAGTTAAAGTCCGGGGGAGTAGGCCTCGGCCGAACCTCCATTTAAAAAAAAAAAAAAAAAAAACGAACGGTTCTTGTAACTATCTGAAGCGCGTCGTCTCGGTATTCGTGTCTCTGTGTACCACACGGTTTTCTACATGGTATCTGCGGGCCAGTAGGGCTTAGGTCTTCGCGCGATTGCACAGCACGCTTGGACTGATCACCCATGGCGCAAGCAACTGCCTCGCGCAACTACAAAATTGATAAGCTTCACGGCGCGAACTATCAACCGTGGAAATTGACCATGACTATGGTCCTTCAGAAACTTTCGTTGCTCCCTGTCGTCGACGGCACAGAAGTATGTCCTGCGCGTAATGACCCTCAATTGGCTGCGCAAGTTAAAGCTTGGGACGAAAAAGATTTGAATGCAAAGCTCGAGTTACTGCTGCATATGACGGACACGCTGAAACAATCTGTCCGCACAGTTACTACCTCTCATGGTATATGGAAAGCGCTCGAAGAAATGTTCGAAGTGCGAAGTGTCGCTCATCAGGTTAACTGCCTCCGGCAGTTGTTTTCCTTGTCGATGAAAGAATCAGACTCTCCAGAAACTTTCTTGCAACAATGGCGTGTGCGAATGGACGACACACTACTCTCCGGCCTGGAACTTCCTCCGCAACTTCAATCGGTTGTATTACTGTCTACTCTACCCTCTTCTTTTCAATCTTTTGTGTCTTCATCAAGCACTAATACATAATTATCTATTGCGACACTTATCCCGCTCATTATGCAAGAAGTTACTCTGCGTCGTGCATCTCAAGCGTCTCATGGCACATCTTCACAGAGTTCTACTGTTCTTCCGATGCATATAGACAATCCCTCTTTTCGTAGGAATGGTCCTTCATCAAACGGCTCACGCCGATTTCAGCGCTCTGCGCCATCTCCACGACGTTCTTCACACAGCCCAAATCGATCACACCGTAGTAATCGGCGACAAAGTTTCATTGTGCACCAACGACATTTCAGAAATGGTACTCCACGTAGGCATCGATGGGGAAATTCCAGAAATGTTCACCATGCTGCTGTAACTCCTGAACCTGACTATCAATCTGATGGTAGCGAAGGCTCTCTTCTTGCATTCATGGCTTCCACTCAAGAATCCAACCTGTCCACTGACACATGGATTCTTGACTCCGGTGCCACCTGTCATATAGCTGCATCTAAGACTTCACTCTGTGACTATACAGATCTACCACAACCACTCGAAGTGCGTTTTGGGAACAACATTCACAAAAGATGCCGGTGTCATTAAACACACATTGCCTTCTGGAGAGTATACCTCTATTCAATGTCCACGCATAGGAGAATTATATCTCCTCGCCCAAACTCATTATCCTGCTGAGGTTTATTCAGCAACTTCTGAACCTACTGCAAACTCAACATTTTTATTGTGGCACTATCGTTTAGGACATATTTCACCTCGTACAATGAAACTTATGTCCAAAGAACAACTTGCTGCCCATTTCACCATTCCACGTAATGGCGATATTTCATTATGTGAAGGTTGCCTCTTTGGCAAACTTTTCAGCAAACGTTTTCCCTCCAGTACGTCGAGAACACACCAACCTCTAGCACTTATCCACTCTGATTTGTGTGGCGCTATGCCCACACGATCCCTTTCTGATCTTAAATACTTTATCACGTTTATCGATGACTATACTCGATTTATGATTGTTGCCTTCTTAACACATAAAGAAAGTGCCACAGTTTTAACCAAGTTTAAGCATTTTTGCACTATGACTGAAAACGTTCATTCGTCAAAAGTGCGTAGCTTACAAACCGATAATGGTGGGGAATTTACCTCTCATATCTTCAAGATTTCCTTCGCAACAAGGGAATTCAACACCGTCTTACTGTTCCTGATACCCCACAGCAAAACGGCGTAGCTGAACGTCGAAATCGTTTACTTCTTGACATGAGTAGATGTCTGCTTAAGACCGCTTCCTTACCAAACTCTTTTTGTGAAGAAGCAGTTATGACTGCCTGTTACCTTGCTAATCGCACGTATTGTCGATCCATTCAGGGAATTCCTTATCGTGCCTGGACTGGGCATATGCCTGACTATAAGAACCTTCGAATTTTTGGGTGCCCGGCTTATGCTTATGTGCCTATTTCTCATAGAAATAAGCTTGCTGACCATTGCACGCGTGCTTTATTTGTTGGCTATGGTGAACCTTTTGGAGTAAAAGGTTACCGGCTGTATGACTCAGACTCACATAAATTCTTTTTTAGCCATACGGTGGTGTTTGATGAGGGTGCTCTATTAGGAAAACCCATGATCTCCGTTGATCACCCACATACAACTTCTACTAAACAGCCTTCTAATTTTGATTCTTCGGAGTCTCTTGAGGCCACCATCCCTTTGAATTTATCGTCACATGAAATACCTCCTCTAGCTGCCCCACCGCCTGTAGCTCCTTGTCAATTCTCCCTTCACCACAGGTACCCCTAACTCCTGCCATACCCTTGGATGCCCCACGAACTATGGACCATAGCATTCCTCCTCGAAGTTTAGTATATGACAGCCCTCTACCCTTTCCCACTTGGGGACAACGAGCTGCTCCCTCTTTTCGATTACCTAGTGGCCGATCGAATGATGCCTCACATGTATCCGATGATGAAACTTCCTATCGCACTCGTCCAATAAGTGACTTTTATGATCATTTATCGGCCTCTATTGCTGAGAATGCATACCCTGCACGTGCATCCTTTGAATGCTGTCATCTAGACGATTTAGGCAGTACACTACCTAGTGAACCTACTACAGTTAAACAAGCTCTTTCTAGTTCCGATTCCCATGCTTGGAAAGAAGCAATGGATGTGGAATATCAATCTTTAATTAAGAATGGCACGTGGACTTTAGTCCCATTGCCTCCTTCCCGAAAACCTATTACCTGCCGATGGGTATTTCGGAAAAAACTTCATCCTGATGGCTCCATTGCATGTTTTAAAGCCCGCCTAGTTGCACGCGGGTACACACAGATTCCTGGCCTTCATTATACTGAAACCTTTTCCCCTGTTGTTATTAGGTTAACATCGTTGCACATTTTATTTGCCATCGCTGCCCTGTATGATTTAGAAATTGACCACTTAGACATTCAGACCGCATTCCTTCATGGTGATCTACCTGAGGAAATTTATATGACACAACCTGAAGGCTATGACTCTGTGAAGAATCCCACGTATGTTTGCCGTTTACACCGATCATTGTACGGCCTTAACAATCCCCTCGCTTATGGTTCCACAAATTTAACGAATTTATGCCTTCTCATGGGTATACTCGCTTACTTTCTGAACCAAACATCTATACTCGTCATTCCCTTCCTGATCTCCTCATCGTCGCACTCTATGTCGATGATATTGCAATCTTTGGAACTACACGTCATGTAGTCGATCAGGCCAAACTAGAAATTGGTTCAATGTTCACTATTACTGACCTAGGCCATCTCACATTCTTCTTGGGACTTCATGTGGTGCGAGATCGCTCCATAGGGACACTATGTATTCATCAAACACGCTATGCTTCAGATTTTATTCATTCATTTGGGTATGATGATCTCAAGCCCATCACCACGCCCCTTGCTTTGAAAGTTAAACATTCCCTGTATGACTCTCCTAGTCACACTCCCTCATCGAGTTCCCCTCCTTCCTTTGTTGAATTTTTTCGCCCTTTGATAGGCAAATTCCGTTACTTAGTTTCCTGTACACGATTTGACTTGTGTTTCGCCATCAACTATTTGTCAAGATACATGCACAATCCTACCATGTCTCATTGGCACTCATTAAAAAGATGCATTCGTTATTTACAAGGTACTAAATCATTTGGAATTGTCTATCACCGCTCTCAATCGACTCTGGCCCTCCAATTACTTGGATGGTCTGATTCTGATTGGGGGGAGAAATGGATTCTCGTCGCTCTATTGCCGGTGGTGTTTTTACTTTGGCAGGTGGAGCGATTGCTTGGTTCTCAAAACAGCAAACTGTTGTTGCCCTCTCATCAACAGAAGCTGAATTTGTAGCACTTGCGCTTACTGCAAAAGAAGGACTGTGGATTCAATCTGTTTTACAGGAATTGCTCCATGTGAAGATGCCGCCGTTGAAGATTTTTTGTGATAACTTGTCATGCGTTCATTTAGCCAGCAATCTTAAGCACTCTGAAAAAACAAAGCACATAGATTTGAAATATCACTTCATCAGAGAATTAGTTGAAAAGAAACAGATCCAGGTTACACATGCATCAACCCATTTGATGTGGGCAGACTTATTCACTAAAACCTTAGCTGCTGATAAATTTGGATTATGTGCTAAACATTTAGGACTAGTTGATTCATTCACAATCTCCCAGTGATTCAGTTAAGGGGGAGTGTTGAATCCTGTAACTGACATCACGTGTACCAGCTGCCATAAGCATATACGTGTCAATAACAGATTGTAACGGACGCGTCCACTTAAAGGATCGCGCCTCCTCTCCTGTATTAAATTTGAACAACTAAACATAATTAAACGAACAGTTCTTGTAACTATCTGAAGCGCGTCGTCTCGGTATTCGTGTCTCTGTGTACCACACGGTTTTCTACATGCGCATGCTACATTCTATGGTGGAAGCGACGCTTCGGGAACAATGGGTAAGCTAAATAACTTCAGATGTAGTAAAACGTTGGTAGTTCCGGCGTTTAATTTCCTTTCTAAAACTCTTCATGCACTTGCAGGTGGCGCTTGTGGCTATGGAAATCTTTATTCTTCTGGTTATGGAACGAGTACGGCTGCCCTGAGCACTGCCCTCTTCAATGGGGGTCTAAGCTGTGGTTCATGCTTCGAGATTCGTTGTGACGCCTCCTCTGACCCGCAATGGTGCATTTCCGGAACTTCTGTTGTAATTACTGCCACAAATTTCTGTCCCCCAAACAACGCTCTGCCAAACAACGCAGGCGGTTGGTGCAACCCTCCACTTCAGCACTTCGACATGGCACAACCAGCATACGAGAAGATTGGGATCTACAGAGGTGGCATTGTACCTGTCCAATACAGAAGAGTTCCGTGCCAGAAGCAGGGCGGTATCCATTTCACAGTGAACGGCCACTCGTACTTCAATCTGGTGCTTATAACCAATGTGGGCGGAGCCGGAGACATCCATTCGGTCTCTGTAAAGGGGTCTCATACCGGGTGGCAGCCGATGACCAGAAACTGGGGACAGAACTGGCAGAGCAACGCCTTTTTGGACGGACAGAGCCTTTCCTTCCAAGTCACCACCAGCGATGGTCGAACTGTCACCTCCTATGACGTTGCACCGGCTAACTGGCGCTTCGGGCAAACATTCAGTGGCGAGCAGTTCTAGTTAGTCTTCACAATAGTATTGTGAACAGCGAGAGCATGGAGATAGCATATGCGCGCTGGTGGATTGCTTATGTATTGATTGGACGGTGTGTATAGAGAAATATGTTTAACATCTAGCAGGCACAGGTTGTAGGAAGCTTTGATACGAGCAACCCCCGGCTAGAGTTGATAGATTGGACCCCGAGGGAACGCAAAGCAGGATCATACAAATTGCTGCTTGCATTTCCATAATCCGAAGTTACAAAAGGATACTACTATGTATAACTAAATCCGGCACGCGTACTATTTAGCACGGCACATGACATATCTCCTTTGCTTTCCACTACAAAATGTTTGATAACTCAATACAGCGGAGCCTTTTTATTGATCTCATCAAGTAAGGCAGGTGAACGTAAGACACTGCTTGTCTTCCATGGCTGTTGTATGTTATATGTTCTTGACCATTTGAAATTCGGGTCTTCAGTCCTACAGAGCTATGCCTTTCTTAGAATACTGACGTCTCCTGTTTTCTGTAATGGTCAGAAATCATGCAAAGCTGAATACTAATCTATTATGCGCTGGAAGTTTATCGTCTTTCTAAAATATATCACAATCAAGCCCTAAATTTGGTGCTCAGCATTGGGCATCACAAAAATAGAGAGGATGCCCTGGATTCAAAGGTGGGCATCCTTCTACTTTCACATGGTAAGGTTACATCAGAATTATTCTCCAGCCCATCTCCAAAACAAAATTTTTTTGAGCAAAGACATAAGATGATGATAACTTTATATATTTTTGCCTCCAAAAGGAAGATTCAGAGTAAAGCACTGGAAAGTTTCCAGCACAGTTGTGATAAGATTCATGCTTGCTACTTTTGACCAACGCACTTAACATAAAAATGCAATATCATTCTCGATGTTACATACGAATGCAAATTAAATGTGCATACATTGGGAGAGGTAGTCCTCTAACAGAGCTGTTGTAGATAACAATATGTTCAATATGCAAATAGAGCATTCTTTAGATGAATAAGTTCACTATAGTCTGCATATAAAATCTCCAAATTCCAAACAAAAAAAAATCAGTTTGGACATCTACAATAGGTCCACGAATGTGTGCAAAACCTCAAGTGCAAGGATGTAAAGTTATTGTAGACACGCAATCGTTTTCCCTACCTACTATGGTACAAGTGTATAGGAGCCTGGAGGGATCCAATATGTATAATATAACTCCAGCACTCAAGGATTATGGGCATCGCCTTATTGAGGAATATGTCCATGGATAAAACCAAATGACATGGTTAAATGTTCAGAACCAACATCTCAAGTAAACTATAGAGTAAAGTAAACACTGAATGTAAGCCTTCCACAAGGACAGAAAGAGAAAAATATATATTCTGCAATGGGGAACGAAGTCATTGGAAATAAACGTGCAAAAAAAAATTCAAAACATTCATATAGCTCGGCATATATGTATTATAAAAAGAAGATACTAAATCAAATGTTCAATTTGTTTGACTAACCTTTTGACAGAGTATGACTTGCAAGAAAAAGTAATAGGCATAGCATTATATTTGATTGGAAAAAAGAAGATTGCCTACAATCTTCAAGCTCCAATGTCGTCTCGTATGTAGTCCACAACCCAAAATGTAATCTAGAGACTTCAAGCTTTTGTATCGGACAATAACCTGTGTAGAATTAGATGGTCTCAATCAAAGATACAAGATCATAGCAAACTGCCCACTATCTCATTCAATTTCTGTAGTCTCTATTTGGATGAAAGAATATGCTGAGTATGATTTTTGTCACAACATATGCATCATCAGATGACATATATGATACTGGATGCATGGTTTCGTATCTCTGTGAACATTAAACAGTCCCAATCTTCTACTCTGTGAACGTTAAACAGTCACAATCTTCTACTCACGAATGTCTGCAATATGATGCAATGTTTCGACTGTCTGTACCTTTGGCTTGAGAGCTGAAAGCGACACTGTAACTGCTTCACATTGGTCTTGTGTTCAAAATGCAAGAATCAGACGTTGAGAACGAGTAGACTACTACAGTGTCAGAGATCAACTCATCTCGAGTCATGATTCGCGACTACCTAGTACAAAGCTGAGGGTTGTAGCCTGTGTCTATAGGTAATACCAGAAGGCTGCATAGTGCACACAGATTATGAAGTTTCAAATTTAGTACTCATGAACTAAAACTGGTCTCGACTCTTAAGGTTTTGAAAATGGTCTCTGAAATTCCAAAAGCGCGGGCTGTTGGTTTCATACGTACTATACACTAGTGAATGTGTCTCCGCCAAAGTTTGGAGTCTTGAGACCTCATTCTAATGCGCGCTATATAAGGGGGGTCCCATGGGTACTATGCCTTCCTTGTACAGTTGCAATTTCAAAGTTAAAGTCCAGGGGAGTAGGCCTCATCCGAACCTCCATTTAAAAAAAAATAAATGAAGACCATAGTTTTTTTTTTTTTTTTTTTTTTTTTTTTTTTTTTTTAAATAAAGGAAGTTCGGCCTTAGCCTAATCTCCCGGACTTCAATCATAATAAAGAAAAAAAGTTACAAGTGAATGGGACTAGTGCCCATGGGACCCCCCAAATCCCACAATGCAGGGGAGGAATATGGCAAGCTACAGGGCATTACAAATGAGGCAGATAAAATTATCATCACCCTCATGTGGGACCCATTTGGGTTTCAACTTGTTGTTTTCGAGGAGATAAATACAGTGATGTCTAAACGATCTCTTGACTCGGGAAATTCTTTTACCTAGGAGAAACAAGGATTTCTCGATCGACCATTCCTTAGGAGTTTGGCCAAAATTGACAGCACATCGCTCCCTCCAAATCTTCCAGAGAGTCTCACCTCTGATGGCATTCCACAGCCTCGATGAGCAGCCGATCGCCTCACCCAACATCACTTGTTGCCAGTTGATTTGGTTCGTGAGTCTCAATACTCGGGTCACGTGATGCCAGATAACACGGGACTTGGGGCAGTCGAAGAACAGGTTAGTTAAATCTTCGATGCACCGATGGCAACGCTTGCACCATGGCGGCACACCACAGATTTTGTTAGCCCTTGCATTGGTCCAGATACCTTTATGCAAGATCTGCCACATGAGAACGGACTTTTTGACCTCAATTAGGGGGTGCCAAATAGACATGAATTTTAGCTCCCACCGAAGTTTGGTCCAAGAAAGGCACCATCTCTTGTTAAGGGCCGTGTGGTGAACATCTAATTCCTCTTTGAAGTTGGGGATTCTGGATAGCTTCTTACCATTGCTCCATTTGAGGCCCTCCAAGCAAGGAAGATCCTGACCGCAGAGAAGGCGGGTAGTTGAGCGGTCCCATGCTAAACACCTGCTTTGAAGAAGAGTCCATTCCTCAAAGGTAACTCTAAGTCTCGGATCCAATTCTTCGAACCTAATCCACTGGCTGGTCTCTTGTTTCCAGAGTTGTTTCCACTGTTTGAACCCCTTGTTCCATCACCACCTTGTAGTTTGGAGGTTCCAAGACTCCACCCCCCGAATGCTGCTGATCGGGAAGCAAATAGAGTCATTTTGTCTTATGCCAGCCGCCCACTTCCACTCATAACTGATTCTGATGAACTGTTTGGCCTTGTTCTAATTCTTCCATAAGGAACACACGAGGCTAGAGCCTTTAGGGAAGACCGGGTGAGGGGAGAACAAAAGCGTGAGAATCCCTATGTCCTTCCAACCAGGGTGGCCAACCAAGGTAAGGTCTTCCGTGTTTCTGAAGATCAATTTAGCCCAAGAGGACTCCCTATTGCTCCAAGCCTTGATAAGCCACTTTGCCGCTAACTTGTCAGCCAACCCAACAATATCCAAAATTCCCAAGCCCCCTGAGTCTTTAGGGCTAATGCAAGTTTCCCATTTGATTTTGGGAATCCCCCTCCTGTTGGGGTCCCCAAACCAAAAGAAGTTTCTGCAGATTCTTTCCACTTTGCCCAAGTCTTTCTCCTTAGGCCTCCAACACGAGATAAAGTAAATAATTGTAGACAACATAAATGTGTTAACAACCATAGCATGCCCTGCCAGGTTGACTTGCATACATTTCCAATGATTCAGCTTCCTATCCAGCTTGGATAGCACCCAGTTCCAGCGTTGGTCCATTGAGATGTTGAATCCCATCAGAATGCCAAGGAGACAGAAGACTTGACCGCTAGGGATAACTTGACACCCCTGATCCACCAACAATTGGGGAGTATGTCCGCTGATTGATTTTTAGCATGGTTGATTTTTGAGCCTGATGCCACACAAAAATTGTGGAGGCACCACCAAAACACCTCAATGCTGTTTATATCGTTATGCACAAAGGCATTCATGTCATCAGCAAAAAGTCTCACAATCATTTGGCCGTGATTTAGAGGTAAGGAAAGACCCTTGAGATTGCCAGCGTCCATGTGATGCTTTAATAGGTAGCTGAGTCCATTCGAGGCGATAGCGAATAGTAATGGAGCCAGAGGGCAGCCTTGCCTAATTGATCTTTTTAAACGAATGGGCTCAAAGAGCTTACCGTTGATGTTTATTCTAGTTGAAGCATTTCCAAGAAGAGTGGAAACCATCATTGTGAACTTTTGGATGCATCCAAGGTCTTTCAATGATTGAAGAATAAAGTCCCATTCGCTTTGTCGAAGTCGATCTTAATGAATACCAGATCTTGAGTAGACTCCTCAGCAAAAGCAAGGCCTTCCCAAATATCGATAATTGCTTCAAGTATAGATCTACCTTCGATAAAACCTTTCTGGTCCTCGCACAGCCATGACTTTAAATGACAAGAGATTCTGTTGGCGATAACTTTTGCAATTATCTTGTATCCTGTTTGGAGCATGGTAATCGGACGCCAGTTTTCAATTTTGTTCTTATCTCCACGTTTGTGGATTAACTTGATGATGCCATTATTCAGGCACTCAGGGAGGGCGCCGAATGATAGAGCCTCTTGCCACACGAGGCGTAGTGGGGTGGCCACCTGATGTTTGAAGGACTTGAAAAACTCATTGGTAAGGCCATCCGGACCCGGACTTTTCCCATTGGGAAGGGCATCAATAACCTCGATAATTTCATTCTCGGAGATGTTAGCATCCAGTAGAGCAATCAAGTTCTGTGGGATTCTGGTTTGAGCAACCCTTGAGATGGTTGCCATGGAGTCGCGCCTGTGGGGGGAAAGAGGAGTCGAGACCCCGAGAAGATTGGTAAAATGCTCGACGATGATAGATCTATTCTCCACTTCCGTGCAACATTCAGTTCCATTGTTATCGACCGATAGGGGGATGGATTCCCTAGCTTGTTTCCTTTTGAGGATGTTACACATCTCTTTCGTTGGTTTGTCGGCCTTCCCTGCCCACCAATCTTTGAAGAAAATTTGAAGATTCTTCCTTTGAACCTCCTCCTCTAATCTTAGTCTTCCCCCGATTTTCAAAAGACCTTGTTGGCAATGTAACTTACCTTTGTTCACCTCTTCTTCAAGCCGTGAGAGCCTCCGGTACACTGTTTCTCTTCTTTTTTTTCGGATTTCTCTTATAGCCTTTTGAGCCCTGATTAGGATTTTTCGAGTCCTTTCTACCACGCTTCTCCAACACTTAGCCGGTTCATTACAGTAAGCAAAGGCTTCTTTCCACACCTAAGAAATTTCTTGGTGGACAGAGGGGAGGGAAAACGATGTCTGACAAGCATGAAACCAAGGAGCTTTCTGGAACATGGGAATCGGTTTGAAAGACAGAGTAATCGGATAGTGGTCTGAGATAGTCAGGTCCATGTGTTGGGAAATCGAAGGAATACCCCACTGAAGGATGATGTTCTGATCGATGTAGCATCTATCAAGTCTTGCTTTCCTCAAAGAATCCCCTGATTGGAGATTCAACCAGGAGAACCCCTTCATGTCTTTAACCTCGACCAGGTCGAGATGGAGCTTGATTTTATCCCATATCTCTTTCTCCTGACCGTCAATAATTTTTCCTTTGTTATTCCATCGGTCCTCAGGAAACTCAACCATGTTGAAGTCCCCACAAATCAGGACATTGTGTGAAAGGGAGTCGAGGGAAGCCCAAGTATCCATTCTATCTGCTTCACCATTAGGGGCATAAATTGAGACCACAGTGAACTGGAAAGGGAACCCGAAAGAGGCATCAATCCAACGATGATTCCGACCTTCAAAAGTCAAGGTCACATTGCCAGACAAGGAGTGACTAATGCCGATAGAAGCACCCCCCGTCCCTCTAGGGTGAGAAGTGGAGAACCAAAGGTGGTTCGGAGAAATGCATTTAAGCCGTTTCTGGAGATCCTCTCCGTCGATTTTAATCTCTTGTAAGCAAATAAAGTCAGGGGCGAAGCACTTGTCTTTGAACCACTGGCCAAGAATCGAAGCTCTTGACGGGTCAGACAGACCCCTTACGTTTAGAGATGTGAATTTCATTAATGATGGTTGCCCTCTTTGAGGGGAGGGACCCGATCTTTTTTCTTCTTGTGGTCTTCTTTTTTCCTCCCTACTTCTTGACTTAGGATCCTACTCTTGAGGGGGCTCTTCCAAGGCATGCCGGAAGGTTGTTTTCCTTTAAGCTTTGACTTTTGTTGCGGTAATCTTGGAAAGCATACCGGGAGGGTAGGACCAAGAGAGCAGCTTTCGCTGTCTAGGTTGTCTTCATTGCTGGTAGTGAAGCCTTCCTCTTTACTTGTGGTATAACCTTCTTGGTTGTCTTCTTTGCTGGTAGAGCACCCAGGGGTATTATCAGTGGGGTCTTCTTTAAAGTGGTTGTCCCCTAGGAAGTCGACCTCATTAATCTCTTTTTCTAGGTTACAGTATATGTTATTCGAGGGGGCAACTGTCGTAGTATTCTTTGATGTTGATCTTCGAGGGCTAACTTTCCTCCTGCGTCTCACTTCAGTGAATCCTTCTGAATCCGTCTCAGCAATGCGAGTTCCCTCTTCTTCATCCATTGGAGGGGGATGACCTCGAGTGTCATCTTGGAGGAGAGGGTCTAGGGTCCCATCTGGTTTAAGCTTGTTTTTATTGGTACTTTTCTTCAGGGGGCAGTCTTTGATCCTATGACCTTGATGCCCGCACTGGAAGCGCGCGTTTGGCAAATTCTTGTAAGTAACCTCTTGTGTCCAGGTCTTACCATCTCCACAGTTTATGGAGATTTTCGAGGGAAGGACGTGGTTCACGTCTATTTCAACGTAGATCTATGGATGCCATCTTGGATTGAAAGAATGTTGAGCACCATCGTAGATTAACCCCCCAACATCCTGTTTTGAGGCCATCGGGCGACTGATCGGTGAGACGATTTCACGAAGAAATCCATACAGAAAGAAAGGCAAACTGGGAAGCTCCACCCAAAGACTATAGTTTGCGTAATTTCTGCCGGTGCTCGTTAATGAGCATGCCACATAAATTATAATACATTTGTATGAATTATATATATATACATATACATATATATATATATATATATATATATATATATATATATATATATATATATATATATATATATATATATATATCTCCAGGATTCTCACCATTTTAAATTGGACATCGCTGGGGATGCCCCGGCATTCTGTATGGGCATCAAAGGATGCCCCAGAATGCATTTGATGCCCATTTGCGCATCAAATTTATTATCTAATGGTCAGAAAACATGCAAAGCTGAATACTAATCTATTATGCGCTGGAAGTTTATCGTCTTTCTAAAATGTATCACTATTCGAAGCACCTTTGTCAGGAGAAGCACAAAACTCGTGTCTTCCTAAAATGTATCAGAATTGAGAGCACCTTTTTCAGTAAAACCCAAAACCCATGTGAGCATTTTCCATGTGATTGCGTTCACGCGTGCGTTTATCGTTAAGAACGTTCAATAGGATATATAACAAAGTCTATATGATGCCCCTTTGCAACCGGATCTTCCATCCAGTTTCTCTTATCGTGCCAATTCGCATAGCTAAGCCCCATAAAGTTTCTCTTTCGAAAGCACGTCTTGTGTCAAGAGCACATATGCTGACCTCAGTCTTTAAGACCTTCCCCATAACATCTGAAACTTAACCTTTGCGGAGCTGAAATTGAAGAGGCGACAAAGAACTCCTCAAAATGTAGGTAAATCTCACTCTAAAGTACTTGACAAATCCAATTGCAGTTTCTTTCCTAGCAATCTAGTGATATGGTGAACGCGTTGACTTGAATTTGCATCGTATTTTTCAGAAGCACTATCTCCACAGTTTTGAGTTAAACTACAATTAGAGCTCCACGTTTTTGTATACGCATGGATACCCATGATGCTAAATTTTGTCCACTTAGTCTGCATTTGGAGATCTTTGCATGGGAATATCTTTCATGCTAGCTTTTCTCCTTTGAAATTTAGATATACTACACCATGTAGTGAGTTGGAGGACTCCTTTTAGTTTTTTGAACTAAACTGAATGTCTAGCTTCCGAAAAACGATGGAGTACAGTGTTTTCCGGTTATGTAGAAAACCTACCGGAAAGTGTTTGAAAAAGAAGCAGGGCCACTAAAGGTCTTAAATTTTATTTTTAACTAGGAAAAAATATTTTTTTTACAAGAGATGATGTAAAAAATTTTTAAGCACATGATTGAAAATGGACGTGCGTCTAGGAAATCTAAATGAGCATGGTACATGTTAAGTTTATCTAAGCACTCCATATACATAAGCATGTTACTCATTTAGCGACGGGTTTCGTAATTCGTCAACTGGTTTCCTAGAAACGGTGTATGTAAGTGAGGAATAATATCCAGATGAACTAAAACGTTTACCTTTGGAAAATTTCTTAACAAAACATACCTCCGCTAAACAAAACGATTTCGATTAGTAGAAAACGAAGATGTTCTGTATTCTCTTGTACTATTCTATACACGCCAACGTTGACGAATTAGGGATATTATGGTAGCTAAAACGAAAATTCAATCACAAGGAGCTGTCTCTACCTTGATTGCAATGTACTACGAAACTCTTTTGTCAAATATTTGATACTTAAAGGGCTTTCTTATCTCATTCAAAATCAGATATTTGCATTCATGTATCTTGTATAATTGCATGCACATATTTAAATAAGAAATAGCGAATCTCTTGAATTCTCGAAGATTTTTACTATTTTGTAACTGAAAAATTGAACGCCCGATTTTTAACACAACTGTTTTCAGTAGAAAAAGCGCTGTGGCCTTAGCACCAAAACGAATTTGAGAACAAAAGAAAAAAAAAATTAAACTTGAAAAATAATTCTTTTCGAACAGTTAAGTCAACGTGCTTCTCGTCAGCATTCTTGTCTAGAAGGAAAATATATTGATATGAAATCGAAACTACGTTTTTAATGAAAAGATAGATGACCCTTTTATCGAGTATCGGGATCTAAGTGTTGAGAAACAAAAAATAAATATGAAATTGAAAATAGACAGTAAGTTATTATGTATTTAGATAAAACGAAAGAGAAATCTTGTAGAAAAAATAAAGTCCATTAAATGTAATAAGAAATAAAAATTAAAAAGTAAAATTTCCTTTCTTATATTCGTTAAATATCAGTAAAATATGTGCTGGATCCATGTTTTATATGGAAAACCATATGTATTTGTATGGATCCATGATTTCTAAAAGTTAAGTCAGTATGCGAAAGAATGTTGGAACAAATCTAACCAAGGAAGCCATCAAATAAGCCAACAATCATTAAGTCAAATTGTATCGTAATCCTCATGAAGGGGCCAAGGTAACCATTTAGACCGATCCAGGAGAGAGAGAGAGACAGAGAGAGAGAGAGGTCACCCAATTGGACTACATACTTAAGGTCAAGGGGTTATCAGATGCATTGGGATCCATTGGAAGCCACGTAGACGATGACGATCTTGTGGCTTATACTCTCAATGGTTTGAGAGATGATGAGAAGTGGATTATGGGCATCGCCTTATTGAGGAATATGTCCATGGATAAAACCAAATGACATGGTTAAATGTTCAGAACCAACATCTCAAGTAAACTATAGAGTAAAGTAAACACTGAATGTAAGCCTTCCACAAGGACAGAAAGAGAAAAATATATATTCTGCAATGGGGAACGAAGTCATTGGAAATAAACGTGCAAAAAAAAATTCAAAACATTCATATAGCTCGGCATATATGTATTATAAAAAGAAGATACTAAATCAAATGTTCAATTTGTTTGACTAACCTTTTGACAGAGTATGACTTGCAAGAAAAAGTAATAGGCATAGCATTATATTTGATTGGAAAAAAGAAGATTGCCTACAATCTTCAAGCTCCAATGTCGTCTCGTATGTAGTCCACAACCCAAAATGTAATCTAGAGACTTCAAGCTTTTGTATCGGACAATAACCTGTGTAGAATTAGATGGTCTCAATCAAAGATACAAGATCATAGCAAACTGCCCACTATCTCATTCAATTTCTGTAGTCTCTATTTGGATGAAAGAATATGCTGAGTATGATTTTTGTCACAACATATGCATCATCAGATGACATATATGATACTGGATGCATGGTTTCGTATCTCTGTGAACATTAAACAGTCCCAATCTTCTACTCTGTGAACGTTAAACAGTCACAATCTTCTACTCACGAATGTCTGCAATATGATGCAATGTTTCGACTGTCTGTACCTTTGGCTTGAGAGCTGAAAGCGACACTGTAACTGCTTCACATTGGTCTTGTGTTCAAAATGCAAGAATCAGACGTTGAGAACGAGTAGACTACTACAGTGTCAGAGATCAACTCATCTCGAGTCATGATTCGCGACTACCTAGTACAAAGCTGAGGGTTGTAGCCTGTGTCTATAGGTAATACCAGAAGGCTGCATAGTGCACACAGATTATGAAGTTTCAAATTTAGTACTCATGAACTAAAACTGGTCTCGACTCTTAAGGTTTTGAAAATGGTCTCTGAAATTCCAAAAGCGCGGGCTGTTGGTTTCATACGTACTATACACTAGTGAATGTGTCTCCGCCAAAGTTTGGAGTCTTGAGACCTCATTCTAATGCGCGCTATATAAGGGGGGTCCCATGGGTACTATGCCTTCCTTGTACAGTTGCAATTTCAAAGTTAAAGTCCAGGGGAGTAGGCCTCATCCGAACCTCCATTTAAAAAAAAATAAATGAAGACCATAGTTTTTTTTTTTTTTTTTTTTTTTTTTTTTTTTTTTTTTAAATAAAGGAAGTTCGGCCTTAGCCTAATCTCCCGGACTTCAATCATAATAAAGAAAAAAAGTTACAAGTGAATGGGACTAGTGCCCATGGGACCCCCCAAATCCCACAATGCAGGGGAGGAATATGGCAAGCTACAGGGCATTACAAATGAGGCAGATAAAATTATCATCACCCTCATGTGGGACCCATTTGGGTTTCAACTTGTTGTTTTCGAGGAGATAAATACAGTGATGTCTAAACGATCTCTTGACTCGGGAAATTCTTTTACCTAGGAGAAACAAGGATTTCTCGATCGACCATTCCTTAGGAGTTTGGCCAAAATTGACAGCACATCGCTCCCTCCAAATCTTCCAGAGAGTCTCACCTCTGATGGCATTCCACAGCCTCGATGAGCAGCCGATCGCCTCACCCAACATCACTTGTTGCCAGTTGATTTGGTTCGTGAGTCTCAATACTCGGGTCACGTGATGCCAGATAACACGGGACTTGGGGCAGTCGAAGAACAGGTTAGTTAAATCTTCGATGCACCGATGGCAACGCTTGCACCATGGCGGCACACCACAGATTTTGTTAGCCCTTGCATTGGTCCAGATACCTTTATGCAAGATCTGCCACATGAGAACGGACTTTTTGACCTCAATTAGGGGGTGCCAAATAGACATGAATTTTAGCTCCCACCGAAGTTTGGTCCAAGAAAGGCACCATCTCTTGTTAAGGGCCGTGTGGTGAACATCTAATTCCTCTTTGAAGTTGGGGATTCTGGATAGCTTCTTACCATTGCTCCATTTGAGGCCCTCCAAGCAAGGAAGATCCTGACCGCAGAGAAGGCGGGTAGTTGAGCGGTCCCATGCTAAACACCTGCTTTGAAGAAGAGTCCATTCCTCAAAGGTAACTCTAAGTCTCGGATCCAATTCTTCGAACCTAATCCACTGGCTGGTCTCTTGTTTCCAGAGTTGTTTCCACTGTTTGAACCCCTTGTTCCATCACCACCTTGTAGTTTGGAGGTTCCAAGACTCCACCCCCCGAATGCTGCTGATCGGGAAGCAAATAGAGTCATTTTGTCTTATGCCAGCCGCCCACTTCCACTCATAACTGATTCTGATGAACTGTTTGGCCTTGTTCTAATTCTTCCATAAGGAACACACGAGGCTAGAGCCTTTAGGGAAGACCGGGTGAGGGGAGAACAAAAGCGTGAGAATCCCTATGTCCTTCCAACCAGGGTGGCCAACCAAGGTAAGGTCTTCCGTGTTTCTGAAGATCAATTTAGCCCAAGAGGACTCCCTATTGCTCCAAGCCTTGATAAGCCACTTTGCCGCTAACTTGTCAGCCAACCCAACAATATCCAAAATTCCCAAGCCCCCTGAGTCTTTAGGGCTAATGCAAGTTTCCCATTTGATTTTGGGAATCCCCCTCCTGTTGGGGTCCCCAAACCAAAAGAAGTTTCTGCAGATTCTTTCCACTTTGCCCAAGTCTTTCTCCTTAGGCCTCCAACACGAGATAAAGTAAATAATTGTAGACAACATAAATGTGTTAACAACCATAGCATGCCCTGCCAGGTTGACTTGCATACATTTCCAATGATTCAGCTTCCTATCCAGCTTGGATAGCACCCAGTTCCAGCGTTGGTCCATTGAGATGTTGAATCCCATCAGAATGCCAAGGAGACAGAAGACTTGACCGCTAGGGATAACTTGACACCCCTGATCCACCAACAATTGGGGAGTATGTCCGCTGATTGATTTTTAGCATGGTTGATTTTTGAGCCTGATGCCACACAAAAATTGTGGAGGCACCACCAAAACACCTCAATGCTGTTTATATCGTTATGCACAAAGGCATTCATGTCATCAGCAAAAAGTCTCACAATCATTTGGCCGTGATTTAGAGGTAAGGAAAGACCCTTGAGATTGCCAGCGTCCATGTGATGCTTTAATAGGTAGCTGAGTCCATTCGAGGCGATAGCGAATAGTAATGGAGCCAGAGGGCAGCCTTGCCTAATTGATCTTTTTAAACGAATGGGCTCAAAGAGCTTACCGTTGATGTTTATTCTAGTTGAAGCATTTCCAAGAAGAGTGGAAACCATCATTGTGAACTTTTGGATGCATCCAAGGTCTTTCAATGATTGAAGAATAAAGTCCCATTCGCTTTGTCGAAGTCGATCTTAATGAATACCAGATCTTGAGTAGACTCCTCAGCAAAAGCAAGGCCTTCCCAAATATCGATAATTGCTTCAAGTATAGATCTACCTTCGATAAAACCTTTCTGGTCCTCGCACAGCCATGACTTTAAATGACAAGAGATTCTGTTGGCGATAACTTTTGCAATTATCTTGTATCCTGTTTGGAGCATGGTAATCGGACGCCAGTTTTCAATTTTGTTCTTATCTCCACGTTTGTGGATTAACTTGATGATGCCATTATTCAGGCACTCAGGGAGGGCGCCGAATGATAGAGCCTCTTGCCACACGAGGCGTAGTGGGGTGGCCACCTGATGTTTGAAGGACTTGAAAAACTCATTGGTAAGGCCATCCGGACCCGGACTTTTCCCATTGGGAAGGGCATCAATAACCTCGATAATTTCATTCTCGGAGATGTTAGCATCCAGTAGAGCAATCAAGTTCTGTGGGATTCTGGTTTGAGCAACCCTTGAGATGGTTGCCATGGAGTCGCGCCTGTGGGGGGAAAGAGGAGTCGAGACCCCGAGAAGATTGGTAAAATGCTCGACGATGATAGATCTATTCTCCACTTCCGTGCAACATTCAGTTCCATTGTTATCGACCGATAGGGGGATGGATTCCCTAGCTTGTTTCCTTTTGAGGATGTTACACATCTCTTTCGTTGGTTTGTCGGCCTTCCCTGCCCACCAATCTTTGAAGAAAATTTGAAGATTCTTCCTTTGAACCTCCTCCTCTAATCTTAGTCTTCCCCCGATTTTCAAAAGACCTTGTTGGCAATGTAACTTACCTTTGTTCACCTCTTCTTCAAGCCGTGAGAGCCTCCGGTACACTGTTTCTCTTCTTTTTTTTCGGATTTCTCTTATAGCCTTTTGAGCCCTGATTAGGATTTTTCGAGTCCTTTCTACCACGCTTCTCCAACACTTAGCCGGTTCATTACAGTAAGCAAAGGCTTCTTTCCACACCTAAGAAATTTCTTGGTGGACAGAGGGGAGGGAAAACGATGTCTGACAAGCATGAAACCAAGGAGCTTTCTGGAACATGGGAATCGGTTTGAAAGACAGAGTAATCGGATAGTGGTCTGAGATAGTCAGGTCCATGTGTTGGGAAATCGAAGGAATACCCCACTGAAGGATGATGTTCTGATCGATGTAGCATCTATCAAGTCTTGCTTTCCTCAAAGAATCCCCTGATTGGAGATTCAACCAGGAGAACCCCTTCATGTCTTTAACCTCGACCAGGTCGAGATGGAGCTTGATTTTATCCCATATCTCTTTCTCCTGACCGTCAATAATTTTTCCTTTGTTATTCCATCGGTCCTCAGGAAACTCAACCATGTTGAAGTCCCCACAAATCAGGACATTGTGTGAAAGGGAGTCGAGGGAAGCCCAAGTATCCATTCTATCTGCTTCACCATTAGGGGCATAAATTGAGACCACAGTGAACTGGAAAGGGAACCCGAAAGAGGCATCAATCCAACGATGATTCCGACCTTCAAAAGTCAAGGTCACATTGCCAGACAAGGAGTGACTAATGCCGATAGAAGCACCCCCCGTCCCTCTAGGGTGAGAAGTGGAGAACCAAAGGTGGTTCGGAGAAATGCATTTAAGCCGTTTCTGGAGATCCTCTCCGTCGATTTTAATCTCTTGTAAGCAAATAAAGTCAGGGGCGAAGCACTTGTCTTTGAACCACTGGCCAAGAATCGAAGCTCTTGACGGGTCAGACAGACCCCTTACGTTTAGAGATGTGAATTTCATTAATGATGGTTGCCCTCTTTGAGGGGAGGGACCCGATCTTTTTTCTTCTTGTGGTCTTCTTTTTTCCTCCCTACTTCTTGACTTAGGATCCTACTCTTGAGGGGGCTCTTCCAAGGCATGCCGGAAGGTTGTTTTCCTTTAAGCTTTGACTTTTGTTGCGGTAATCTTGGAAAGCATACCGGGAGGGTAGGACCAAGAGAGCAGCTTTCGCTGTCTAGGTTGTCTTCATTGCTGGTAGTGAAGCCTTCCTCTTTACTTGTGGTATAACCTTCTTGGTTGTCTTCTTTGCTGGTAGAGCACCCAGGGGTATTATCAGTGGGGTCTTCTTTAAAGTGGTTGTCCCCTAGGAAGTCGACCTCATTAATCTCTTTTTCTAGGTTACAGTATATGTTATTCGAGGGGGCAACTGTCGTAGTATTCTTTGATGTTGATCTTCGAGGGCTAACTTTCCTCCTGCGTCTCACTTCAGTGAATCCTTCTGAATCCGTCTCAGCAATGCGAGTTCCCTCTTCTTCATCCATTGGAGGGGGATGACCTCGAGTGTCATCTTGGAGGAGAGGGTCTAGGGTCCCATCTGGTTTAAGCTTGTTTTTATTGGTACTTTTCTTCAGGGGGCAGTCTTTGATCCTATGACCTTGATGCCCGCACTGGAAGCGCGCGTTTGGCAAATTCTTGTAAGTAACCTCTTGTGTCCAGGTCTTACCATCTCCACAGTTTATGGAGATTTTCGAGGGAAGGACGTGGTTCACGTCTATTTCAACGTAGATCTATGGATGCCATCTTGGATTGAAAGAATGTTGAGCACCATCGTAGATTAACCCCCCAACATCCTGTTTTGAGGCCATCGGGCGACTGATCGGTGAGACGATTTCACGAAGAAATCCATACAGAAAGAAAGGCAAACTGGGAAGCTCCACCCAAAGACTATAGTTTGCGTAATTTCTGCCGGTGCTCGTTAATGAGCATGCCACATAAATTATAATACATTTGTATGAATTATATATATATACATATACATATATATATATATATATATATATATATATATATATATATATATATATATATATATATATATATATATATATCTCCAGGATTCTCACCATTTTAAATTGGACATCGCTGGGGATGCCCCGGCATTCTGTATGGGCATCAAAGGATGCCCCAGAATGCATTTGATGCCCATTTGCGCATCAAATTTATTATCTAATGGTCAGAAAACATGCAAAGCTGAATACTAATCTATTATGCGCTGGAAGTTTATCGTCTTTCTAAAATGTATCACTATTCGAAGCACCTTTGTCAGGAGAAGCACAAAACTCGTGTCTTCCTAAAATGTATCAGAATTGAGAGCACCTTTTTCAGTAAAACCCAAAACCCATGTGAGCATTTTCCATGTGATTGCGTTCACGCGTGCGTTTATCGTTAAGAACGTTCAATAGGATATATAACAAAGTCTATATGATGCCCCTTTGCAACCGGATCTTCCATCCAGTTTCTCTTATCGTGCCAATTCGCATAGCTAAGCCCCATAAAGTTTCTCTTTCGAAAGCACGTCTTGTGTCAAGAGCACATATGCTGACCTCAGTCTTTAAGACCTTCCCCATAACATCTGAAACTTAACCTTTGCGGAGCTGAAATTGAAGAGGCGACAAAGAACTCCTCAAAATGTAGGTAAATCTCACTCTAAAGTACTTGACAAATCCAATTGCAGTTTCTTTCCTAGCAATCTAGTGATATGGTGAACGCGTTGACTTGAATTTGCATCGTATTTTTCAGAAGCACTATCTCCACAGTTTTGAGTTAAACTACAATTAGAGCTCCACGTTTTTGTATACGCATGGATACCCATGATGCTAAATTTTGTCCACTTAGTCTGCATTTGGAGATCTTTGCATGGGAATATCTTTCATGCTAGCTTTTCTCCTTTGAAATTTAGATATACTACACCATGTAGTGAGTTGGAGGACTCCTTTTAGTTTTTTGAACTAAACTGAATGTCTAGCTTCCGAAAAACGATGGAGTACAGTGTTTTCCGGTTATGTAGAAAACCTACCGGAAAGTGTTTGAAAAAGAAGCAGGGCCACTAAAGGTCTTAAATTTTATTTTTAACTAGGAAAAAATATTTTTTTTACAAGAGATGATGTAAAAAATTTTTAAGCACATGATTGAAAATGGACGTGCGTCTAGGAAATCTAAATGAGCATGGTACATGTTAAGTTTATCTAAGCACTCCATATACATAAGCATGTTACTCATTTAGCGACGGGTTTCGTAATTCGTCAACTGGTTTCCTAGAAACGGTGTATGTAAGTGAGGAATAATATCCAGATGAACTAAAACGTTTACCTTTGGAAAATTTCTTAACAAAACATACCTCCGCTAAACAAAACGATTTCGATTAGTAGAAAACGAAGATGTTCTGTATTCTCTTGTACTATTCTATACACGCCAACGTTGACGAATTAGGGATATTATGGTAGCTAAAACGAAAATTCAATCACAAGGAGCTGTCTCTACCTTGATTGCAATGTACTACGAAACTCTTTTGTCAAATATTTGATACTTAAAGGGCTTTCTTATCTCATTCAAAATCAGATATTTGCATTCATGTATCTTGTATAATTGCATGCACATATTTAAATAAGAAATAGCGAATCTCTTGAATTCTCGAAGATTTTTACTATTTTGTAACTGAAAAATTGAACGCCCGATTTTTAACACAACTGTTTTCAGTAGAAAAAGCGCTGTGGCCTTAGCACCAAAACGAATTTGAGAACAAAAGAAAAAAAAAATTAAACTTGAAAAATAATTCTTTTCGAACAGTTAAGTCAACGTGCTTCTCGTCAGCATTCTTGTCTAGAAGGAAAATATATTGATATGAAATCGAAACTACGTTTTTAATGAAAAGATAGATGACCCTTTTATCGAGTATCGGGATCTAAGTGTTGAGAAACAAAAAATAAATATGAAATTGAAAATAGACAGTAAGTTATTATGTATTTAGATAAAACGAAAGAGAAATCTTGTAGAAAAAATAAAGTCCATTAAATGTAATAAGAAATAAAAATTAAAAAGTAAAATTTCCTTTCTTATATTCGTTAAATATCAGTAAAATATGTGCTGGATCCATGTTTTATATGGAAAACCATATGTATTTGTATGGATCCATGATTTCTAAAAGTTAAGTCAGTATGCGAAAGAATGTTGGAACAAATCTAACCAAGGAAGCCATCAAATAAGCCAACAATCATTAAGTCAAATTGTATCGTAATCCTCATGAAGGGGCCAAGGTAACCATTTAGACCGATCCAGGAGAGAGAGAGAGACAGAGAGAGAGAGAGGTCACCCAATTGGACTACACATGGGAGAAAGGGACATAAGGAAACAATAACCTCCAGAATAACATTAGGAGGCGATAAGACAACCCTAAACGATGTGCCAGGAGCAAAGAATATAACTACAACAATTAAACTTCTAATATTCCAAGAAATTTGGTAGTCTAAACGGAAATTTTCCAATGAATTTTTATGGATAAGCCCATCAGAGGGAAGGTTTCCTTACAGAAGAGAGTTCTCACAAAGAGACGAGAAGACCAAGAATATGGAAGTATGACAATTAGAGACAACGCCGTGTTCAAAAAAGATCAACGTATGTATCATAGCCATACCTTTTTGGCTTCTTTTTCTCCCTATTTAAGCTTCTTATGGTTTTCATGGGAGAAATGTTACCTCCCTCCATGAGACCTTAGTCTTTTAGGGTTCTACTTGTTTGATTCTCTATAAGAGCTAAATATTTCTCAGAACATGAAAACAATTCATCCTTAGGCTTCATGAAGTAAAAAATAGTACATCTCCTACAATCAGCTAAAAATGAAACAAAATGCATTGATCATGATACGGATAGTTATTTCCTTAGTCCCAAAACATCTAGAAAATATCCATAAGGTCTCCATGCATGTATCATTTGTTTGTAAATGGTTGGCTACATGATTTTCGAAATTGACATGCACAACACTTGTATATCATCTATTCCTTTGAGATGTTGGGTATTCCAAGCATAATATGGTCTCTACTAATTTTTCTGAGGGTTCTTTCTCCAATGTGAGCTAATGCCAAACCTCATTCTGATAGGGGTTGGATGCCATACCTGAAAAAAGTAATTCTCTTGGTGTCTTTGAGTTCAAATGTGAACAACATACCTGTCTTCTCTTTCTTCGCTATCTTCTTGAAGCCTTGATATGGATCATCTACATAGCCTCCATGTATGGTGAATATCACCTGCAAACATTTTTTCACAATCTTTTCTACACTTATAAGATTCTATGTAATAATTAGCATGCAAAAAACTTTGCTTAAAAGAATCATATTACCATTGGAGTCCTCACATTCCCTATCTTCTCAAGTAGATGTCTTTTTTCATCACCTATTTGGACTTTGTGCTTGTTCTTTGGATCTTCCAAGTCTAAGAGTAGAGCTACATTTGGTGCCACATGTTATGTGCATCCATAATCTATCTAGAATACATGCTTATCTAACTTACATTCATTGATTCTCATATTCATAAGTAGAAGTGAATCCTCTTGAGCTTGATCATCCATGTAGTTGTTGCAGTCTCTCCTTCCTTTGTATCAACATTCATAGTTTTTGGTGTAGGGTTTGTTGTTATATGCATAAGAGTTGTTGTACTTGCGTCTCAAAAGCTCCATAGCATCCTCTGTCATATCTCTTCCTATCTAATTCCTTGGATTCTTAAAAATAATCTCTGTGGTGTAATTTTATGGCTCACATATGGCACAGGCTAGTGAGATTTGAGCTCTCCCCCCATACCTTTTGTACCTACAAAATTAGCTTGAGAGGTGCTTTCTTTATCATCAAATTTCTTACCTTTTCCTTTACCGTTCTTGACTTTGTTCGTATCTATATAAAGGTTAGAGGACTAGTTCCTGCCACTCTACCACAATGATGAGTGTCAATGTATGGTGATCCACCTCATAATTATCAATTTTGAGGAGACCTTAGGGTGGTATAATGACCATGAGAATGTGAGAGTACAAGTGTGTAAGTGAGAAGCACACCAACATGCAAACGCATACACACACATGTACATACTAGGATAAGACAAAAAAATGGAGTACTGAAATCTTTGAATACTCACAAAGGAGTTTACAATTTTCTATATTTGCTTTGATTCCCAAGAATCCAACCTCAAAAATGAGCTCTCTAGATCTTTTAACAGTTTTTTCACAATATTTGGCCTGTACACACCTAGTGTCTCACCTAGTCAAAAATTAGGTTCCTAGGCTGTTTTGGAGGCTCAAATAAGCTCTAAAAAGTAGAAAAGGTGGTGTGTACATAGGCCCAATATTGCTCAAGCTCGATGAATCTTCGAATTGAAGAAGATGGAGTTGGAACTAACGAAAAGGGGATTTACCATGGTGTGTAGTGATCAAAACCATTATTATATTAGTAGTTGCATTCTAAAATTTAATGGGCCTATCACCAGGATCTTCTTTGACTTCCTTGTCTCCTCAGTTGTGCTTGGCCCTCCCTTTGTTTTGATTCTCTATTTATAGTTTCTCCAATGTTTCCTTGTCTCTTCAAGCTCCCTCGACCTCCTTGGCCACTTATAACACCCCTCCTCTCACGTTTTCCATTCTTTCCAAATCATTGTTGTGAAGGGTGTGCAATGTAATACTACATTACATCACTATCTAAGTGATGTTCTTTGAGTCTGAGGCCTCTTGCTAGATCTTTCATTAAGCCATCCCAATTGACATGACCTAGTACGTTTGGATGTTGAATGTGAAGCTATTTTACATGTAAGGCTTGTTCTACTATGAATAGTTGCAATAAATATGCGGGCTTGGGAATGAAGATCTATGAGTGGTATTCCAAGAACCCTATGGAGAACAATTCCTCAAAATTCTATTTGTAACAAGCAGGTAGGTATGTGATTGGAGCATGCCAAGTTTAGTCTATGTTGATGGAGGGGGCTTTACTCATATCATAGGCCAAGTCAAGATTACCCTCATTGAATCCCTGAGTAGAGATATATGGGATATTAACATTCCTCAATCTTTTGAAGGCCACCATCATTAGCGCAAAAATATTCATACACATCTTGGCAATAATGTCATGCACATTCTTGAATTGGGATGGCTAATGGCATATGTTTCATATCATGCCAGCCATAGTGGGTGGTTCTTTTGTGGAGCAAACTAAGGGTAGTTTATCCAGCCTTAGTGTTGTTCACTTTGACTACGAATTTGGGCCATGGCCTTCAACATGATATAGGACAAGAACACCAATTACATTTCATGTATCAGGGTCCATTGGACCAAGTGCACATCATTTCTCGATATGTCTCAAGTAAACATGTATGCCAATTTGGTTGAAAGATTGTGACTCTGGGAGGCTCTTTGGATCAAATTGGGTTGCAAAAGATGTTGCTTCTCCAGTCATCCTTTTGATCTCTACATTATATCTAGCGAGTAGTAAAAAGTAAGGCATATATTGGAACTCTGAATTAGTGATGAGTTGTTGATGAGAGAGTTTCTGGAAATATCTCGACTTGAGTTCTTTGTCTTCACGATTTGAGATTAATTGTATCTCTATTGCCACACAATCATCATGTGTTCTGTCTATTTGCTTGAAACATTTGAGGCATTCTAGCACTTCAATTTTGAAAGTTTCTTGGTCTTCCTCTCTCGTGCATCACTAAGATAATGGTATGGGCTCATAGGGTTCCTCAAAAGTTTCTTCCACTAGGATGTCAACTACTTCTTCAAGTTTGGATTCCACAAGTGGAGAAAGTGCTCCTTCATACTGGAATAACTCTATTTGAAGTTCATTAACTTCTTTTTGGAGGTTTGCGAGTTTGTGCATCATGAATTTTTGTGAGTATTGATTCATGGAAGAAGAGATTTCCTTGATTAGTGGAATCAAGAGCATAGGCTTCCTAAGGGGGAAGACATCTCCATTCACTTCTATCATTATTTACCTTTGATTTATCTTGCTTTCTTAATTTAGCTATTATCTTCTCTAGGCACTCTAAGAATCCATGAAAGTGCAATTGTGCCTTCGCTTAGTTTGTGCAACTAAAAAGATGGTTGGCTTCCAACATGGTTTGACCCAATTCTATCATTTTAACATAGAGTTTAGTTCTTTGCATCTCTAATTCAGCTCTAGGGTAACATTTCTCATGTTCTCTCACACTTGTCACTTCTTGGATTCTTGCATGATATGCTTTAAGCATCATATCGAAATCCTCGAGAGTAGGATCTACTAGCACACATCCTCCTTTGGGTGCTTGTTGGGTTATATGGGGTTGATTAGTGTTAGTTGATGTTGATGTTTGTGGTTTGTGAGAGTGTGTGTAAGGTGCAATTTCTATGGGTTTATATTTAGTCTCCTTCAAGCTTTCTTTGAGTTCAATCATCTGATTTGTCCATTGTTTTTTTATCTGCTAATGGCTATCTTTCCAAGCTCTTGTCCTCTTCTTAGTTATGTTGTCATTGTCACTAACTTCATAATTCTTTTTCATGTCCTAAGCCTTGTTTGTGTTGTAATGTCAGAGCTCTAGTGACTACTTGCAGATGGGCTATTGTAGTCCCATTGACACTAGGTTCCACTCCCAATCGAATCACATTGGTAGATAACCTTTCATACGCTCGCTAGTTTTTAGGGCACTCTCTTAAGAGGTGTACTTGCCACAATTAGGACAAAATCCTTGAATTGTCACTAACTAGGGTTGTCGTGATGCAAGGATAGGACACTCACGAATGAAGTTATCTCCCATGCATCCATAGCATGACCCTCTTGAAACTTGGGGTCTCATTTGCCTTGGTTGGGGCCTAGGATTAGGATTCACATACATCACATTCAAATATTTTGGGTCCCGAAATAGTTTCACCATGGTTTTCATAAGGGTAGATCTCTGTGTGTGCTCATGAATCCATTGGGTAAGCTAGTGGATTGTCTACATGCATTGAGTCAAAGCTTTGAGAATGTTCGCTTTCACAAATCAAGGGAGGTGCTTGTACTAGGGATCTAGTCAAATTGTCATTAGCTAATGCATACTTGATTAGGATCAGATTGGGTGGTGTTGGAGGTTGTTGGCCTAACTCCATTTCAGGGCTTTGCCGGGCTATGTTTGGTGACTCCTAAGGTTGCTAAGGCCTAAAGTATTATTACAATCGGTACTTATTTTGATATCTCCCCTGTCATTGATAGCCCAAAGGATAATTTTTCCTAACGACTTATTTGTTGTCAGGAGAGTCTTATGTGGTGTGTTCAGTCTATCCCCTTTTCAATGGTGTAGTATTCATTGTTAGGGCTTCTTTGGGGTTGATCCATAATAGGGCACATGTTAGGCATGGGGTCTCCTCCATAGTCATAACATCGTTTCCTTGACACCATCCTAGGAGTATGCTTACTTGAGACTCCAAGTTTTTGAGCTTTCTCTACCAACTCATCTATTGAAGCAGATGGATTAGGAGTGAGGCTTGTCAGAGTATCTATGTCTTTATAGATCATAGAAAGCTCTAACTCTTCACACAAGTTATCCTCTATGTCTATGCACATACACACACACTGCTCTATGGATATGTGCTCCTTTAAGTACACTTATGATCATAATTTGGCAGTCAACAATCCATCCAATAATAAGGCCACTTGTTTAGCTGGTGTGGGTAGTTCTAGAATAGGAGATCTGTCCTAGTATTGCCTAAATTGTCTTCCTGGCAGTCTAATCATCTCCTTGGCTGTTTGCTTTGAAGTATTGTCCCTCATGCCACTCTTGCAGAACTCAATGATAAAGGCTTTTAGAAATTGTTCTATGGTTCTCAATCGACCTTGGTATAGTGCTTGAAACCATGTCAATCTTGTGTTCTTGAGTGTTAGACCAAAGGCATTATATTGAGTGAATAGTTCATTGACTTGTTCAACTCTTAATACTTTTCTAAACTCTCCTACATCATCATAAGGCTCTCCTCTACAATGGGCATAGTTTTGCATACATTTAGCCACTTCAGTATGCCTCAAGGTCCTAGAGTGCTCTCAAGGCCTAGGCAAGAGAGACACATCCATGCCTATTTGAGTTCTTGGGCCTCTATGTCCTTCTTGGTTGGTTCTTTCAATCCCCATTCTTGATTGATCTCTACCTAAGGGGTTTGCGAAGCTGACTTCAGGTCTTTCACTATCCTTTCCTTATCATTACCATGAATTTGAGATGATCTGGGTCATTGCTAGCCATAAGAAATATTCGATCTAGGTGGGGGAAGACTCATTCACCCTTCCAAGTGTAGGTGTGCCTATTGTGCTCCATCACTACAAATACTCTTTCTGACATAGTGTGACTTCTTCTACTTCATTAGCTTGATTGATTTTAAACCTAAATAAAGCCTCATCCATCTCTCTAGTCAAGGACACCTGTATTCTCTTGTTGTCCTAAGGAATTGACTCATGGGTAATCACTTTTGTGAAGGCAGAATTGCTGCGATGTGTCTTGGGTTCTCCTTATTAAGTTTCTATGTTCTAGGAATCCTATCTCATTCTCTCGAATGACATTTCCAAACTCATATGTTATGTCTGGTAAATTGGTAACAACATATAAGGTTCCTTCTTTATGGATATATGAGCGCTCCAAGAGTTTGACCTTAGGGTGTTTAAGTCCAAAGGGTTGATCGATGTTTCTGAGTTGTACAATGGATCTTTGTAGACCATCCTCATAGATTCAAACACCTCATCAGTTGGTTCTAATATAATCCAACTGAGTCTTGTAGGGGCCTTCTCGTGTCGGTAAGTAGGCACTACCTAAATTACCTACATGTCGTTCCATATTTAATCACATTTTTGAATCAATAGTCTTGGATCTTAGCACATAAGGATAATCATTGGTCTGCTAAGCCCACAACCTACCCTTGTAATTGACACTAGCTTCAAAGGATCTGATGCTTTGTCTATCTCATCCTGGGTTTCTATCTGATCTAAGGTTCATATGTCTTGTCGTCTAGTCCATATTTTCTCAAGTACAACCATGTTGCAAGCTTCTTCTATCACAATCACTTGTTCGTTTTTATTTTAATTCTATCTTAAGAAATGTTTTCTATTGAATGGCATCGCTAGGAATACTTGACTTTTATCACAACTTGATGTGTGAATGATCAATGTACATTGTTTCCCTTAAGGTTATTGCAAGAATATTCTAACTACACTTAGCCTTGAGTAATTAGGGTTTCTTGTACTCATATCATGCCTAACGTAACCCTAATTAATCAATTCCACTAGTCATTCTTAGACTCAGCTAAGGAATTTACTTAGGGGGTTTAATATCCTTCCAACCTTGAGTGCTTTCATGAGTGCTTCAATCCCTAGGAAATGAGTTCCCCAAGCATGATTGAATTGTCCACAAGCCTTTGCCTCACCAAAAAACTCCAAAATACTCCAAAAGCATGACATAATGCTAAATTTTAGCTCTAAATTTGCAAAAAATAAAATACCCTAATTTTCAATAAAAAATGGTTGTCAATCGGAATGGATAGGTATGTACATCATGCTCTATCAATCATGATGGACAGATCCCTCATGATGGAAAGCTCTGTATTGCAATCGTCAGATTTTTGGATGGTTCCAATTTGTCGTGAATTTTATATATCGCAATGGGCTGATTCCACAATTGACTCAATTTAGCATCAAGTTCTATCTGTCACAATGGACAAGCCTATCTATCATAGGTTCTATCTACCAAAAATTTTATATATCATATTTGGGTATCAAGCAAGATGGAGAAGCCTATCTGTCGAGATGGACATATGTTAGTTACGGGCCATCAGTCATCTGGCAAGTTATGGAAACTCTTCTTTCACGATAGACAGTGGTGTTTGTGGCAATTGGTTAACAAAAAAAAACTAAAACTCTTTACATGGACATGATGTGCATGGTGTCTACACTAAAGTGCTGCACTCTCTTTTACCAAATAAGCAATTTTTTTATCTGTTGTGATCGACAAAGACCAATGCCTTAGAGTGTGTGTAGAGAAGTTTTGTACGTGTTGAAGCTAGTGTGGCTACTGTGGATGTCAGTACATGTAAGGAAACTCACAATATACACCAAAAAAATGCACCCATAATCACGTGTGCTTTCTCTCTCATAAGTGAAATGAGATAAAAGAAGGAAATGGGGGAATACGACCAAAATGGTGGACTTTTACAAAGGTGGAGAAGTGGTAGGATGGGAGTAGGAATGGTAGGATGATGATGAAGAAGGTAAAAGAGTAAAAAGTAAGTTTTTACTTGTAATTCCAATCTCATATTTCTATGTTGTACCATCACACACTCATCTTCAAAGCTTGATACCTGGCAATTGTGGTTCAAATTTGGTTTCATTCTAGCACAATGTTGAGTATCAATGTTAGGAGATCCACCTCATATTTATCAATCCTAGGAAACATTAGGGTGGTATGATGACCATCAGCAAGTGAGATTACAAGTATGTGAGTCAGAAGCACACCAACATGCACACACATACTCACACATACACAAGATAAGAGAAAGAGATGGAGAAACGAAATATTTGATTAGTCAAAAAGAATTTTACAATGTGCCTTGTTCACTCCAATTCGCAAGAATCCAACCTAAAAAATGAGCTGTCTAGCTCTTTCTATAGTTTCGGACTAGCTTTGGCCTTGTCTAGACCTAGTGTCAGACCTAGTTAAGAATTAAGTTCCTAGGGCTATTTTGGAGCTTCAAACTAGATCTAAGGATTATGAAAATCGATATGTATATAGGCATGGCACTCCTCAAGCTTGATGAGTTCTCGATTGAACAAAATAGAGTTGAAACTAACAAAAATGGGATTTTTAATAGTGTGTAGCGATCAATATCATTGTTATATGAGAAGTTTCATTTAGAAATTTGACGGGCCTAATTGTCAGATCTTCTTTAACTTCCTTGTGTTCTCGCTTCTACTTGGCCCTCCCTTTGTTCTAATTCTCTCTGACTAGTTTGTCACATGCTTCCTCGTCTCATCAAGTCGCATGGACCTCCTTTGCTACTACCAAGAGTTCTCTTTCTAGTTCTCACCATTCTTTTTGAGCTTGTCTTCATGTGTGAAGAGTTTCCCCATGAGTGTGTTGAGAATATGGCACTTGCATATCCATATAGACATCCATCCTTGTGGTGAAATCTTCCCATTTATCATTAGACTTGACCCCATTGATGATTTTCCTCACAACCCGCTCTTCATCAATGATTTCTCCAATGCTTCCATAGTTATTTGCAATTTACTTCATCTTAGTGACAAAATCAGTCACACTTTGCTTTGGCATCTCCTTGAGTGTTGTAAATTCCAACCATAACTCATTCTTCCTAGCTTCGGTACTTGAGGAGAAGAAGGCTTCCAAAGCATTCCATGTCCCTTGAGAGGTTTAAAGTTCCTCATATGATGGATTAAGAAATCAGAGAAAGAGTGGAAAATATATGAACATGCTGAAGCATTCTTCGTGTACCATGTATTCAGTCCTTCTTTCTCCTAGTGATTTGGTTGGACCTTGTTTCTAAGTACTAAATCATGTCATCTCTTGAGTTATATCTATACAACTTTCCTTTTTGCAAGTAAGCCTCCATCCTTGGAAACCATTCTGTGTAGTTGCTTCAATCTAATGTGTCAACAGATGAGGGAAATCCATCACCCCTAATGCCTAATCTTTAGTCTCCTATCATAGCAATATGCCAAGGTGATAGATAGTGTACAAAGATGAGATGGTGTTCAGAATCTATGATGTTTCAGTTTGGGAGCATTCTCAATATGAAAAGAAAACTAGGAATGTGCATAAGACACACATTGATTCTTTAAAGGAGCCTTCAGATCATATTCATATAGATGTGTATAATGCCATGCCCACAAGCTCATAAGGTGGTTCTCTTTACTTTGTTACTTTCATAGAGGATGCTACTAGAAACATCTATGTATCGCATACCTACATTAAGAGACTTTCTTGCTTCAGTTGATATTGAAAAAGGAACTAAGATCAAGGTATTATATTCAAATAATGGGGATAAGTATACCTCACATGAATTCAGCCTCTTTTGTCAGTCTACAAAAATTTGTAGAGAGTCTAGAGCTCCTTATTACCCACTACATCATTTTGTAATTGAAAGGATGAATATACCTATTGAGGATAGAGTAGTTTCTATGATGCATCATGAAAACATTTGACAAGTGTTTTTGGTAGAAGTAGTATTGACTGTAATTCACATGATTAACCTTTCACCTAGTCTCACATCTGCCTCATAGATATGTTCTACATTTGTATTTTTTTATGATAATAGAAGTTTATGACCTTCTTGCTAGAAAGAGGCTATGTAGACAAAGGATCATGTGAAGTGGAAGCATTCCATGAGGAGCGAATTGGATTCTATTCACAACAATGTTACTTGGGATTTATTACCTTTGACAAAGTATAGGAATGATATACCATGTAAATGGATATATAAGCTCAAATTCACATCAGATTATCCTTCTCCAAAGTATAAAGCATGAATTGTTGCAAAGGTTTTAAGCAACAACTTGGCATTGATTTTGAGGAAATATTCTCTACGGTAGGCAAGATGAATACCCTACACATTTTTCTTTGGTTTGTTGCACTAGAGGACTTAGAGCTAGTGCAAATGGATGTGAAAAATACTTTCTTGCATTCAAATCTTACGGATCAGATCTATATGGAACAACCACAGTGTTATGTAGTTCTTGGAAAACAAAGTCTAGTTTTTAAGCAAGAAAATCTTATATTGATTCAAAACATCCCCTAGACATACCTACCAACATTTTACTGCTTTTATGAAGTCTCAAGGCTATTCACGAAGCAATGGGGATCAGTGTCTCTACACACACACACACACACACACACACACACACACACACACACATATATATATATATATATATATATATATATATATATATATATATATATATATATATATATATATATATATATATATATATATATATATATATATATATATATATATATGTATGTATATATATATATATATATATATATATATATATATATATATATATATATATATATATATATATATATATATATATATATATATATATATATATATATATATATATATATATATATATGTGTGTGTGTGTGTGTGTGTGCGTGTATGTATGTATGTATGTATGTATGTATGTATGTATGTATGTATGTATGTATGTATGTATGTATGTGCGTATGTATGTTGTTGGTGCAAATGCCAAGCCTACACACTTGGCTAAGCATGAGAGAACCTATATGGAATAATTGAAGTCCCATGAGAGCCATTGCTATGAGTCACTCTATCTTTTACCATTTGTAAAAGTCAAATTGACTTGAAGGAATATTTGTAAAAGCCACAATACCCGTGGAGTTAGTTGGATTGAAGAAAACACGAATTCATTAGAGAGAATATCTCCTAGATTAGTGGATCATATTTAGAGAGAGAGAGAGAGCCAAAGTTAAATTCAAATTCAAATTTTGAATAGAACTTCTATAAAAGATGAAGGTAAAAACTCGTTGTTAGAGATCAACACAATCCCGAGTGTTTGATTGATTACATTGCAAGAGAGTGAGGCTCACTTCATAGCCTACACTTCTCACCATCATTGGGCATTGATTATCATGCCAATGATCATGTACACCATTGTTTCATAATACAATAGATCATTCATTATATCTGTTGATCTCTCTATTATTGTCACTCAGAACAATCATTTTGTATTGCTCATAGCTCAGTCATTACTCCACTAGTTTCAATGTTCTATAGCTCATTAGACTTCCCTCTACTTCTAAAACATTCTCAAAAAGTTTGAAGATACTCCAGTTTGTGGATTGGGAGAAAAGACCATCGAAGTGGTCAGTGATCATTCTATGCAGAGGTCCTAAGAAATGAGGGGTAATGCTACACTTGCTAAATTGATTGCTCAGTGTATAGTCAATCATTTCATGTTATTCCACTGGCAATCATTAGCTTATCAAGTTAATTTAATATCTCCAAAATGAAGTTTTCTAATTCCTACTGTAATGGAAGCACTGAGCTTAACAAGCAGTAGGTGTATGAACCAAAATACAAGGTTTTTAGTGGATTCTGAATTGTGAAGTAGTATGTTTTGAATTACGGATTTTCAAAGAGAAGATGCGAAGAAGATGGGAATATGGAAAGGATGAGATCAAGAAAACTGTCCCATGCGAAACTGTGTGCTAATGCTAACTAACCATCGACTAATGAAGATGCGCTAAAGTAGGTTCAACTAGCTTGCACCTCCTCTTTGTGTTAGATGCCTTCCTCAATCTAGTTCTAGCTAGTAGAGTTTGCATAATGCCTCTCATGTACATCCCGTACTTAGAAAGATGTTATGACCATTATGATGTCTATGCTTTGTTTCATAGCATTAGTAAAATGAACTTTTATTTATTACTAAGCATGCACATATCCTTGTGTAGCCTCTATACCACCATTCATGGTGCTCTAAATGAGGCATCTTCTGTTTCTTATTTTTGACATCGAGTCCACCTTTCTAATTCAATTAGGAACTCCTAGGATTCACCATGATCATAAGTTTGTAAATTTACTTGTTTACTTCACTCTCCAATCTCTATTCTTTGCAAAAATCCTAAAGAACATAATTTGGTTGCCTATTTGCTTCAATAACACAACAAGACATATGATTCATCATATTTTCAACCAGCTTCATTTTTCATTCTAACCAACAATGGAATAGATCTTTGTAAGTTGCATTGGTGTAGTTGTAAAGGCATTGGGGGTTTAAATACAAGTTCAAATGTCCAAAGGCTTAAAATCATCTTGATGCTAGCATGAGAATGTGGGGAATAAAGTGGATTCGTTGGATCTCTGCATTGATGTCTCAAATTTCAAGCTTTATAGAAGAGTAGATTGAATATTGAACTTCCCATAACTAGAAAGCATATAATGAGAACACGATAATCAAGCTTTATTCATCATCATTGGAGGAACAAAGAAGACATGATTTGTGAGTTTTTGAATGGCATACGTTTACAGGTATATGCACACGTTTTAAGGATTCACACCTGAGAAAGTGTGTACTCTTGCTATAAAGTAGCTTGAAAAAGGTTAAAGACAAGCTAACACCATGCTCTTTTAGAATAACATACAAGGAATACGTTTATGTTAGTGGTGAAGTCTAATCCAGGCGAAGGAGAAGGTACTAGGTTTCATGTTGATGATCCCATACTAGAAGATGTTTTGACAAAGACTCTGTATGACCATAGATAGATCCAATTTGTGTTGATTCGAATTAAGTTGATTACAACACATACACATATTATATTAATGCCAGTATACTAGCACAAATAAAATGTCAAAATCATCCAAACTAGAATGCATGTTAAATTGTAGTCAAATTTTTGAATTGTTGATGCATGTATACTCAAGTTTTAATTAAATATACTTATAAAACTCAATTACAAAATCTAATCAGTAACCAATTTGGGAAGAAAATTTATCATCCTCTCTCATGTGTAGATGTTATAGACATTTTTATTAGATGTATGATAGTCATGAAGGTCGCAAAGAAGAAGAAGTTCGTGCATGCTTTCACTGTGATTCAAAGCTAAAGCTTGTAGTAGAGTTGAAAGTTTGAATTACAACCTGAACCTAAGGTATTTATGAGTCAAATTAAATGCATATGTTTACTAACTTTGTAGGTTCCATTGGGAAGATGGAAATAAATTATTGAATGGAGTCAATCATTGCATGAAGAAAACACAAGTCATCAGGGCAAAAAATACCAAAACAGGGTTGTTTGATAACTATGAACTAAGAAAATTGCAGGATTAGGATCACCCCATGCTAGAGAGATGACTCTCCTCCCAACTAAATGCCTCTATATATATCTCTCTCTAAGGGACTGCCTGCTTGGGCAGGTGGATACTAACCACCCATGTGTCATCCATGTTACTGCATGTGGGCCAAGTGTCCTAGTTAGGTATAATTAACTTAAGTGGATGCTTCTAGAAGGTTCTAGAGCTCTTTGGGCAAAACACTCTCCCCCTGTACCCCATGGGGATTGAACCCAAGACCTCCTCCTTCACACCCTTGAGACTTAACCACTAGGCTAATGGGATCACCTGGTTCCAAGAGTAAATGACCTCCTAATATGTCAAAGGTCGAGATCTTTGGTCATACACATGGGTGATGAAACGGTGTCGAATTTTAGATCTGTCTCAAGTGGCCGGATCCTTAGATCATACACTTACCTTATTACATTCTTCCCCCCTTGGAAAATAATTTCCTCCTCGAAAATAGAGCTACATACATACTATAGGCAACCCCCAAGCCTCATGTTCTAAATATGGAAGAACATGGTCATGTTCTAGAACTCGAAGAACATGTCTCATCTCTGTGGTGGCATCCCTGCCTAAATTATTCAAAACAATATTCACTTGAATTTCATTTAGAGAACTTGAACTTTTGGTTTTCACAAGCATCTAACTTGGATGTTTGTACAATGGTTTTCTCCTATCCAACAGCTACTTGATTTTTTTTCACCCAACTAGAGGACTCCTTTGTCCTAATGAGTTTAAAAATCCTATGTAAAGTGTAGGAAAGAATTTACCAGTTTTTTTGTGTCAACCATAATATAACTTGTCCAATTCAAATTCAAAATGAAAAATTAACCAACTTAGGACACTTTTATCAAAGACTTTAACTAAACGTTCTTGGGAATTGTCAATCTCATGAGAATTCTTAACTTCTCTACTGAAAAATATATTGGACTCTAGTAAATCATTTATGCTATAATTTGAAGCAAACTCAAATAAATAAGTCCACTTAGACAACTAATCCTTGACTTTTATGTTTTCCACATGATGGGCAAGCTATAGAACTATGAGTCATTCCTTTTGGAATGCATCATCAACTTGTGTTTCTCATTTTGGGTTCTTGTATAATACATCATGCTCTGTTTGTACATGTTAGATATGCTCAATACTCCACCCTCATGTGACCACAAATGATCCATGGTGCTCTACGTTGTAAGGCCCCCATTATGAGGAGAAGCCATTATGAGAGCCCGGACATTTGTGGAACCCTAACTTCCAAGTTAGATGAGGTCTATGTGTGACCATTGATGGTTGTAGATGATCTTTGTGCTACAGAGTTGAAGTGTGACAACCAAAGTTGCATGGCCATCGCCAAAAATCCTGTTTTCCATGCATGTACCAAGCACATAGAAATCAAGTATCACTATGTGCGTGAGTTGATTGAGGACGGGGTCGTGGAGATAACCTATTGCCCTAATCAAGAAAATGGAGTAGACATCTTCACCAAGGCTCTTGGGAGAGAGCAACTTCTTCGACATTTTCCAAAGCTTGGCATTGGAACAAGGAGGTAGTTCACCATCGGGTGGACATTGAGGGGGGTGTTAGATATGCTCAATAGTCCTCCCTCATGTGACCACAAATGATCCATGGTCCTTTAAGTTGAAAGGCCCCCATTATGAGGACAAGCCATTATGAGAGCCCGGACATTTATGGAAGCCTAACTTCCAAGTTAGATGAGGTCTATGTGTGACCATTGATGGTTGTAGATGATCTTTGTGAGCCTAGCTGTTAGGTTAGGTAGGGCATAAACTTCCAGGCCATTGGGTTGCCATTTAAGGTGAAAATAAAGGCCCTATGGCGTCGCACAGTTTCCCCATAGAACCTTAATGGGGGGAGTGCAGAGGGGGGCTTGCCCCCTTCTGAGGGGTCCGGGGGGCCTATCCCCCTAGCTCGTAGGGCCGAGACAGTAGGACTTTTGGTCGTGGAGATATTGTCGGATCATATATTTTATCGATTATTTTGTATCTCCCAACTACGTTTATCTATACTGAACCCCCTTGTAAAAGCTATATAAGCACGGCCCAGGTTGAGCTTTACATACCATTGCGCACTAGTAAGCCCTTCATCTAGATTCTGTCTACATCGCCATCTTAGCTCCATAGTGGGAGCGCACGGGTGGAGAGCACCATCATTGTAACTGCATTACGCTCGGCAATCTGAGAATTTGAGTTCTCTATCTCTCAGTCTCTGTCTATCTTTGTCTGCATTTTTCTCTCAACTCTATCTATAGGTCTATTCCGTTGTGGTGTTATTTTTTCTTACATGGTATTAGAGCTCAGGAGGCTCTCAGTGGTGCAGAAGTAGAAACGCAGAGGTTGCAGAGGTCTAAAGAACAAAAGAGAGAAGATGTCAAGCAGTGCGTCATCATCTACGACTAGGGGCCAAGGTGGTTCATCAACAGGAGTAGGTGGCGCACAAGCAGGAGCAGCAATGATTCCGCTCATCCCAACCTTGCGGATATGGCCACCCTCTTTCACAGAAGATAAACTTGATGGTACGAACTACACCTTGTGGAAGTTCAAAATCACTTCTATTCTTGATTCGTATGAGCTTTTGGAGACTGTTCTTGGGATTGATCATGAGCCCCAAGAAAGACCTGATCCAAATAATCTTGATCGAATGATTCCTCCTGATGCTCATCTTCTACGTGCTTGGAAACGTAGAAATGTAGATGCACTTTGTGCTATTGTTACAAGTACTTCTTATAGTGTTCTGACTCTCATTCAGCATACTACGAAGGCATGTGAAGCATGGAACATATTGAGAAATCAATATGAAACTCGTAATCAGACACAGATTCAGAACTTGGAGAATCAAAACTTGCAGCAAAACGGTATGCTGATGGGGAGACCGCAGAGGTGTTTATCACTCGCATAAGTATCTACGAGATCAAATGGCGGGAGCAGGTGTTCAAAAGTCATGTGAGGAGCTAGCTCGACGTTGTCTTCAAATCTGTCCACGTAAGTTTGATGGTTTGGTAACTGCTCTTAACACTCAAATCAGATCTCAACCACTGACGTTTGAAGAATTCAGTGCCTTACTCATGGAGGAGGAGCTGCGGCTCAAGGCAAGGAGTGGTGGTAGCAAAGGAGATGCTGCATTCACAGCAAATGCCAAAGGAGGCAAAACAGACTCTTCAAAAGATGGAGACAAAAAGAAGAACGACAACATCGTTGGGACTGGCATAAGGAGGAACAACCTGTATGAGTTGTGTGCTCTTATAGCCACTACAAACGTGGGCACAAGTAAGCTATGGCATTAGAGATTCGGCCACATTGGATACCCTGTACTGAAGGAGATGCATTGCAGAGGTATGGTTGCACACCTACCATCGATTGCAGAAATGAAGGAACCATGTGAAGCTTGCATGATGGGAAGCAACAGAGGAAGGCGTTTCCACAAGAAAGCAAGAACAAAGCAAGCTATCCTCTGGAGTTGGTGCATACTGACTTGTGCGGAAAAATGCCTACATAGGCCTTAGGCGGATCTCCCCACTTCATGTTACTTGTCGACGACTATAGCAGGAAGATGTGGGTATACTTCCTTCGCGATAAGGCTCAAGCTTTTGGTAAGTTTAAAGAATGGCTTCAGCTTGTTGAAACTAAAATAGGGAAGAAGATGAAGAAATTCAAGACAGACAGTGGTGGTGAGTTCACATCAACAGAGTTTGAAGATTTCTGCAAGAGTAAGGGAATCAGGCATCAACTCACAGTGGCACATAGTCCTCAACAGAACGGTGTTGTAGAACCTCAGAATCGAACCATCATGGAGATGGCAAGGTGCATGTTGATAGGAAAGGGTCTGCCTAATCAGTTTTGGACAGAGGCTGTCAACACTGCTGTCTACATCTTGACTCAAAGCTACACCAAGGCACTTGATGGAAAGACTCCACAAGAAGCCTACACTGGTAAAAAGCCTTCTGTTTCCCATTTCAAAGTATTTGGAAGTGAATGTTATGTACATGTTCCAGATAGAGAGAGAAACAAGCTTCAACCAAAAAGCATCAAATGTATCTTCCTAGGGTACAATGAAGATAAGAAGGCCTATAAGGTTTATGACCCTTAGGCTAAGAAGATCATGGCGAGTCGTGATGTGGTGTTTAAGGAGGAGCAGCCACATGCAGTGGAGGAGGAAAAGAGAGCTTCCACTTTATCATCAGGAGAAGGGGCAATCCACTGGCCCAAGAGCTATCCCTTCTACACAAGAGAAGGAAGCATCATCTTCAGATGATGAGTCTGAAAGTCACCAACCTATCGACACCCAAGTGGAAAAGCTATTGCCACGTTGGGTGAGGCAGCTCTATGATTTTGCAAACCCCATCCCAGAGTCACTAGAACAGGTTGCAGATGGACTGAGGCGATCACACAGAATAGAGGAACAGAGACGGGCAAGCGCCCATATTGTAAACACAGCCTTGATGGCTGATCTCATTTAAGACGAAGCAAAGGAACCAACCAATGTGGAAGAGGCACTCCATGATCCGAATTGGAGGGCTGCCATGCAAACAGAATACAACAATATCATAAAGAATGGAACTTGGGAGCTAGTGGATCGACCCCCTAAGCGTAAAGGACCAAGTGGGTTTGGAAGCTAAAGTACAAGGCTGATGGTACTCTAGAAAAATATAAAGCAAGACTTGTTGCACAGGGCTACTCAGAAGTTGAAGGCATTGACTTTTGTGAATCATTTGCCCCGACTGCAAGAATGACTACTATCTGAGTAGTACTAGCTGTGGTTGCACATAAGCGTTGGCCAGTCTATCACATGGATGTTAAATGAGCGTTCCTGAATGGAGACCTCAAGGAGGAGGTATATGTGTCTCAGCCACTAGGGTTTGAGGCTCCCCATTCAGAGAACAAGGTATGTAAGCTGAAGAAGGCATTATATGGGCTAAAATAAGCCCCTAGAGCATGGTACCAACATACAGATAAGTATCTCTTGGATCTAGGGTTCAAAAGATGTGCTTCTGATGCTAACTTGTATGTTCTAAAGAAAGGAGGGAAGACAATTGTGCTTGTACTCTTTGTAGATGACCTTGTGATTACAGGAAATGATGATGCTCTTCTTCAACAAACAAAAGATGCCCTGAGTTCAGATTTTGAAATGACAGACTTAGGCTTAATGCATTATTGCTTAGGTCTTGAAGTTTGGTAGGAACCAGGAAAGATTTTCATCTCTCAACAAAAGTATGCAAGGCAGATATTGAAGGCATTCGACATGGAGGATTGCAAGGAAATTTCTACACCTATGGAGGTCAACACAAAATTATCTATTAAAGATACTTCACCTCCAAAGGATATTGGAAGATACAGGAAATTAGTTGGAAATCTCATCTACTTGTGCAATAGCAGACCAGAAATCTCTTATCTTGTTGGAGTAGTAAGCAGGTTATCTAATAAGGCTTGCCAAATGCATTGGAAGGCAAGCATGGAGATACTCAGGTATGTGAAAGGAACCACTCATTATGGTATTCTGTATGAAGAAGGATCATCTCTAGTCGGATACTGTGACTCAGATTGGGCAAGAGATATTGATACCAGAAAATCAGTTTCTAGATATTGCTTTTCTTTAGGATCAGGGATTTTCTCTTGGATCAGTAAGAAGCAACCGATTGTAGCATTATCTTCTACTGAAAGTGAGAACAAAGCTTCATGCATTGCAGCATGTGAAGCAATATGGTTGAGGAGGATCCTATGGCACATAGGAATACAAGGACATGAGGCTATAGAGTTGAAGTGTGACAACCAAAGTTGCATGGCCATCGCCAAAAATCCTGTTTTGCATGCATGTACCAAGCACATAGAAATCCAGTATCACTATGTGCGTGAGTTGATTGAGGACGGGGTCGTGGAGATAACCTATTGCCCTACTGAAGAAAATGGAGCAGACATCTTCACCAAGGCTCTTGGGAGAGAGCAACTTCTTCGACATTTTCCAAAGCTTGGGATTGGACAAAGGAGGTAGTTCACCATTGGGTGGACATTGAGGAGGGGTGTTAGATATGCTCAATACTCCACCCTCATGTGACCACAAATGATCCATGGTGCTCTAAGTTGTAAGGCCCCCATTATGAGGAGAAGCCATTATGAGAGCCCGGACATTTGTGGAAGCCTAACTTTCAAGTTAGATGAGGTCTATGTGTGACCATTGATGGTTGTAGATGATCTTTGTGAGCCTAGCGGTTAGGTTAGGTAGGGCATAAACTTCCAAGCCATTGGGTTGCCATTTAAGGTGAAAATGAAGGCCCTGTGGCATTGCGCGGTTTCCCCATAGAACCTTAATGGGGGGAGTGCAGAGGGGGGCTTGCCCCCTTCTGCAGGGTCCGAGGGGCCTATGACCCCGGCCCGTAGAACCGGTAGGACTTCTGGTCGTGGAGATATTGTCAGATCATATATTTTACGGACTATTTTGTATCTCTGGACTACATTTATCTATACCGAACCGCCTTGTAAAAGCTATATAAGCACGGCCCAGGTTGAGCTTTACATAGCATTGCGCACTAGTAAGCCCTTCATCTAGAGTCTGTGTAGATCGCCATCTAAACTCCACAGTGGGAGCGCATGGGTGGACAACACCATCATTGTAACTGCATTATGCTCGGCAATCTGAGAATTTGAGTTCTCTATCTCTCAGTCTCCGTCTATCTTTGTCTGAGTTTTTCTCTCAACTCTGTCTACAGGTCTATTCCGTTGTGCTGTTATTTTTTCTTACAGTACACAGGTGATGTGTGTGGATATGGAAATCTCTACTTACCCGGCTGTGGAACTGACACAACAGCCCTAAGTACTACTTTATTCAAAATAGCAAAGGATGCTTTAGATAAACTTAACATTTCATACAAAGCAAGGAATGACGTTTGTGTTGCTTACCTTTGAAAACAATTTGAGAGTTCAAATGTCCAAAGGCTTAAAAGCATCTTGATGATATCATGAGACTGTGGGGAATAAAGTGGATCCCTTGGGTCTCTGCATTGGTGTCTCAAATTTCAAGCTTCATAGATGAGTAGGTTGAATATTGAACTTCCTTGAACTAGAAAGAAAACTAATGAGAATATGATAATCAAGCTTTATTCATCACCAATGGAGGAGCACAAATGACAAGTCCTTCTAGCCTTTTGTGAAGCTTTTGATGGCATACTTATATAGGTTATGCATATGTTGTAAGGGTTGATACTTAACAAAGTGAGTACACTTGCTATAAAGTAGCTTGAAGAAGGGTAAAGAAAAGCTAACACCATGCCCTTCTAGAATAACATACAAGGAATAAGTTCATCCCAGTGGCAAAAGTCGAATCTATGGGGAGAAGAACGTACTAGGTTTCATCTTGATTACTGCATACAAGAAAGAAAATAATAGTTCTAAAATAGGTTTTTAATTGGAAAAGACCGATTCAAGTGATTATTTCCTTCCAAAAATCTTCAATTCCCCTAAACACTTAAGTCGATTGTGTCAAACAATTTAGTGTCAGTTTCATTGATGTGAATTCCGTATAATCTTGAACTAATCTTCCTCTCTTATACCTAAGAAGATAGGTCTAAAATAGGTTTTTGACTACACATGATTTCAAGCGATTATGTCCATCTGAAAATCTCCGGTTCCTTTAACCGCTTGTATGGGTTGTGTCAAACAATTCAATATCTAAGTTTCATTCCTATGAGTATTATGCAATCTTGAAGTAATTTTTCTCTCTTATACCTTAGAAAACCAATAATAGTTTCAATGTCTAAGTTTCATTCATGTGGACTCAATGAAATCTTGAAGTAATATTTGTCTCTTATGCGGTAAAAAACAAAGAATAGCTCTAAAACACATTTTTGACTACACACGGCGGATTCAAGTGATTATGTCCATCCAAAAATATCTGGCTTCTCTCTTATACCTTAGAAAACAAAGAATTGTTTCAACGTCTAAGTTTCATTCATGTGAATTCCATGAAATCTTGAAGAAATCTTTATTGCTTATACCTTAGGAGAGAAAGAATACTTCTAAAGCAAGATTTTTACAATACACGATCGATTCCAGTGATTATGTCCATTCAAAGATCTTTGTTTACTATGAGAAATGAGGAGTAGTAGACATATCATAAAAAATGGCACAAATGAAGTGAGGAGGTTATATACAAATTTTTGTTGTGTCGATGTTGAGCTTCCACATGGCATCCTCTCATTGGTCCACTTCATTTGATCATTACAAATTGCAACATACTATGCCATGTGTCACATGCTCATTGGTCCATATCATTTGACCATTTATAATTTCAAGGTTGGGTTGCCATGTGTCACATGCTCATTGGTCCATATCATTTGATCGTTGCTTTTCACTCTTATCCTATAAATATTAGCTACCCTCGAGTTCTCTCATTTTGTACATTCAATAAATTTCGGGATCCATACTTTAGTAATCACGAACTATACATGTTGAATCACTCACAAATTTCTAATAATCTCTGAGTCAAATGGATCCTCAGGTCTATAGATTCCATTGACTTCTGGGCTATTCTTCTGAAAAGACACCTACAAATTCTACATTAAGATTATAAGGCCTGGAAGGAGCATAGCCTATGGGATATTATTACCTCACCTCAGACCTTCTCTCCTGTGAGAAGTAGCATAACTTGTAGAACGTGGCAAGCTTGGATGACTCTCAAAAATAACTGCTCCCCTAACCCCAAATTCTTTCAATACACTGATTTTTTCTTGCAGGAGAATATCTTGACTGGATGGCTTTCTCTCTAGAATAATGATCAGTTGGGTAGAAAGGAGCACAAATGCTCCAAACATGGATTTGCTCAGTGGAAAGATATATGGATGCACAATCACGAAATTTTTGCGGAACACATCATTGAGTCCACTAATATGACTACTCGCTGTTTGTAGGTGTTGCTTCATCATAGGGCTATGCTGGCTAGGAAGCTGCCTGATTTTCACTAGAGAAGACTAGTCAACCTGTCTGAGATACCTGCTGATATGTTGAGGAGATTCAAATATAGTAGAGGCACTATCAATACGATCACTCCTAAACTTAACAAGCTTTGGAAGGTTAGCTGGAATGCTGCTCAATGGAAACACAGGTTTAAAAGCCTTTGGAGCCTTCCCTACAACATTAAGCAGTCATTCCTTATGTGGTTGATTTTCCATCAAGCTGTCTGTTGTGGCTCCAAAGCCAGGCAAATTGGATTAGATAATGAAGTATGTATGTATTATGGCACTGTGGAGGACATCCCCCATCTTTTCTTTACTTGTAGACATGCTCAACATTACTGGTGTGCTTTTCAAAACATGAGTCAGGCTCTTCATTTGAAGCTCACTATTGTTGAAACTCTAGTTGGATCATGTAGTAAATTTTTTGACTATCCATTATGGAACATCTGGAGAGGAACTACACTATGGTATATCTGGAGATCCAAAAATCTGAGAGTTATGAATAATTGTAATATCTCTTTGTATCACAACTTTGTTAATTGTATTAAATCCTCTAGCCAGAACTGAATCTCCCAAACTTCATCAGCTCCTGACGAGAACTTCAGTCTGGCTAGTCACCTCAGGGTTACGCCCCTCAAAAGTAGAGGGATTCCTTGCTAAAGTTGTACTCCACCTCTAGATACTTCTCGATTCCTTTATATTTCTTGATCATCCTTCTACTACCTATATTAGTGATCTAAGAATATTATCGTGCTTCACTCTTAATTCTTTGATAATCTATTTTTCTTTAATTATCTAATCTACATCTTTTGTACCTTGAAGTCATACATATCTATTGATCTATAATGTTCATTACTTGGTGAGCCCTACATTGACCTACGTATGTATATTAATGATAAATAATTCCAAATCTTTGTCAAGAAAATCCACCATCTTCCCTACATCAAATGATCATCATCTCTTGAATGTTGATGATTTTGATTTGCATTTACGCATTTCTCACTCTCGAGTTGTTTTTGGAGGTAAGCAACATGAGCCTCATTCCTTGCTTAGACTTAAGTAGTAGAGAGAGTCCTATAAAGTCCTAGCCGGCGTAGGTACCTAAAGCATCAAAAAGAAAGGAATCTAAAGATAAGAAGTCAAAATATCTTGTCACTACACATTGGCGAGGAATAAACCAATTGAGCTTGAATCGTACACACATTTCATCATTTATTCCAAATCTCCTATTTTCTCAGCAAGAAAATGAAGGATAAAAGTAGTATCTCAAGATATTTCAAGATAACTTCAAGATCAAAGAAATAGAAGATATGAACTAAGTAACTTCCAAGATCTTTTTGAAACATTTCAAGTTAAAGTGTTGTTAATTCGGAAGTATTTCATAAATTTCTGAAAAAGTTGGACTTTGACTTGAGTTGATCTTTTCAACCAAGGATTTGGTTGACTAATTCAAGCACCAAGTTCCTAGTGTAACTTGGTGAATTCACTCTTTTGAGTCAAAGAAATGCACAAGAATTGCATTCTTAGTAAGGAGTCAGAAAGACTGAATATGACCTAAACTTAGTCTCAAGTGAAGCATTATTTGAATACAAAACTCATCAATAGAACCTGAGTGGGTCGACACACTGATGTTGGTTACCACACTAGTATCTTGTGATTGGATGATGTTTTAGATTTGCTTTGAATATTCTTTACAATCTAGCTTATTTCTCTTAAAGATAGAAAGAATGCTTCAATAACCTATTGAAATAGATCTTTGAGAAGTTAAACTACTGAGTCATCTAGACTTTGACTCATAGCAAGTTTACGTAATTTCAAAGTTTGAATTGGTTGAACAGAGTTTTAGTTCTTTCTTTTGGTTTCCGAATCTTTTGGATTTGAATCAGATATGGTATCTCATTCTTTTCATAAAAGTCAAGGGTTAGGTGGATAGAACCAGGTAACAAAATTTAACATCCTAGATAGATATTCTGAACATGAACCTTTTCAATCTTTAAAAGATAATAAGTCTAAGTGGATTTATTTATTTGAGTTTCCTTCAAGTGATAGCATAAATGATTTCCTAGAGTCCAGTATACTCTAGAATAGAGAAGTTAGGAATTCCCATCATATTGAAAATTCTCAAGAACTTTTAGCTAAAGTCTTTGAGAAAAGTGTCCTAAGTTGGACAATTCTCATTTTGAATTTGAATTGGACAAGTTATAGTATGGTTGACTCAAAGAAAATGGTAAACTCTCTCCTACACTTTACATAGGATTTTTAAACTCATCAGGACATAGTAGTCCTTTAATCGGGTAGTAAATTCAAGTAATTGTTGGATAGGAGTAAACCATGGTACAAACATCCAATTAAGATGTTTGGGACAACCAAAACTTCAAGCTCTCTAAACCAAATTCAAGTGAATCAAAAGTTCTCAAAGTCTTGTAAGGGATGATAATCTCGCTTTTGTTACTAAGTCCATGCACCAACCATGCCTAGAAATGGACTACTAATCTGAACCCACCTAGTTCGCATGTTTGTGCGTAGATCGCACCTAGTAAAAATTGTTATCTAGCGACGGATGATTTTTAGATCCACTCTTATTATTTATTCACTATTTTGTACTTTGGCTAGTGTATCAAAGTGCAAAGCGAGATAGTGTTTTGAATCATTTGGGTAGGGATGCCACCACAGAGATGAGACATGTTCTTAAAGTTCTAGAACATGATCATGTTCTTCCAGTTTTAGAACATGAGGCTTGGGGGTGGCCTACACTATGTATATAGTTCTATTTTCAAGGAGGAAAATATTTTTTGAGGAGGGAAGAATGTAATAAAGTAAGTCTATGATCTAAGGATCTAGCCATTTTAGACGGATTTGAAATTGGACACCGTTTGGTCACCCGTGTGTCTGACCAAAAATCTCGAGTTTAGACTTAATAGGAGGTCATTTACTCTTGTAACCAAGTGATCCACTTAGGCTAGTGGTTAGATATCAATGGTATGAAGGAGGAGTTCTTGTGTTCAACCCTCATGGGGCACATGGGGAGAGTGTTTTTCCCAAAGAGCTCTAAAACCTTCCAGAAGTATCCACTTGAGTTAAATCTAGCTAACTAGGACAGTTGGCACACATGCAATTACATGGCTGACACATGGATGGTTAGTATCCACCTACCCAATCAGGCAGTCCCCTAGAGAGAGCTATATATAGAGGCATTTGGTTGCGAGGAGAGTCATCTCTCTAGCACATGATGGTCCTAATCTTGCAGTTTTCTTAATTCAAAGTTAGCAAACAATCCTTTTTTAGTGTTTTTTGCCCTAATGACTTGTGTTTTCTCCATGCAATGATTGAATCCATTTAATAATTTCTTTCCATTTTCCCAATGGAACCGACAAACTTAGCAAACATATGCATTTAATTTGATTGAAAGATACCTTAGGTTGAGGTTATAATTCAAACTTTCAACTCTATTGCAAGCTTTAGCTTTGAATCACATTGATAGCATGCATAAACTTCTTCTTCTTTGCGACCTTCATGACTATCACACATCTAATAAAAATGTGACTATTATATCTACACATGAGAGAGGATGATGAATTTTCTTTCCAGACTTGTTACTATGTAGATTTTTGAAGTGAATTTCATCTGTAAATTGTTGATATATTTAGGTAGTGATGTGTGTGAACACACTAGGACCACCGGGGAACTTTTTTCCCTCTTTAGGAGGTTTTTTCCCCCGGCTTGTATATATGCCTATTGCCCTAATGGACTCCTTATCTTTGTATATTCTCTAGTAAATGCATTCAGTAATGTGTGTTGTGCTCCAAGCTTCTTCTTCTTCCTTGTGTTGTTCGCTTGCTTTCGTAGACGTTGAACTCCAACAATTGGTATCAGTGTAGGTCGCAGCTTCATCTAGGGCATCGTAGATACTCCTCCCATTGCAATCTCAGAATCACACGAATATTGGTGAGCATATCAAGGTGTTTTAGAGATCAAAATTGCTTCGTTCTATGGTGCCAAAATCGCGATCTGAGCTTGTTTCGACCTCCGAACGCACTATCATAGTGCTTGTGCAAGCTATTTTGTCTTTTTTTGCCAAAGGTATATACAAATTTTAGTTCGCCAGTATAAGCGTCTTAAAGTCTGCTGTAGATCTAGCAGAATTCATCTGGGCAATTGTGTTCATCTTTTTGAGATACAGTCAATTTTTTGCATCAAGGTATTTTAGTCATCGACCATGGCTGAAAGCAGTGATGTATTTTGTATGTTGGTTGTTGAGGATAAGTTGGATGATACCAACTACAGATTGTGGGCTTATATGATGTGACATATATTGGTTGCAAAAGGACTGTGGAACATTGTGCAGGGTGTTGAAAAATGTCCTATCACACCTCAACTATTATCACTGCAAGTACTAAAGCTGATGCGGAAGGTGTCGAGTATGATGATATTTTGCATATTCTTGGTCATGCTACAGTTTCTACTACACTACTGCAGAGCAGATTCGTTGGGATGGCAGAGATGCTCACGCACATGCATTGATAACTTTGTCTATCAAACATCCCATTATTCCTCACATTCGCTCTTGCAAAACAGCTAAGGATGCTTGAGATACACTTACCACATTGTACCAAGCTATGAATGAAGCTCGTGTTGCTTACCTCCAAAAACAGTTGGAGAGTGAGCACATGAAGGAAGGTGATTCTATGGAAAGTTTTCTAACAAAGATCAAAGACTTAAAGGAATAGTTGATTTCTGTTGATGAGGTTATACGAGATAGCTCACTTGTGCAGACCGTTCTGAATGGTCTCCTTCATTCATATCAGAGTTTTGCTTCTACTCTTCATTTAATGATAAAACGCAATCCAAATGCCTTGTCAATTGAGAAGTTAGTCTCTGTTCTGTTGCAGGAAGATAAGTCTAGGTAGAACAGGTCCATTATGTGTGTTGCAGATCAAGATTTCTTGGCTAGTTAGAAGGGCAAAGGAAAATGGAGCTCTTCAATTAGTAAGCAAAAATCTACTAATTCTGCACAAACGAAGAGGGAAGAAAAAGATGAAAAGAAATCAGAAAAGTAGAAATTGTTTTGCAATTACTGTAAAGGAAATGATCATATCATAAAGAACAGTCCAAAACTGGCTGCTAAAGAGGCAAAGAAGAAAGAGGCTGGAATGGTTGTTGTAGAGGCCTCTACACCAAAAACAGAGTCTTCTAGTCTTGTGTAGGAAGAAGAATGGTCGTTTACGATTGTTTGCAATTTTGAACCATCTTCTCATGAGTAGTGCATCTCTTCAGTAGACTTAGATGTTTGGTACTTTGATAGTGGGGAAACCACACATATCACCTTGCAGCGTAGTTGCTTCACTTCACTCGAGCGTGCCCCTACAAGGAATATTATCACATGTGCCAACAACTCCTCTTACCCTATCATGGGAGTTTGTAAGATCATTTTGTTTACTCCTAATGGTAGTTCTTTCACTTTGTCAAATGCTTTATTTGTGCCAGTGATCAAGAAGAATGTGTTATTAGTTTCAGCTTTAGCCAAGATCGGCTTGGTTGTGAAATTTGTTGATGACAGGTGTATAGTTCATGATCTGTCAAATGGAAACGTGATTATTGCTTCTCCCATATTATGTTATGGGTTGTATAAGCTCATAGACTATGAAAGATCTGTAAATGATTCAGCATGTGCAGTACATGATTCTCATGCTATGGCAGATGCAAAGCTTTGGCATGCACGCTTTGGTCATCTGAATTTTGCTCGTTTGCTACGCATGTAGAACTCTGAAATGGTTTCCTCTTTGCCCAAACTTGAGGCACCTGGTAAACATGTATATAAAGGCTGTATTTTGGGCAAAATGCACCATTCCTCATTTCCAAAAGATATTTCAGTTCGCACTACTCAGAAATTGCAACTTGTACATAGTGATGTTTGTGCTCCTATGCACACACCTTCTTTTCGAAATTATCTTTACTTCCTTATCGATGATTTTTCCATGCATGCATGGGTATATCCATTGAAGGCGAAGTCTGAAGTGTTCATGTGCTTCAAACAGTTTTTTATTTTGGCTGAAAATCTATCAGCATGTAAAACGGGCACCCTCCGTTCTGATCGAGGGGAGGAATATATGTCTTCTTATTTTAATGTATTTCTGGTTGAACGTGGGATAAAACACGAATGTACACTAGCGTATACACTGCAATAAAATGGAGTTGCTGAACGAGAAAAGAGGTCACTCATGGATATGGCGAGGTGTATGGTCAAGGATCAAGCTTTACCACATAGTTTCTAGCTTGAGGCTGTCACGTATACAACATATGTACTTAATAGGTGTCCCACTAAAGCACTGTAGTCTATCACTCCATATGAGGCTTGGCATGATGACAAGCTATCTGTTGCTCATCTACATGTTTTTGGTTGTCTGGCATATGCATTAGTGTCTGAACAACATCGCAAAAAATTGGATGATAAAGTAGTAAAATGTATTTTTGTTGGGTACAGTTCTGAAAGTAAAGGATATCGTCTCAATCATCCACAAACTAAATGCATTTTGGTTAGCCATGATGTTGTTTTTGTGGAAGATGCTATTCAGCCATTGCTTTCATGTACTAAGGAGACATTTGTTAGCTCCAAAGACATGTATGATACTTTGCTCCCTCTTTTTACAAGTGGATAGTCTAGTGCTAGTCCTAATGAGGCAACTTCTCGACCTTTGCAGGTTTCATGTGATGATGCAGATCATCCCATTTCTGATGCATATTTACATGATGCACTTGTTGATGAGAGAGCTGATATTGAGGAGGCAAAAACTATGCCAAAATGGCTAGTGTAGACTTTGTGTGATGGAAAATTAGATGCACCTTTGTCATATCATACTCGATTAGGCTCTCATAGTGCCTCTTTTGCATCAGATTGTTATGCTATGGTTGCATCTAGTCTCTGTGATGAGAATGAGCCTGTTTCATTTGATGAAGCACAAACTTCAAAAAATTGGATGGCGGCTATGCAATCTGAATATGATGCTATAATAAAGAATGATACTTTATCTTTATGTGACTTGCCTCCTAGCAAAAAGACCATTTGGACTAAGTGGGTATACAAGCTGAAGCGTAAGACTGATGGTACAATTGACAGGTATAAGGCTAGGCTTGTTGCAAAGGGTTATGCACAAGAAAGAGGCATTGATTTTGATGAGACCTTTGCACCTACTTGCCGAATGACTATTGTTTGTAGCATATGTGCGCTTGCAGCTCATCATGGTTGGAATGTACATTAGTTGGATATCAAAACAGCATTTCTCAATGGTGACTTGCATGAAGAAGTTTTTTTTTAGCCCCGTGGCTTTGTGTAGAAAGGGCATGAGAACCAGGTGTGCAGGTTAAAGAACGCATTATATGGCATAAAGCAAGCACCACATGTTTGGTATGAAAAGATACATGCCTATCTGATTGCACATGGTTTTGAGAACAGTCCAACTAAAAGCACCTCATATGTTAAGCGTGCTAATGATGTACTTCTGATCATTGTGGTTTATGTTGATGACATGCTGCTCACTAGTCTTCATAAGAGGCATATTGCTGATTTTAAGGCTGATTCATTTGAGATGCCTAATTTGGAGCATTTGCATCACTATTTGGGCATTCAGTTTATACATGGTGATGGTGGAATGACTTTGTGTCAAATGAGATATATTGACACATTATTGCAGTGTTTCGGCCTTGAAGACTGTAAGCCTATTGTCACTCCTATGGACACAGGTTTACAATTGAGACTTCAAGATGCTGGAGATGCATTTGCAGTCCAACTAAAAGCACCTCATATGTTAAGCGTGCTAATGATGTACTTCTGATCATTGTGGTTTATGTTGATGACATGCTGCTCACTAGTCTTCATAAGAGGCATATTGCTGATTTTAAGGCTGATTCATTTGAGATGCCTGATTTGGAGCATTTGCATCACTATTTGGGCATTCAGTTTATACATGGTGATGGTGGAATGACTTTGTGTCAAATGAGATATATTGACACATTATTGCAGTGTTTCGGCCTTGAAGAGTGTAAGCCTATTGTCACTCCTATGGACACAGGTTTACAATTGAGACTTCAAGATGCTGGAGATGCATTTGATGTTGTTCTCTATTAGCAAGTTGTTGGATGCGTGATTTGCTTATGCATTACTTGGCCAGATATTTAGTTTGTTGTTTCACAGAGCAAGTTTATGCATTGCACAGGTGTCAAGCATTGGCAGGAGGTTAAGCACATCTTTCGCTACTTGAGTGGTACTCAGTACTTGGGTTGTTTTAACCCAAGGGGGGATCACTACCACTAGATTTGCATGCTTTTTCTGACTCTAACAGGGATGGTTGCTATGACACTCGTGTGTCCACTAGTGGCTTTCACTTCATGCTTGGAAGCTCATGTATATCCTTGTTGAGCAAGAAGCAGCCTACTGTGGCCACTTCCAGTTGTGAGGCTGAGTATAGGGCAGCTTTCACAGCTGTTGTTGAGTGTGCGTGGCTCAGATGCCTTATGGCTGATTTGGGTGTTGGTCAGTCTTTTGCCACCACCATCTTCATTGACAATCATAGCGCATTGGTAGTTGCGAGGAACCCTATGTTCCATCGTCGCACTAAGCACATTGAGGTGCATTACCATTATGTCAGGGAGAGGTTCTCTGCTGGGGAGATCAGCTTGGCATATGTGCCCACACAATAAAACATTGCAGACCTTTTCACGAAGGCTTTGCCTAGGGAGAAATTTGAAGCTTTCCGCAAAGCTTTGGGCTTACTTACTTTTGTGGATTGATTGCAGATAGCATGACACTTCCTTATACATGAGTGCGAGCTCCTTGTTCATCGCATCACTCCCAAGGGGGAATTTTTGCTATATTTAGGTAGTGATGTGTGTGAACACACTAGGATTGTCAGGGCACTTTTTTCCCTCTTTAGGAGGTTTTTTCCCCCGTCTTGTATATATGCATATTGTCGTAATGGGTTACTTATCTTTGTACATTCTCCAGTAATACATTCAGTCTTGTGTGTTGTGCTCCAAGCTTCTTCTTCCTTGTGCTGTTCGTGTGCTTCCGTAGACGTCTAAATCCGACATAAATTTAATTAAAACTTGAGTATACATGCATCAACAATTTAACAATTCCATTACAATTTTGAATGATTTTTGACATTTTATTTGTGCTAGTATACTCCCATTAATATACTATGTGTATGTGTTGTAATCAACTTAATGCAAATCAACATGAATTGGATCTATATATGGTTATAGAGAGTCTTTGTCAAAACATTTTCTTGTATGGAGTAATCAAGATGAAACCTAGTACCTTCTCCTCCCCATGGATTCGACTTCCTCCACTAGGATAATCTTATTCCTTGTATGTTATTCTAGAAGAGCATGGTGTTAGCTTGTCTTTACCCTTCTTCAAGCTACTTTATAGCGAGTGTACTCACTTTGTTGAGTATCAACCCTTCCAACATATGCATAACCTATATCAGTATGCGATCAAAAACTTCACAAAAGGCTAGAAAGACTTGTCATTTGTGTTCCTCCATTGGTGATGAATAAAGGTTGATGATCATATTCTCATTAGTTTTCTTTCTAGTTCTAGGAAGTTCAATATTCAACCTACTCTTCTATAAAGCTTGAAAATTGAGACACCAATGTAGAGACCTAAGGGATCCACTTTATTCCTCACATTCTCATGCTAGCATCAAGATGATTTTAAGCCTTTAGACATTTGAACTTGTATTCAAACCCCACTATCTTTACAACTACACCAATGCAACTTACAATTAAGATATATTCCATTGTTGGTTAGAATGAAAAATGAGATTCGTTAACAATATGATGACTTATATGTTTTGTTGTGTTATTAAAGCAAATAGGGAACAAGATTATGTAATTCAAGGTTGTTCCTAGGAATAGAGATTGGAGAGTTCAATTTACAAAGTGACGATCGTGGAGAATCCTAGGAGTTCCTAATCAACAAACAAAGGTGGACTCGATGTCAAAAATAAGCAACAGAAGATGTCTCATTTAGAGCACCATGAATGGTGGAATAGAGGCTACACAAGAGCTTAGTAATATGTAAAACTTCATTTTACTAATGCTCTGATACAAAGCATAGGCACCATCATGGTCATAGCATCTTTCTAGGTAGGTGATGCACACGAAAAGCATCCTCAAACTCTACTAGCTAGAACTACTTTGAGGAAGGCCTCTAACACAAAGAGGAGGTGGCAAGCTAGTTGTACCTAGTCTAGTGCATCCCCATGGTTAATTAGAATTAGGACACAATTTCACTTGGGAGAGTTTTGTTGCTCTCACCCTTTCCATCTTTTTCCTATCTTCTCCTTGAAAATCCATATAGTATCTTCTAGTTGCTGGCTGCACATGAAAAGCATTCTGCAACCTCTGCCTGGTAGAGCTGGATCGAGGGAGGCCTCCTGCTACACAAGGAGGTGGTAGGGTAGCTAGCTAGCTGCCTTTTGGCTTGGGACGGACTAGAACTGCTCGCCACTGAATGTTTGGCCGAACCGCCAGTCGGAGGGAGCGACATTATAAGATGTGAGTGTACGGTTGTCGCTTGTAGTGACCTGGAAGGATAGGCTCTGTCAATCAAGCAGAGCATTACTCAGCCAATTCTGGCGGCAATTTTTGTCTCTCTCTCTCTCTCCTGTCTCTCTCAAAGTTTCTCTTCTTTCTCTCAAACTCTTGAGCTAGTTATACCATATTTGCAAAAAGCTTGGTCCTTTCAAAATCTAAGCATACCCAAGGATAACAATTCTCTAACTCAATTACATATGGCCCCTCTTGAACTCGAGCCTTGTAGCCTATGAACATAATGTCTAGGTATAGGGCAGCCTTGTAGCCACTTCCCGTTGTGAGGCTGAGTATAGGGCAACTTTCACACCTCTTGTTGAGTGTGTGTGGCTCAGATGCCTTATGGCTGATTTGGGTGTTGGTCAGCCTTTTTCCACCACCATATTCACTAACAATGAGAGCGCATTGGTAGTTGCGAGGAACCTTGTGTTCCATCTTCGCACTAAGCACATTGAGGTGCATTATCATTATGTCAGGGAGAGGTGCTCTGCTAGGGAGATCAGCTTGGCATATGTGCCCACACACGAAAACATTGCAGACCTTTTCACGAAGGCTCCGCCTAGGGAGAAATTTGAAGCTTTCCGCAAAGCTTTGGGCTTATTTACTTTTGTGGATTGATTGTACATAGCATGACACTTTCTTTTACACGAGTGCCAGCTCCTTGTTCACGGCATCACTCCCAAGGGGGATTTGTTGATATATTTAGGTAGTAATGTGTGTGAACACATTAGGACTATCGGGGAAATTTTTTCCCTCTTTAGGAGGGTTTTTCCCCCGTCTTGTATATATGCCTATTGGCATAATGCACTACTTATCTTTGTACACTCTCAAGTAATACATTCAGTATTGTGTGCTATGCTCCAAGCTTCTTTTTCCTTCCTTGTGCTGTTTGTGTGCTTCCGGAGACGTCTAAATCCAACATAAATTTAATTAAAACTTGAGTATACATGCATCAACAATTTAACAATTCGACTACAATTTAGCATGCATTCTAGTTTGGATGATTTGACATTTTATTTGTGCTAGTATACTCGCACTAATATACTATTTGTATGTGTTGTAATCAACATAATGCAAATCAACACGAATTGGATCTATATATGGTTATAAAGAGTCTTTGTCAAAACATTTTCTTGTATGTAGTAATCAAGATGAAACCTAGTACCTTCTCCTCCCACATGGATTCGACTTCTGCCACTGGGATAAACTTATTCCTTGTATGTTATTCTAGAAGAGCATGGTGTTAGCTTGTCTTTACCCTTCTTCAAGCTACTTTATAGCAAGTGTACTCACTTTGTTAAGTATCAACCCTTCCAACATATGCATAACCTATATAAGTATGCGATCGAAAACTTCACAAAAGGCTAGAAAGACTTGTCATTTGTGTTCCTCCATTGGTGATGAATAAAGCTTGCTGATCATATTCTCATTAGTTTTCTTTCTACTTCTAGGAAGTTCAATATTCAACCTACTCTTCTATGAAGCTTGAAATTTGAGACACCAATGGAGAGACCCAAGGGATCCACTTTATTCCCCACATTCTCATGCTAGCATCAAGATGATTTTAAGGCTTTGGACATTTGAACTTGTATTCAAACCCACTATCTTTACAACTACACCAATGCAACTTACAATTAAGATATATTCCATTGTTGGTTAGAACGAAAAATGAGATTCGTTAACAATATGATGACTTATATGTTTTGTTGTGTTATTAAAGCAAATAGGGAACAAGATTATGTAATTCAGGGTTGTTCCCAGGAATAGAGATTGGAGAGTTCACGATCGTGGAGAATCCTAGGAGTTCCTAATCAACGAACAAAGGTGGACGCGATGTCAAAAATAAGAAACAGAAGATTTCTCATTTAGAGCACCACGAATGGTGCAATAGAGGCTACACAAGAGCTTAGTAATATGTAAAACTTCATTTTACGAATGCTCTGATACAAAGCATAGGCATCATCATGGTCATAGCATCTTTCTAGGTAGGTGTGCACACGAAAAGCATCCTCCAAACTCTACTAGCTAGAACTAGATTGAGGAAGGCCTCTAACACAAAGAGGAGGTGGCAAGCTAGTTGTACCTAGTCTTTTGCCACCACCATCTTCACTGACAATCAGAGCGCATTGGTAGTTGCGAGGAACCCTGTGTTCCATCCTCGCACTAAGTACATTGACATGCATTATCATTATGTGAGGGAGAGGTTCTCTGTTGCGGAGATCATCTTCGCATATGTGCCCACACAATAAAACATTGCAGACCTTTTCACGAAGGCTCTGCCTAGGGAGAAATTTGAAGCTTTCCACAAAGCTTTCGGCTTACTTACTTTTGTGGATTGATTGCAGATAGCATGACACTTCCTTATACATGAGTGCGAGCTCCTTGTTCATCGCATCACTCCCAAGGGGGATTTGTTGATATATTTAGGTAGTGATGTGTGTGAACAAACTAGGATTGTCGGAGCAGTTTTTCCCTCTTTAGGAGGTTCTTCCCCCGTCTTGTATATATGCGTATTGCCGTAATGGGCTACTTATCTTTGTACATTCTCTAGTAATACATTCAGTATTGTGTGCTGTGCTCCAAGCTTCTTCTTCCTTCCTTGTGTTGTTCGTGTGCTTCCGCAGACGTCTAAATCGAACATAAATTTAATTAAACTTGAGTATACATGCATCAACAATTTAACAATTCCACTACAATTTAACATGCATTCTAGTTTGGATGATTTTGACATTTTATTTGTGCTAGTATACTCGCATTAATATACTATGTGTATGTGTTGTAATCAACTTAATGCAAATCAACACAAATTGGATCTATATATGGTTATAGAGAGTCTTTGTCAAAACATTTTCTTGTATGCAGTAATCAAGATGAAACCTAGTACCTTCTCCTCCCCATGGATTCGACTTCTGGGATAAACTTATTCCTTGTATGTTATTCTAGAAGAGCATGGTGTTAGCTTGTCTTTACCCTTCTTCAAGCTACTTTATAGCAAGTGTACCCACTTTGTTAAGTACCAACCCTTCCAACATATGCATAACCTATATAAGTATGCGATCGAACAAAGGTGGACTCGATGTCTCATTTAGAGCACCATGAATGGTGGAATAGAGGCTACACAAGAGCTTAGTAATATGTAAGAAACCTTCATTTTACTAATGCTCTGATACAAAGCATAGGTAGGCATCATCATGGTCATAGCATCTTTCTAGGTGGGTGGTACACACGAAAAGCATCCTCCAAACTCTACTAGCTAGAACTAGATTGAGGAAGGCCTCTAACACAAAGAGGAGGTGGCAAGCTAGTTGTACCTAGTCTAGTGCATCCCCATGGTTAATTAGAATTAGGACACAATTTCACTTGGGAGCTCTCACCCTTTCCATCTTTTTCCTATCTTCTCCTTGAAAAACCAATGGAGTATCTTCTAGCTGCGGGCTGCACATGAAAAGCGTTCTGCAACCTCTGCCTGCTAGAGCTGGATCGAGGGAGGCCTCCTTGGTAGCTAGCTGCCTTTTGGCTTGGGACGGACTAGAACTGCTCGCCACTGAATGTTTGGCCGAACCGCCAGTCGGATGGAGCGACATTATAAGATGTGATTGTACGGCCGTCGCTTGTAGTGACCTGGAAGGATAGGCTCTGTCCATCGAGCAGAGCATTACTCTGCCAATTCTGGCCCCAATTTCGCAACATGGGCTGCCAACCGGTGCGGTCTCCCTTCACGGAAACGGAATGAATGTCGCCCGCCCCACCCACATTGGTGATGAGGACAAGGTTAAAGTAGGAGTGACCGTTGATTGTGAAGTGGATACCGCCTCTTTTCTCACACGAAACTCGTCGGTACTCCACGGGGACGATGCCCCCCTTGTATATGCCAATCTTCTCGTACGCAGGCTGCGCCATGTCGAAGTGTTCACGGGGAGGGTTGCACCAGCCGCCGGCGTTGCTGGGTAGTGCATTGTTTGGGGGGCAGAAATTTGTCGCAGTGACCACGACCGAGGTACCGGAGATGCACCACTCGGGATCCGATGACACATCGCAGCGTATCTCGAAACACGCACCACAGCTGAGTCCGCCATTGAATAGAGCAGTACTTAGGGCTGCCGTGTCGGTTCCATAGCCGGATGAGTAGAGATTCCCGTATCCACACGCACCACCTGTGTACAGACAGAGAGCACGATGTATTATATTACTGGAACTCAGAACGAGAAACACAAGCCGATGATGCATTCCATACCACTGCTTACCCATGGTGCCGGAAGCATCGCTTCCACCATAAAATGTAGCGTGTGCGCTGCTCCATCCACCAGCGCCGTAACTGCTAGAGGCCGATGCTCGGCGAAGGAGGGCTCCCGGCAAAAGTAAGAAGACGATCACTAGGCCAATCGATGCCATCTAGATTGGGAAGAAGATGTGAGATGAAGGCCTCAAGGGTTGAGGAAGTACAGTGAGAGGGCGGTTGTGGGTTTGCTCAATCTATGATATATAAAGAGCAGGCAAGGAATGATACTCGAGTGATTGCGAGCTGCGACTTCCAGAGGTCGTTGGTGCCTACCAGATAAGTACATGGTCATGGACCGGACAGCCAACGGAAGACTCCAAACAATAAGGAAGGTGCAGAAGGACATATAGCATTTAGTACAAAGGAGAACAAAGCTTGAGGTTGAGTGTTAACGCAGGCTGTCTGCAGCCTTTGGGACACACGCACAGGATCTGCAACCACAAAAGGAGAGGTCACACAACTGTGCTGTCTCGCTCTATGTATAGATGAACTGCTCTAATATCGCAGCTCGGAACAAAAGAACTATGATCTGATGGGTGCCTCAAGTGTAGAATAGTATGCTGCATAGTTTGCACATGATGACACAGTACATGATGACAAGTAGTAGAAGTACAGGCAATGCAACCATCTTGCTAAGAAACCATGAGTCTAGCGGCGTACGGTAGTGTCTTTCAATGCAGACGACCGCTCATGGACTCGTTAACCACATCAAATGGGTTGAATGACTTGCCCTGACAACATGCTTCTGTTTAACAATGAAATCCGAACAAATGGAAAAAGAAAGCGGTGAAGTAAGATATAGCACACATATACAGCTTGAGATGCACCTGTCTCCTCTCAAGGCATCAAAAAGGAGTTCGACGGACTACTAACATTAGAAGCCGGAACTTTGATTGAAAAATTTGTACCAAATGGGTCAAGTTGCCCACTTCCCTAAACATTGAATGGACGCAGGTTCTCAAGAGTTCAGCACATACGTGTCTCTCGACAACATTAGTGGCACCAAATAAGTTTCTCTCGACAATCTCATTAATACTGCATTAACATTCATGGCGCCACCTTTTCAACATGTTTGCAATGATTAAAATAATCAAAGCACAAGTTAATACTTGGAGGAAAAATTGTTTCTTTTTGACTCACTGAAGGTTTTCGACAAAGGAAGAAAAGCGTACATTTCAGCTTCCTTCTCTTCTTCCTCTCTCTTATGTCCAACCATCTTCCCTCTTTTTCTCTCTCTGTCGGCCTCTCTTTCTATCTGATCCATTCTCCCTTTTGTGTATCCTTCCCATATCCCTCTCTCTCTCTCTTTATTCTCTGTCTCTCTCTCCCCCCATATTCCTCTTTTCTCTCTCTCAATCGCCCTCTATCTTTATCTCTCTCTCTCTCTTTGATTATAAGGATGCATGTTCTTCTCTTATATATTTGGAGGAGCTAAATATTATTGTTTACACATGATTACGATTCCTTCATCACATGGAGGATCAATATGCTCTAACATGTGTGCAAATAGACATAGAAATTTTGATCGCTCTCAGTCATGAGCAAATGAATGCTTAAATGCACATCAAAATCATCAACATTCAAGAGATGATGATCATTTGATGCAAGGAAGATGGTCGATTTTCAAGACGAAGATTTGGAATTATTTATCACTAATATATATTTAGATTACTGATATAAGTTGTAGAAGGATGATCAAGAGGTATAAAGGATGAATTGCTCAGTACACCTATATAGTTAACATGGGTGCTATAAGCTTCAGATGGGTCCAAATTATAAGATAAGAGTGACCGACATATTATTGTTCTAAATATTCTAGGCATCTTGCATTCAAGTCTTCGTTGAGTTAAAATTTAGCCAAATATATGAGACGTTATCAGGTTGTAAGGGACAAATAAATTATGCTATTCACAAGGAGTCCACCTTTTCAACATGTTTGCAATGATGAAAATCATCAAAGCACAAGTTAATACTTGGAAGTTGGAAGAAAAATTGTTTCTTTTTGACTCACTGAAGGTTTTCGACAAAGGAAGAAAAGCTTACATTTCAACTTCCTTCTCTTCTTCCTCTCTCTTATCTCCAACCATCTTCCCTCTTTTTCTCTCTCTGTCCCCCTCTCTTTCTATCTGATCCATTCTCCCTTTTGTGTACCCTTCCCATTCTCTCTATCCCTCTCTCTCTCTCTCTCAATATTTGTCTTCTCTCTCCCTCTCTTTCTATCTTATGCTTTCTCGCTTTTGTGTAACCTTCCCGTTCTCTCTATCCCTCTCTCTCTCTCTCTCTCTCTCTCTTTATTTGCTCTCTCTCTCGCCCTCTCTCTCTCTCTCTCCCCATATTCCTCTTTTCTCTCTCTCAATTGCCTTCTATCTTTATCTTTCTCTCTCTCTCTCTCTCTTTGATTATAAGGATGCATGTTCTTCTCATATATATATTTAGAGGAGCTAAATATTATTGTTTACACATGATTACGATTCCTTCATCACATGGAGGATCAATATGCTCTAACATGTGTGCAAATACACATAAAAATTTTGATGGCTCTCAATCATGAGCAAATGAATGCTTAAATGCACATCAAAATCATCAACATTCAAGAGATGATGATCATTTGATGCAAGGAAGATGGTCGATTTTCAAGACGAAGATTTGGAATTATTTATCACTAATATATATTTAGATTACTGATATAAGTTGTAGAAGGATGATCAAGAAGTATAAAGGATGAATTGCTCAGTACACCTATATAATTAACATGGGTGCTATAAGCTTCAAATGGGTCCAAATTATAAGATAAGAGTGACCGACATATTATTGTTCTAAATATTCTAGGCATCTTGCATTCAAGTCTTTGTTGGGTTAAAATTTAGCCAAATATATGAGACGTTATTAGGTTGTAAGGGAGAAATAAATTATGCTATTCACAAGGAGTCCTCCACATTTCTAGTGCAATTTGCCAGAAAATGATCATTCATAGACAGATGAGAGATTAGGGCACCTCAAATTTGATAGAAAATGATCATTCATAGACAGATGAGAGATTAGGGCTCCATTGAAATCTCCTTCACTTGATTGTATGGCTTCTTTCTCTTCATAGATAGAGAAAATCTCATGAGGTAATTGATCATGGAGATCATCGTTTCTAGGAATCCAAGTAGGATACGTTATTACATTGGCCAATTTTCGCTCTTGTATTCTTTTAAAAGCTCTTGGAAGTATTGACTTATAGATGAAGGGATTCCATCATCCAAAAAAATTAGGAATAAAAGATTCTTTTGGAGGTGATCTCTTTCTTCCACCTCCGTTACCTTGAGCCTCTAGTTTTTCTAAAGTTTAGGGTTTTGTGACTTATTGCTCTAATCTCTCAAATAGTCATTTGAATTGTAACTCATTGTTAACGAGGTTTGATTGATTGAAAAGATGGATTGTGTCGAACATAGCATGAGTTAGTTCTACCATCTTTGCACAAAGCTTGGTCCTTTCAAAGTCTAGGCCCCCTCAAGGATAACATTCCTCTAGCCCAATTACATTTGGCCCCTCTTGAAGTTGATCCTTGTAGGGCATGAACATCATTTCTAGGACCTCTAAAGTAGGATTTGCTAGGACTAATCTTTCTGGGGGTGAGTTGGAATGGATGGTAGGGTATGAAGTAGTCCGTTGAATGGCGGATATGTCTCAACTTCACAACTGGAAGTGGCGATAGTAAGCTACTTCTTGCTCAACCAAGATATACATGAGCTACCAAGCATGAAGCAAAAGCCACTAGTGGACATACGAGTGTCATAGCAACCAGCCCAGTCTAAGTCAAAAAAAGCATGCAAATCTAGCGGTAGTGGTTCCCCGTTGGGATAAAACAACCCAAGTAGCCAAGTACCACTCAAATAGCGAAATATGCGCTTAACAACCTGCCAATGCTTCACATCTCGACAATGCATAAAATGCTCATCTACGAGACAACCAACTCAATATCTTATCGAGTAATTCATAAGTAAATCAAGCATCCAACAACTTGCTAATAGAGCACAACATCAAATGCATCTCCAACATCATGAAGAATCAATCATAAACTTGTCTCCATAGGAGTGGCAATAGGCTTACAGTCTTTAAGGCCAAAACGCTACAATAATGTGTCAATATATTTTGTTGGACACAAAGCCATCCCACCATCAACTTGCATAAATTGAATGCCCGAATAGTGATGCAAATGCCCCAAATTAGACATCTCAAATGAGGCATGCAAATCAACCTTAAAATAAGCACTATGCTTCTCAATAGAACCAGTGAGTAGCATATCATCAACATAGACAACAATGATCAGAAGCACATCATTAGCATGCTTAACATATAAGGTGCTCTGAGTTGGATTGTTCTCAAAACCATGTGCAATCAGATAGGCATGTATCTTCTCATACCAAGCATGTGGTGCTTGCTTTAACCCATATAATGCCTTCTTTAACCTGCACACCTCGTTTTCATGCCCTTTTTGCACAAAGCCACGGGGTTGAAAAACATACACTTCTTCATGCAAGTCACCATTCAGAAATGCAGTTTTGATGTCCAACTGATGTACATTCCAACCATGATGGGCTGCAAGTGCACATATGCTCCGAAGAGTAGTCATACGGCATGTAGGTGCAAAGGTCTCATCAAAATCAATGCCTCTTTTTTGTGAATAACCCTTTACAACAAGCCGAGCCTTATACCTGTCAACTATTCCATCAGGCTTATGCTTTAGCTTGTAAACCCACTTAGTGCCAATCGACCTTTTGCTAGCAGGCAAGACACGTAAATACCAAGTATCGTTCTTCATTATAGCATCATATTCAAATTGCATAGCAGCCATCCAATTTTCTAACTTTTGTGCTTCGTCAAATGAAACAGGCTCATTCTCATCATAGTGACTAGATGCAACCATAGCATAGCAATCTGATGCAAAAGAGGCTTTATGAGATCTTGATTGAGTAGGATATGACAGAGGTGCATCTAATTTTTTGTCACGCAAAGTCTGCACTTGCCGTTTTGGCATAGTTTTTCCCTCCTCAATATCACCTCTCTCATCAACAACTGCATCATGTAACTCTACATAAAAAATGGGATGATCTGCATCATCACATGAAACCTGCAAAGGCTGAGAAGTTGCCTCATTAGGACCGGCACTAGACTATCCACCTGTAAAAAGAGGCAGCAAAGTATCATACATGTCTTTGGAGCTAACAGATGTCTCCTTAGTTCATGAAAGCAATGGCTGAATAGCATCTTCCACAAAAACAAGAACACGGCTAACCAGAATGTGTTTAGTTTGTGGATGATACAAATGACAGCCTCTACTTTCAGAACTGTACCCAACAAAAATACATTTTACTACTTTATCATCCAATTTTCTGCGATGTTGTTCAAGCACTAATGCATATGCCAAACAACCAAAAACACGTAGATGAGCATGAGATGGCTTGTGATCATGCCAAGCCTCATATGGAGTGATAGACTGCAGCGCTTTAGTGGGACACGTGTTAAGTACATATGCTGCACACATGACAGCCTCAAGCCAGAACCTATGTGGTAAAGCCTCGATCTTGACCATACACCTCACCATCTCCATGAGTGACCTATTCTTTCATTTCATAAGACATATATCCCCCCCTCGATCAGAATGGAGGGTGCCCATTTTACATGCTGATAGATTTTTTAGCCAAATCCAAAAACTTTTTGAAGCACATGAACACTTCACACTTAGCCTTCAATGGATATATCCATGCATGTCTGGAAAAGAAGGTGTCTGCATACGACCAGAGACATCACTATGTACAAGCTACAATTGAGTACCCGAACTAAAACATCTTTTGGAAAGGACGAACGCTGCATTTTGCCCGAAATAGAGCATTCACAAACATGTTTTCTGGGTACGTCAAGTTTGGGCCACAAAGTATCATACATGTCTTTGGAGCTAACAGATGTCTCCTTAGTTCATGAAAGTAATGGCTGAATAGCATCTTCCACAAAAACAACAACACGACTAACTAGAATGCGTTTAGTTTGAGGATCATACAAATGATAGCCTTTACTTTCAGAACTGTACCCAACAAAAATACATTTTACTACTTTATCATTTAGTTTTTTGCAATGTTGTTCAAGCACTAATGCATATGCCAAACAACCTAAAACACGTAGATGAGCATGAGATGGCTTGTGATCATGCCAAGCCTCATATGGAGTGATAGAATGGAGCGTTTTAGTGGAACAACTTTTAAGTACATATGCTGCACACATGAGAGCCTCAAGCCACAAACTATGTGGTAAAGCCTAGATCTTGACCATACACCTCACCATCTTCATGAGTGACCTGTTCTTTCATTCAGCAACTCCATTCTATTAAGGTGTATGCAGCACTATACACTGGTGTTTTATCCCACGTTCAGCAAGAAATGCATTAAAATCATAAGACATATATCCCCCCCTCGATCAAAATGGAGGGTGCCCATTTTACATGCTGATAGATTTTTAGCCAAATCCAAAAACTGTTTGAAGCACATGAACACTTCTGACTTAGCCTTCAATGAATATATCCATGCATGCCTGGAAAAGAAGGTGTCTGCATAGGACCAGTGACATCACTATGTACAAGCTACAATTTCTAAGTACCCGAACTGAAACAATTTTGGAAAGGACGAATGCTGCATTTTGCCCGAAATAGAGCATTCACAAACATGTTTTTTGGGTACGTCAAGTTTGGGCAAAGAGGGCACGATTTCAGATTTCTACTAGCGTAGCAAACTAGCAAAATTCAGATGACCAAAGCGCGCATGCCAAAGCTTTGCATCTGACATAGCTTGAGAATCATGTTCTACACATGCCGAATCATTTACAGATCTTTCATAGTCTATGAGCTTATGCAACCCATGACATAAAGTGCCAAAAGCAATAATCACATTGCCATTTGATAGATCATGAAGTGTACATCTATCATCAACAAATTTCACAACCAAAACAATCTTGGCTAATGCAAAAACTGATAACAGATTTTTCTTGATCCGTGGCACAAACAAAGCATCTGACAAAGTGAAAGAACTACCATCAATAGTAGTCATAATGATCTTACCAACTCTCATAACAAGATAAGAGGAGTTGTTGGCACATGTAACAGTATTCCCTATAGGGGCAGGCTCGAGTGAAGAGAACGAGAAGATGGGTCAAGACTAAAAACAATAGTAAACACCCATTCTTCTTCCTACACAAGATTAGCAAACTCTGTTTTTGGTGTAGAGGCCTCTGCAACAACCATTCCTACCTCCTTCTTCTTTGCCATTCCTGCCTCTTTCTTCTTTGCCTCTTTAGCAGCCAGTTTTGGATAGTTCTTTATGATATGATCATTTTCTTTATAGTACTCGCAAACCAATCTCTGATTTTCTGATTTCTTTTCATCTTTGTCTTCCCTCTTCGATTATGTAGAATTAGAAGATTTCTGCTTACTAATTGAAGAGATCCATTTTCCTTTTCACTTTGGATTATCCAGGAAAGCTTGATCTGCAACATGCATAATGGACCTGTTCTATGTGGACTGATCTTCCTGCAATAGAACAGAGACTAACTCCTCAAATGACAAGGCATTTGGATTGCCTTTCATCATCAACTGAAGAGTAGAAGAAAACTCTGATATGAATTAGGAAGACCATTCAAAACGGTCTGCACAAGTGAGCTATCTGGTATGACCTCATCAGAAGAAATCAATTGTTCCTTAAAGTCTTTGATCTTTGTTATAAAATTTTCCATAGAATGACCTTCATTGATGTGCTCACTCTCAAAATATTTTTGGAGGTAAGCAACACGAGCCTCATTCCTAGATTGGTACGATGTGGTAAGTTTGACAGACAAAGCTATCAATGCATGTGCTTCGGCATCTCTACCATACGAAGAAATTTGCTATGCAGTAGGTGCAGCAAAATCGTAGCACCAAGAAGAATATGCAGAATATCATCATCTTCAACAACATCTACATCACCTTCACTACTTGCAATTGTAATAGTTGCAGGCATGATAGGACGTTTTTCAACACCCTGCACAATGTTCGACCCTCCTTTTGCAACCAATACATGTCACATTATATAAGCCCACAACGGGTTGTTGGTACCATCCACCTTATCCTTGTCGGAGATATGGAAGCACGCGAACAACACAAGGAAGGGGAAGAAGCTTGGAGAACAACACACAATACTGAATGTATTACTAGAGAATGTACAAAGATAAGTACCCCATTAGGGCAATAGGCGTATATACAATCCGGGGGAAAAAAACCTCCTAAAGAGAGAAAAAAGTGCCCTGGCGGTCCTAGAGTGTTAACACACATCACTACCTAAATATGTCAACAAATCCCCCCTGGGAGTGATGCGGTGAACAAGTAGCTGGCACTCATGTATAAGGAAGTGCCAAGCTATGTGGAAGTCACTCCACAAAAGGAAATAAGCCCAAAGCTTTGCGGAAAGCTTCAGACTTCTCCCTGGGTAGAGCCTTCATGAAAAGGTCTGCAATGTTCTCCTGCGTGGGCACATATGCCAAGCGGATCTCCCCAGAAGAGAAGCTCTCCCTGACATAGTGATGATGCTCCTCAATTTGCTTAGTGCGAGCATGGAATAGAGGGTTCCTCGCAACTGCCAATGCGCTCTGACTCTTAGTGAAGATGGTGGTGGTAGAATTCTGACCAACACTCAAATCAGCCATAAGGCATCTGAGCCACACACACTCAACAGTAGTTGTGAAAGCTGCCGTATACTTAGCTTCACAATTGGAAGTGGCCACAGTAGGCTGCTTCTTGCTCAACCAAGATATACATGAGCTACCAAGCATGAAGCAAAAGCCACTGGTGGACACCCGAGTGTCATAGCAAAGAGCCGAATCAGAGTCAGAAAAAGCATGCAAATCTGGCGGTAGTGATCCCCCCTTGGGATAAAATGACCCAAGTAGCTGAGTACCACTCAAGTAGCGAAGATGTGCTTAATGAATTGCCAATACTTGACTCCTAGGCAATGCATAAACCTACTCATCTGTAAGACAACAAACTGAATATGTGGCCGAGTAATGCATAAGTAAATCAAGCATCCAACAGCCTGCTGATAGAGAATAGCATCAAAAGCATCTCCAGCATCATGAAGACTCAAACGTAAACCTGTCTCCATAGGAGTGGCAATAGGGTTACAATCGTCAAGGCCAAAATGCTACAATAATGTGTCAATATATTTTGTTTGACGCAAAGCCATTCCACCATCAACTTGCATAAAATAATTGCCCAAATACTGATGCAAATGCCCCAAATCAGCCATCTCAAATGAGGCATGCAAATCAGCCTTAAAATCAGCAATATGCCTCTCATGAGGACTAGTGAGCAGCAAGTCATCAACATAAACCACAATGATCAGAAGCACATCATTAGCACGCTTAACATATAAGGCTCTTTCAGTTGGACTGTTCTCAAAACCATGTGCAATTAGAAAGGCATGTATCTTCTCATATAAAGCACGTGGTGCTTGGCTTAAACCATATAATGCCTTCTCTAACCTGCACACCTGGTTTTCATGCCCTTTCTGCACAAAGCCACGGGGCTGAGAAACATACACTTCTTAATGCAAGTCACCATTCAGAAATGCATTTTTAATGTCCAACTAATGTACATTCCAACCATGATGGGCTGCAAGTGCACAAATGCTCCGAACAGTAGTCATATGGCATGTAGGTGCAAAGGTCTCATCAAAATCAATGCCTCTTTCTTGCGCATAACCCTTTGCAACAAGCCTAGCCTTATACATGTCAATTGTACCATCAGGTTTATGCTTCAGCTTGTATACCCACTTAGTGCCAATGGCCTTCTTGCCAGGAGGCAAGTCACATAAAGACCAAGTACCATTCTTCATTATTACATCATATTCAGATTGCATAGCAGCCATCCAATTTTTTGAATTTTGTGCTTCATCAAACGAAAGAGGCTCATTCTCATCACAAAGACTAGATGCAGCCATAGCATAGCAATCTGATGCAAAAGAGGCACTATGAGAGCGTGAATGAGTAGGATATGATAGAGATGCATCTAATTTGCTATCACGCAAAGTCTGCACCAGCCATTTTGGCATAGTTTTTGCCTGCTCAATATCAGCTCTCTCATCAACTAGTGCATCATGTAAAACTCCACCAGAAATGGAATGATCTACATCATCACATAAAACCTGCAAAGGCTGAGAAGTTGCCTCATTAGAACCAGCACTAGACTGTCCACCTGTAAAAAGAGGCATCAAAGTATCATACATGTCTTTGGAGCTAACAGATGTCTCCTTAGTACATGAAAGCAATGACTGAATAGCATCTTCCATAAAAACAACATCACGGCGAACGAGAATGCATTTAGTATGTGGATGGTACAGATGATAGCCTTTACTTTCAGAACTATACCCAACAAAAATACATTTTATTGCTTTATCATCCAATTTTCTACGATGTTGTTCAAGCACTAATGCATATGCCAAACAACCAAAAACACGCAGATGAGCAACAGATGGCTTGTGATCATGCCAAGCCTCATATGCAGTTATAGACTACAGCACTTTAGTGGGACACGTGTTAAGTACATATGCTGCACAAATGACACCCTCAAGCCAGAAACTATGTAGTAAAGCATCACTCTTGACCATACACCTCGCCATCTCCATGAGTCACCTGTTCTTTCGTTCAGCAACTCCATTCTGTTGAGGCATATACGGCACTGTACACTGGTGTTTTATCCCACATTCAGCTAGAAATGCATTAAAATCGGAAGACATATATGCCGCCTTCAATGGATATACCCATGCATGCCTGGAAAAATCATCGATGAAAGTCACGAAGTAAAGATAATTCCTAAAAGAAGGTGTTTGCATAGGACCACAGGCGTTCATATGTACAAGTTGCAATTTCTTAGTAGCCCGAACTAAACAATCTTTTGGAAAGGATGAATGCTGCATTTTGCCCAAAATACAGCCTTCACAAACATGTTTTCTAGGTGCCTCAAGTTTGGGCAAAGAGGACGCCATTTCAAATTTCTGCAAGCATACCAAACTAGCAAAATTCAGATGACCAAAGCATGCATGCCAAAGCTTTGCATCTGACATAGCCTGAGAACCATTTGCTACACATGCATAATCATTTACAGATCTTTCATAGTCTATGAGCTTATACAGCCCACGACATAAAATGCTAGAAGCAATCATCACATCGCCATTTGACAAATCATGAACTGTACACCTATCATCAACAATATTCACAACCAAGCCAATCTTGGCTAATGCAGAAACTGATAACAAGTTCTTCTTGATCCCTGGCACAAATAAAGCATCTGACAAAGTGAAAGAACTACCATTAGCAGTAGTCAAAATGATCTTACCAACTCCCATAACACGATAAGAGGAGTTGTTGGTGCATGTAACAGTATTCCCTGGAGGGGCAGGCTCGAGTGAAGAGAAGAAAGTGTGCTGCCAGATAATATGTTTGCTCGCCTCACTGTCAAAATACCAAACATCTGAGTCTACTGCAGACATGCACTACTAATTAAAAGATGGGTCAAAACTGTAGACAGTAGTAAATGCCCATTCTTCTTCCTGCACAAGATTAGCAGACTCTATTTTGGTGTAGAGGCCTTTGCAACAACCATTCTAGCCTCTTTCTTCTTTGCCTCTTGAGTAGCCAGTTTGGACAGTTCTTTATGATATGTTTCTTTTCGGAAAATATTCTCTAAAAGTGCCGCTAAAGTGATGGACTTTCCAACATTCATTTAATAATGTTTTGTTTTCATGCAAAAAAATGAAGATATTTTTGTACACCACGCAATGCAAATGTTTAAATTTCCAAAAAAGAAATGGTTTTTTAAGATGCAAATTATATTTGGGTTCACAAAATTCTATGGTATTTTTGTCATAGTTCATAAAACAATACAAAAGTTTGAGACTCTCTTGCACATGTATAAAATATTTTTCTATAAATACTCCAGAAGTTTATGAATTTGAGTTTTTTATTTTGATCATTTTGTACTATTTCTCTGAGTGTTCATATGGCTTCTACTTCTCTTCATCCTTCGAATTGTGTAACCTCATCTGGCATTTATAAAAGAAGAGAGGATTTCCTATGGAAACCTCTATCTATGTAGCTAAATGATTTTGTGACTATGCTTCCTAGGTATAGGGGTGCCCCTAGAGTGAAGTGAGTTAAAGGAGACAATAGAAAAATACATTGGAAATGTCATATTCTTAGTTTCAAATTAAAGAGACATGCATGGTTTGCAAGAGTTCAACTTGTGTAAATTTTCAAAATTCTGGTGCTAAACGATCATCTACCATTTGCCTTATACTGCAAGTGAAGTTAAACAATGCTCTATTATCATTTTTAGTTCAACACTTTTTTCCCTCTTTAGGAGGTGTTTTTTCTCCCGGCTTGTATATACACCTATTGTCCTAATGTGTTACTTATCCTTGTACATTCTAGTGGTAATAAATTCAGTACTCTGTGTTGTGCTCCAAGTTTCTTCTTCTTCATTGAGGTGCTCGCATGGTTCTACAGACGTCAAACTCCAACAATTGGTATCAGAGCATGTTGGCGCTTAATCTAGGGCATCATTGTCTCCTCTCCGGTCACAATATCATAGTCACACGATATTCTAGTGTGCATAGTCATGATCTGAGCTTGTTTCGGCCTCTAAATGCACTATCAAAGTACTTGTGTAAGAAATTTTTTCTTTTTGTCCCAAAGATATATAGAGGTTTTGGTTTGACAGTATAACCATCTCAAAGTCTACTATAGGTTTAGAAAACTTGGAATATTCTATGGGGTGTTGAAAAATATCCCATTAGACTTGCAAACATAGTTGTTGAAGGTGATGTAGATGGCATTGAAGATGATGATATTCTTCATGTTCCTGTTAGTGTTGCAGTTCCTATTGGACCTAGTGCAAAGCAAATTCGTTGGGATGGTAGATATGCTCAGGCTCATGCATTGATGGCCTTGTCTATCAAACGTGTCATTATTCTTCACATTTGCTCTTGTAGAATAGCGAAGGATGTTTGAGATACACTTATCAATTTATAGTACACAAGAAATGATGCTCCTATTCCTTAATAAAAGAGTTGGAGAGTGAGCACATGAATGAAGGAGATTCCATGGATAGTTTTTTGACAAAAATCAAAGATTTGAAGGAACAGTTGATTTGTATTGATGAACTCTTGCCTAGGAGTATAGTTGTGTAGACTGTTCTGAATGGTTCTTCTTGATTCATATCCAACTTTTGCTTCTACTGTTTGTTTGATGATGAAACACAATCCAAATTCCTTAACATTTGAGGAGTTAGTCTCTGTTCTATTGCAGGAAGATTAGTCGAAGCAGAACATGTCCATTATGCGTGTTGTTGTAGATCAAGCTTTCCTGGATAGTTAGAAGGGCAAAGGTAAATGGAGCTCTTCTACTAGTTAGTAGAAATTTGCTAATTCTACATAATCAGTAAAGGATGACAGAGATGAGAAGGACATAGAAAAGTAGAAATTTTTTTGCAAGTACTATAAAGCAAATAATCATGTCATAAAGAGCTATCCGAATTTGGCTGCTAAAGAGGCAAGGAAGAAAGAGGCTCGAATGGTTGTTGCAAAATGAAGAATGGGCATTTACCATGGTTTGCAGTTGTGGCCCATCTTCTAATCAACAATTTAAGCTTGTAGTAGACTCAGATGTTTGGTACTTTGATAGTGGCATGACCAAACATATTACCTTGTAGTAGAGTTTCTTCACTTCACTAGAGCATATGCCTACAAGGAATATTGTCACATGCGCTAAAAACTCCGCTTATCCTATCATGAAAGTTGATAAGATCATTCCATTTACTACTAATGGTAGTTCTTTTAGATTGTCGGATGCCTTATTTGTGCCAAGGATGAAGAAGAATCTGTTATTAGTTTTAGCTTTAGCCAACATTCGATTGGTTGTGAGGTATTCTTATAGAGTACAATGAATTTTGAAAGACACACACACCGGACCTCGTAATGTAGAGGCACCCATCTTGGAGAACTCTAAGGCATCCAGCTCTAGGCAGGACTTGAACCTTGGCCATCTGCCTAGGAGTACATGGCAGACCCGCTAAACCACGCCTGCCAAATATTGTGAAATTTTTTACGATAGATATACTGTTCATGATCTATCAAATGGCGAAGTGATTATTGCCTCTTAAATTTTATGTCGTGAGCTTTATAAGCTCATAGACTATGAAAAATCTGTGAATGATTCAGCATGTGCAATACATGATTCTCATGCTATGTAAGATGCAAAGCTTTGCTATGCATGCTTTGGTCATCCGAATTTTGCTAGTTTGCTACACCTATAGAAATATGAAATTGTGTCCTCTCTCCCCAAACTCGCGGCAACCTAGTAAACATGTGTGTGAAGGCTGTATATTTGGAAAAATGCAGCATTCATCATTTCCAAAAGATGCTTTAGTTCTAGCTACTCAGAAAATGCAACTTGTTCCACCGATGTCTTTGGTCTGATACAGACAGTTTGAAGTGTCTATGTGCTTCAAACAATTTTTTGTTTTGGTTAAAAATCTGTTAGCATGTAAAATCGACATCCTTCACTCTAATTGTGGGGGAGGGGATAATATCTCTTCTAATTTTAATGCATTTCTAGATAAATATGGGATAAAACTTCAGTGTACAATGCTCTATACATGTCAATGGAATAGAGTTGTTGAATGGAAGAACAGGTTCGTCATGGAGATGGCAAGGTGTATGGTCAAGAGTCAAGCTTTACCACATATTTTTTGGCTTGGTGCTATTATGTGTGCAACATATGTACCTAACAGATGTCCCACTAAAGCACTATAGTCTATCACTCCATTTGCGAGTTAGCATGGTTGCAGGCCCTCTAATCCTCACCTGCATGTTTTTGGTTGTGTGGCATATGCATTAGTGCCTAAACAACAACATAGGAAATTGGATGATAAAGACCTGAAAGGTATTTGTTTGGGTACAATTATGAAAACAAAGGTTATCATCTATGTCATCCACATACTAGATGCATTTTGGTTAGCCATGATCTTGTTTTTGTGGGAGATGCTATTCAACCATTACTTTCATGTACTAAGAAGACATCAATTAGCTCCAAAGACGTGTATGAGACTTTGATGCCTCTTTTTAAAAGTGGACACTCTAGTGATGGTCCTAATGAGGCAACTTCTCAACTTTTACAAGTTTCATGTGATGGTGCATATCATTCCATTTCTTATGCACATTTACATGATGCACTTATTGTTGAGAGATCTAATATTGAGGGGCAATAACTATGCCAAAATGGCCAATGCGGATGATAGTTCTTTTACATTGTTGGATGCCTTATGCCACAGATCAAGAAGAATCTATTGTCAGTTTCACCTTTACATTTTTGGATGTTGATGGTAGTTCTTTTACATTATCGGATGCCTTATCCAAGATTGGATTGATTGTGAAGTTTTTTGATGACAGATGTACACTTCATGATCTTTCAAATTGTGATGTAATTATTTCTTCTAGCATTTTATGTCCTGGGTTGTGTAAGCTCACAAAAGAAAAAAAACCTATGAATGCTTCAACATATGTAGTAGATCCTTCTTAGGCTATGTCCGACGCAAAGCTTTGACATGCATGCTTTGGTCATCTGAATTTTGCTAGTTTGCTACACATGCAGAAATATGAAATCATGTCCTCTCTCCCCAAGCTTGAGGCAACCTATTAAACATGTGTGTCAAGGCTCTATTTTTGGCAAAATATAGATTTCCTTGTTTCCAAAAGATGTTTCAGTTCTAGCTACTAAGAAATTGCAAATTGTTCTAGTGATGTCTGTGGTCCTATGCAGGCAGCCTCTTTTGGAAATTATCTTTACTTTGTGACATTTCATTGATGAGTTCTCTAGGCATGCGTGGGTATATCCATTGAAATCAAATTCAGAAGTGTTTATGTGCTTCAAATAGTGTTTGGTTTTTGCTGAAAATTTATCAGCATATAAAATGGACACCCTTCACTGTAATCTGGGGAGGGGGGTATATGTCTTCTAACTTTAATGTATTTCTAGATAAAAATGTGATAAAGCCTCAGTGTATAGTGCCATATGTAGGTCAATAGAGTAGAGTTGGTGGACAGAAGAATAGGTCGTTCATGGAGATGGTGAGGTGTATGGTCTAGATTCTCGCTTTACCACATAGTTTCTGGCTTGATGCTATTATGTGTGCAACATATGTACTTAAGAGATGTCCCACTAAAGCAGTGCAGTCTATCACTCCATTTGAGGCTCAACATGGTTGCAAGCCATCTGTTGCTCACCTACGTTGTTTTGGTTGTGTGGCATACGCATTAGTGCTTGAACAACAATGCAGGAAATTGGATGATAAAGAAGTGAAATGTATTTTTTTGGATACAATTCTAACAAAGCCTATCATCTATATTATCCACATACTAGATGCATTTTGGTAAGCCATAATGTTGCTTTTGTGGAAGATGTTTTTCCACTATTACATTCATCTACTAAGGAGACATCCGTTAGCTCCAAAGACATGTACAACACTCTGCTACCTCTTTTTATAAGTGGAAACTCCGTTGCTTGTCCTAATCAAGAAACTTCTCAGCCTTTATAGGTTTCATGTGATGATGCAGATCATTCCAATTCTGATGCACATTTACATGATGCACTTGATGATGAGAGAGGTGATATTGAGGAGGAAAAATATGCCAAAATGGCTGCTGTGGACTTTGCATGATAGCAAATTAGATGCACCTCTGTCATATCTTACTCGTTCTGGCAACAAGGCCATTGGCACTAAGTGGCTATAGAAGTCGAACCGTAAGCATAATGGAATAGTTGATAGGTATAAGATTGGACTTTTTGCAAAGGGTTATGCTCAAGAAAGAGGCATTGATTTTGATGAGACCTTTGCTCCTACTTACAGAATGAGTATTGTTCGTAGCATCTATGCACTTGCATGAAGAAGTGTATGTTTTTTAGCCCCATGGCTTTGTACAGAAAGGGCATGAAAACCAAGTGTGTAGGTTGAAAAAGGCATTATATAGCTTGAAGCAAGCACCATGTGCTTGATATGAAAAGATACATACCTGTCTGACTACACATGGTTTTGAGAAGAGTCCAAATAAGAGCACCTTATATGTTAAGTGTGCAAATAATGTGCTTCGGATCATTGTTGTGTATGTTAATGACATGTTTCTGAATAGTCCTCATTGCAAGCACATTGCTGATTTTAAGGCTGATCTGCATGCCTCATTTTAGATGTCTAATTTGGGGAATTTGCACCATTATTTGGGCATTCAATTTATGCAAGTTGATGCCAAAATAGCTTTGTGTCAAACAAAATATATTGACACATTATTGCAACATTGTGGTCTTGAAGACTACAAACCTACTACTACTTCTATGAAGATAGGTTTACGATTGAGTCTTCATGATGCTAGAGATGCATTTGATGTTGTTCTCTATCAACACAGTGTTGGATGCTTGATTTACTTATGCATCAGTCAACTAATATTCAATTTGTTGTCTCACAAATGAGCAAGTTTATGGATTGCCCAGGTTTCAAGCATTGGGAGGCGGTTAAGTGCATCTTTTGCTACTTGAGTGATACCCGAATACTTGGATTTTTGTATTCCAAGAGAGCATCACTATTGCCACATTTACAAGCTTTTTCTAATTTTGATTGGGCTTGTTGCTATGACACTCATCTAGGCTCTAGTGGTTTTTGCTTCATGCTTGGTAGCTCATGTATCTCTTCATTGAGTAAGAAGAATTCTACTATCGACACTTCGAGTTGTGAGGCAAGCTATACGAGAGCTTTCACAACAATTATTGTGTGTGTGTGGCTCAGATGCCTTAGGGCTAGTTTAGGTGTTGGTAAGTTTTCTGCCACCACCCTGTATTACATGCTTGCACTAAGCACATTGAGCTCCATTATCATTATGTCAAGGAGAGGTTCTCTGCTGGAGAGATAAGCTTGGCATATGTGCCAACATAGGAGAAAATTACACAACTTTTCACGAAGGCTCAGCCTAGGGAGGACTTTGAAACTTTTAGCAAAGCTTTGGGCTTACTTTCTTTTGTGGATTGATTCGATATAGCTTGGCACTTTGTTAAACATCAGTGAGACCTCCTTGTTTACCGCATCACTCCTAAGGGGCATTTGTTGATATATTTAGGTAGTGACTTGTGTGAACACACACAACAAAATATGAGGGGCATACCACATTGTCCATACCAACAATCATCCCTCCCCATCGGTATGACCATTGAAAATGGTTGAAAAAAGCACGGAGGCCATGTTGAGGATCATTTGATCATTGGTATACTCGTTAGAAATAAACGACTAATATACATATAAAAAATACTAGAAATAAATGGCTATTATACATATCAAAAATACTAGGCGTCGGTATGAGCCTCACTCTGAGTGCTAGTAATTACTTGGAATTACTAGAACTTATACCGGTGCTCATACCAACGCTCATGCTGATGCTCATATAGATGGTGTGTTATAACTAGACGGGAGAAAAAAAAATCAGCATTTGCTCGTGTTTTGAACTTAGTTCTATTACGGCCGAGTTTGCTCGTGCAAACTACATTGTGAGCATATTGTCTATGCACACATACTTGGCTCTCTCTCTCTCTCTCTACATACACCTCTATCTTTATCTAGATCCCGAATTTTGGTAAGTATGACACATACTCTAGCACCCTTTCTCTTTAACTGTATTTTCTCTTTTCTAATTTCTCTTCTCCTTAGTTTTGTAGTAGATTTTTGACATCAATTCTTTGGAATTCGATGAAAGACAACATTAAGTGGACTTTTAGGACAACGATCCAAAGAATAACATCACTCTAAGTTATTTTTTTGCTCTCTATTGACATAGAGTGTGTGTGTGAGTGAGAGAGAGAGAGAGCAAAAGAGAGCAAGAGAGAGATCTAGAAGAGCATAAAGATAAAGAGAGAGAGAGAGAGAGAGATAGAGAGAGAGAGAGAGACAAAGAGAGAAAGAGAGAGATGAGAGAGAGATAGAGAGATGAAAGAGAGAGAGAGAGAGATGAAAGAGAGAGAGGGAGAGAGATGAAATAGAAAGAGAGAGAGAGATGAAAGAGAGAGAAATAAAGACAGAGAAAGAGAGATACACACACATACTCATGTATATGCATGCATACATACATTCACACATACACATGTGCATATTCATTCATACATACACATAGATATACACACATATGCATACATATCTTTGCACACATACATAGAGACACTCACATATAAACACACACATATACATACACACATGCATATACATACATACACATATGCATACACACACATATGCATACACACACATATACATACTCACACACACACATATGCATACTCACATGCATTCATATATACATATACATACACACTCACATATACACACATATACATACACACACATTTGCATACTCACATGCATTCATATATACATATACATACACACTCACATTCATAAAGACACACACATATGCATACTCACATCCATATGCATACATACATACACACATACACACATACACACATACACACATACACACACATATGCATACACACATATGCATACACACATATGCATACTCACATGCATTCATATATACATATACATACACTCTCACATACATATTACGTACACACATGCATATGCATACACACACATATAATCACATGCAAATGCATACATACATACACACACATATGCATACTCACATGCATATGCATACATGTATACACACACATATGCATACATAGATATACACACAAATATGCATACTCACATGCATTCATATATACATATACATACACACTCACATATATATACTCAATAACTCACATATATACATACACACTCACATACATATTACATACACACATGCATATACATACACACATATACATACACACATGCATATGCATACATACATACACATAGATATACATACACATACTCATATACATATTATCTACATGCCAAATGACTATTACTCATAGCATCTGTGTAGTTGCAGCTCATCATGGATGGAATCTATATCAGTTGAACAACAAAAGAACATACTGAATATTATCTTGCGTGAAGAAGTGTATGTTTTTAGCACTATGGTTATGTGCAAAAAGGGCATGAAGAAAAAGTATGGAAGTTGGAAAAGGCATTATATGGTTTGAAAGAAGCACCACATGCTTGGTATGAAACATACATGCCTACTTGATTACACATGGTTTTGAAAATAGTATAACTCAAAGAAACTTATACATTAAGGATGCAAATGATGCGCTTTTGATCATTGTTGTCTATGTTGACAACATGCTACATAATGGTCCGAATTAGAAGCATATTGTTGATTTTAAGGTTGGATTGCATGCCTCATTTGAAATGTCAGATTTGGGGCATTTGCATCATTATTTGGGCATTCACTTTCCCAAAGATGATGGTAGACTAGCTTTGTCTCAAAAAACATATATTGACACATTATTGTAGTGTTCTTGCCTTGAAGACTACAAACCTATTTCCAATCCTATGGAAAAAGGTTTACGGTCTAGTCTTCATGATGCTGGAGATGCATTTGATGATGTTCTCCATCACAAGGGTGTTGGATGCTTCATTTACTTATGCAACACTTGCCCAGATATTCACTTTGTTGTCTCACAGATAACTAGATATATGCATTGACCAAGTAGCAAGCATTGGTAGGCCCTTGAGCAAAACATTTGGTATAAATGTCAGTATGTGCGTGGGCATACCAGTGCTTATACTCTCACCTATACCGATGAACATATCTGCAAAATTGTTTTTGGGAAGAGTGTGTTGTCTTTTGCTGCATCAATGTTACCACACTACTGTGTTGCAAATGACAATACAGTCTGCCCAGAAAACATTGCCATATAAGTAGCAAATACAAAATGATGGTGCACCACTACCATATATGATCCAAAGGAAAAATTAGGGCAAACTACTACCACACACATGCCAAAATCGATCAAAACATCCATATCTGTAGTCCTGCAACAAGAAGCACATTCATGAGATGAGACAAATTGACATGATATTTATAAACAACAACTAAAAAGCATGTATATGTGTGTATGCATGTGTATATACATGTGTATGTGTATATGTATTATATGTGTATATGTGTATATATGGATATATGTGTACATATGTGTATGTGTATGTAATAACCATAAACCCTAATCCTGAAAGCCTAGACCTAAAACATGTGTATGTGTGTATGCTTGTGTATATGTATTATGTGTGCATATGTGTATGCATGTATAAAAACCCTAAAAACCTAATCCTAAATGACTAAATCTAAAACATGTGTATGTGTGTATGCATGTGTTATACAGGTTTATATGTATATGTATTATGTGTATATATTTGTATATGTGTATGCATAAGTAAAAACCCTAAAACCCTAATCCTAAAGACCTAAACCTAAAAAATGTATATGTGTGTATGCATGTGTATATAGATGTTTATGTCTATATGTATTATGTGTGTATATGTGTATATATGTCTATGCATGTGTAAAAACCCTAAAACCCTAACCCAAATGACCTAGACCTAAAACATGTATAGCTATGTATGCATGTGTATATACATGTTTATGTGTATATGTATTATGTGTGTATATGTGTATACATGTCTATGCATGTGCAAAAACCCTAAAACCCTAACCCTAACAACCTAGACCTAAAACATGTATAGGTGTGTATGCATGTGTATATACATGTGTATGTGTATTTATTATGTGTGTATATTGGATATGTGTATATATGTGTATGCATGTGTAAAAGCCCTAAAACCCTAATCCTAAAGACCTAGACCCAAAACATGTGTATGTGCATATGCTTGTGTATATACATGTTTATGTGGATATGTGTATGCATGTGTAAAAACCCTAAATGCTAATCCTAAAGACCTAGACTTAAAACATGTATATGTGTGTATGCATGTGTATATACATGTGTATGTGTATATGTGTATATATGTGTATGCATGTGTAGAAACCCTAAAACCCTAAAATCATAATCCTAATTACTTAGACCTAAAACATGTATATGTGTGTTTGCATGTGTATATACATATGTATGTGTATATGTATTATGTGTATATGCATGTGTGTATATGTGTGTATGCATGTGCGTATGTAGGTAAAAACCAAAAACCCTAATCCTAAAAACCTAACCCTAATGCATCCATATGCATATATATATTTGACATGTGTGTATGTGTGTGTATGCATGTGTATATGTGTGTATATATGTGTATATGTATGAATGTGTTTTCTTGCTTTCTCTTTGTGATCTCCTTAGTGCTTGATTTGAAGACTCTGGTATGTCTTCTAATTGCTTGAGTTTGACCTTGCCTCTTGACTTCCAAGCCTTGAAGTGAATTTTTTCTTCATCCTCTGAGTTGATATCTTCTGCTAAGTGTTTATCTTCTTGAGTGAGGGTTGGAAAATCATTTTTAAAAATCATATGGTAAGTTGACTTTCCTGCAATCATCTTCAAACCTTGAATTATTTTCATCAAATACAACATCCCTACTAACTATAAATGCTTTCTTAGTGGGATTGTATATCCTATACCCCATTTTGTTCTGATCATTCCCATTAAATATACATTTCTCAGCTTTAGGGTCAAGCTTTCCTCTGATTTGTGAGGGAATGTGTGCATAAGCAATGCACTCAAATATTTTGCAATGGTCTGATGACGGTCTCCTGCCATTCCATGCTTCATAGGGTGTGATACCATCGAATGATTTGGATGGAAGCCTGTTGACCAAGTAGGTGGCTGTGGAAATAGCTTTGCCCATAGATAATTAGGTAACATCTTTTCATTTAACATAGACCTAGTAGCTTTAGCAATTAACATGTTCCTTCTCTCTGCCACTCCATTCAATTCAGGATTGTATCTTATTGTTAGTTCCCTCTTTATGGCTCTATCCAGTAGAAATGAATTAAAGTCATGTGAAAAGTACTCACCACCTCCATCAGATCTGATCCTCCTAAAGATTCTTCTTGTTTGATTTTCAACTAGTGCCAAGTACTTCTTGAAACATGTAAATACCTCATCCTTATGCTTCATGAAATAAAGGATTGTTTATCTACTGTAATCATCAATAAATGAAACATAGTACCTTGAACCTGAGATGGATTCATCTTTGCTATGACCCCACACATAAGTGTATACAAGATCCAAATAGTCCATGAATGTATCCTCTCTTGTTGAATGGTTGCCTGTGAGCTTTGCCAAATTGGCATGCTCCACATTTACATATCATTTGTTGCTTGATCACATTGGGAATGCCAAGCACACTTTGATCCCTGCATATTTGCTTCAGAGTCCTTTCTGTTATGTGTCCTAGCCTTTTTGTCCCATATTTCTAACTCAAATAAGGTTTGATCTCTATAATTGAATGGCGCTATATTCCTTGTGTCTTCAATTTCAAATTTGAATAATCTACCTGACTTCTCACCTTTGGCAATCCTCTTGAAGCCTTGTTGGGGGTCTTCTAAATATGCTGCATGCTTAGTGGATCTGACTTTCAAACCTTTCTCAACAATCTGCCCAACACTAATTAGGTTTCTCGTTAAAGTTGACATATACAAAACTTTACTCAAAAGGTTCCAATTCGGTTGACTTAGTGTTTAGTATCATCACCTGTTTATACTGCATGCTTCCCTTTGGGTTCTTCAAGATCAGATAATAGAGCTACATTTCCACCCACATGATTGGAACAACTTGAATAAATGTAGAAAAGACGCTCATCATCTTTACCTTGCTTGGATATCATGTTCATAATGAGTAATGAGTCTTCTTGGTCTTCATTATAGTTGTTGTAGTCCCTTGTCGGGAAGAAGGAGGTCGGGTAGGAAACTGGCGCTGGGGTTGGATCAAGCCCCTCTCTGGTGCACCGTTCCCGCTGTCTTGCGAGCGGCGTCTGTGCGCTGGGTGCCTCGCTTCTACTCTCTGGAGTGTGGACGATCCTCGTAGGGCCCCTTGCCCCTCGGAAGTGACGAGACGTGCGTGCGTACGCGTGGGACCGTGGGCATCGGAAAGAGACAATCGGATACCGCAGTGATACATGGGATGCAGACGAAGCTCAACGTTACAGCGGAAATGAAATTGAAGCCTCCAATAAAATGAATGATACAAACAGGCCGCTACAGTGCAGGCCGATGGTACAATAAAACCGCTACAGTGCGGTGTGATGATACAATATAAATGCCGCCGCTACAGTGCGGATTGGCCAATGTAAACTAGATCCCTCGCTACAGTGGGAGAAATCACCCACGGGATTCCGCTTCGATCTTCATGTCCAAGCTTCTCTTCCAACTTTACTTCGGTCCGTTCTTTTCTTCAAGTATCCTCTGCAATGGCCTTCCTTCTCTTTACTTCAGATAATCAGAAACCGCATAAACCTGGAGGAGACGATCCACAAGAGCAATCCATGGGATTGGACATAAAAACTCATTAGAACATTAACATCTCATGATAAAAGACACCATGCATTTGATTTATTTCTTTTTCACTTTGAAGATGTATGGTATACATATGCAAATATATGGAGGGAGGTAGTTATGTGCATTAAAACCCCCTCTTTATGCATGCGATTCTGAGCTACACACTTATGCACTCTCACGTGTTCCACCGTATGTTCATGGTGGACTACATTCACATACATCAACTTTACAGGAATCCATCATGACTCATGTATTTATGGATGGGGAGAAGTGAACGGAGAAAAGATTGAAGAAAAAATTATAAAGCAATGAGCATTAACCTTTACATTTTCAGTTTAATAGAATTAAGTTGAGTACCCCATTATGAGAAAAGATTTATTTCTATTACATTAGGCATCCTATTATTTGCTTCTCAGAATCTCATTCTCTCGAAAACAATCAATGTCAAAGGGTTCTCCGTATGGCTTTACTCATCAAACTGTCACAAACAGAGCATTTGCTTTTTATTTATGTCTCGCAAAGTCAGATATACATTCTCCCTCTCTCTCTCTCTCTTTCTCTCTCTCTACCGACTTAATCTCTGTACACTGACCTCTCTTCTCTCTCTCATCCACTGACTTAACCGCCACAATGCATCTATGTCTCTCTCCATTTCTCTCTCTCCTCCATTAGCGCCGCCAATACCTTCTTGTGCCACATGGCTTCTATCCATCTCTCTCTTCGACTCTCCTACACGGCGACAGACTTTTCCTCTCTGAATCTCTCCACTGCTCTCGTCAACATCTCTCCATCGTATCTTTCTATCACTCACGTAGCGTTACCAGAAGAGTCGGCAGGAATCTCTCTCTCTCCGATCGTTCTCCTGCACGCCGCGATACCACTCTTCTCTCTCTCTCTCTCCCTCTCTCTCTCTCACTCTCTCTTCTCTAGCGGCGCAACCACCTGAATCATTTCTCCCTCCCGAATTCCTATTTGTCTGCTCCTCCGTCAAATATGTATGCAGCCAATCTTTGTCAAGCACTAAGGTGCTCTCTCGGACTCTCTCGGCTACAGCGCCGCCCAACCACCTTCTCCTATATCTTCTGTGTGTCAGCGGACTACCTTCTCCTATATCTTCTGTGTGTCAGCGGACTACCTTCTGTGGAGTCGCGGACTCTCTCGGCTACAGCGCCGCCCAACCACCTTCTCCTATATCTTCTGTGTGTCAGCGGACTACCTTCTCTCTCTCTGTCTATGCCACAGAGATCTTGTGCTCTTCATCTCTCAGAATTTCTCCACGTCGAATATGGAGCGGCCGACAGCCCGATATCTCCTCCTTCTCTCACGTTCTGCTGTGCGTGCCCCCATAGTAGTGCAACCTTAATCTCTCTCATCAACAGCGTCGCCTTCTCCTCCCGTATTTTTCTGCTCACGGCCACGACTTCCCTCTCTGCCATACTGATAATAAACTCCCCTAGCGCTACTATCGAATGACAAGTAATGGAACAAGGAGCAGATACGAGCTATAAAATCATGCTATTCTTCCATGTAATTGTTTTTAAATCTAAACCCTTCATTATGGTGAGGCAACCCTAATGGCTTAGAATAATTTGCAACTCAATCACGCAATCCAATACAGCGGATACAATCTCCTCATAGCCACAAAACTCGTACATGACAAACCGAAAGACCATCTCCATCTCCAAGCATCACGGAAATATGAACAAAAAATGATGAAGGAATGAACAAATAAGGACAAGGAGCATACCTGGAGGAGACAATCCACAAGAGCAATCCATGGGATGGGGAAGAAACAAATGAGTTTGGACTTATTTATAGCCCCCTCCCTAGGACTTCCTTCTAGAACGTTCTAACCTCCTCAATGAACTTTCTATTTTTGGCGAACTTTTAATTTTTCCCTAGACTAAGGTTTCCTTTTCACACTCGATGTTTGCGGATTAATTGGTTTTTAGGGTTTGACCTAGGATAACCGCCAATTTCAAGGGTCCGACCTAGGTTTTTTGCCCCAAAAAATTAGGGGTTTGCTCACAATTATCTCAAGCTCATCAAATCATGGGTTTATTTACAGTTTCGGCCTAAACTCCAAGGGTTTCCAAGGGTTCAAGTCCGGTTTTTAGGGGGTAAACCCAAGTTTTCAGTCAGTTTCAAGGGTCAAACCTAATATTTTCATGGATCAAATATCAATTATTTACACGCACGGTTCTAACACACATCTCTAACATGGTTTCTTATCACACAGGCAATCAAATCCGTCAAATCATGCACAAAATATACCCTCTTCAATCAAAATATCACACAAAACTCATGAAACAATGAGCTCTTGAAAAAAAATCATGCACACTCCCTGCGAGATTTCATCCCGACACCTTTCTTCCTCTAAAGCCTCCTTGATAATTGTTGTTTTTATAGCTTTGACTGTATTTATGGTTGTAGTTGCCTCCATCATTGTTGTATCCGCCTATTGATTACCCGTAGCTACTTCTATGGAATCCTCTTCCCCTTTGATTCCTTGTATTCTAGAAGCATTCTTTTGCCTCTTGCCTTTACCTTTATCCTCAGATTTATTATTATCTATATAAAGGGCAAAAGATGGATTACCTCTAGACTTTTCATCATTGTTGTTGAGCTTTGTCTCATGGGTGAAGAGTTGCCCCATCATGGTGTTTAGGTTAAGTATTTGCATATCCATGGAAAGTTCCATTGCTATGGTGAAGGACTCCCACTCGTCATTAGCCTTGATTCCATTAATGATCTGCCTTGTTATGTGTTCTTCTTCTATCTCCTCTCCAATGTGTGCAAGCTCGTCAGCCACATGTTTCATCTTGGTTACATACTCAACCACTCCTTGCTTTGGTTGCTTCTATAGAGTTGTAAACTCCATCCATAACTGATTCTTCCTAGCTCTTGTATTTGAGAATAAATATGATGAGAGTACTTGCCAAGTCTCTTGGGAGGTCTTGCAGTTCCTAACATCCGATAACAAGAAATCATAGATTGAGTTCAATAGATATGATCTGGCAAGAGCATCCTTTTCACACCATGGGGTTAAGCTTTCTTGCTCTTCCCTTGTAGGTTGTTCCTTGCTCCTAAAGATTGGCATCTCTTCATCTCATGAGATGTATCCATATAGACTTCTCCCTTGAAGGTAGGCTTGCATCCTAAGTGACCATGTTGAGTAGTTGCTCATGTCCAATTTCTCAATGAAGGATGGAAATCCATCTTCCATCTCCATTGTTGTTGCTCTGATACCATTGTTAGAGGAGATGGTGGATAGTCACAAGAGATGAAGTGGTGTAGCTAAATCTTGATTCACACCTACTAAGAATGATGGTTGGAAATTGTAGTGGGTCCCTTTTGCTTGCTAATGAGCACAAATAATGATATATGTATCTTGGAAGATGATCCACCAATTGGTGGATCAAAATAGATATGTTGGAGTTGATCCAAGAAGTAAAGACTTGCTATTTTTGTTCTTACACTTGTTCAGTGCTTTGATCAATTCTCTGAGCAGAACAAAACTTGACTTAATTCCTTTTGGGGAACTCTAATTAACTTAGTAAGCTATCAATCATGAGTGATTTCATAAAAAGTTATGCACTACATGCAGAGAAAGAAGTTTAGCAAGTCATAGCTCCATCCCAGCAACTGCAACACTCATCAGACCAATGAGCAAAGTTATGTAAATATCTCATGATCTCGAGAAGCAAATCTAATGAAACTTTGTAGAAGCATAATGAACAATATGCTGAATCCCAAATTCTTTAAATCATGGCAAATGATCAACTAGAAATTGATACCAAGCTCTTAGAAGATCCGTATTCCCATTTAGTTATAATAGAGAAGTGGAGTTAGGTAGGTTGCATTTATTCGATCGAGTAATAAAAAAAACTGAATATAATCATTGTATTCGGGGTTATCCGAATAAACATTGAAAAAAATGGACAAGGATAAGCTTTCGATCGAAAATCTTTTCCAATAGAAAGTTTTGGATCGAAAAGTTTTGCAAACATATTTACGAAAATGCATTTCATATAGAGCTATAGAGAATTTTCTTCAAAGGTAAAAGTGTTTTTTTTTTACAAATTTGAAAGTATGTGTATACATGTGTGTATGTATGTGCATGCCATACATACATATGCATACACACACAAACATGCACACATAAACACACACACAAACATGTATACATGTACACACACATAGACATATACACACACACATATATATACTTGCACATATACATACGAACACATATACACACACATACATACATACACATGCATATGCATACATACATAGATACATGCATACACACACATGCACATACACACATATGCATACACACACACATACATATACACACATGTATACACATACATAAATGCATAGATATATGATATGCATACACACACATTAACAAATGCACAAATATGCATACACACACCTACACATATAGATACTTGCACATATACACATATACACATACACATATATTTATATACTTGCATATATACATACACACATAGGCACACTCACATGCATACAATACACACATATAGACACACACATATACACTCATGCATACATACACGCATATGCATACACATACATATGCATACATACATAGATGCATGTATACACACACATGCACCTGCATACATACACATGCATAGACACATATGCACATGATCCCTTTTTAGTGGCAAATTTCTACCTTCATACTCAACTCAAAATCAATCAACCTTCAAATTAACCTATAAAATATAAAAAATTAAAAACTCATTTTTATTTCCTTGAAAAAAAATATTAAAATATATCATAAAAAGTAAAATCTTTTATTACTTGTTTACATCTCTTTTGTCATAAGTATTGAAAGTTCAAGTGCATAAGCCGATTTCTACCAAAACTTGGCCATAACAAGTCCCCCTTCATGCTATCATCTCAACAAGCCGATTTCTTTTCTCCCAACAAGTCCCTCTGTTCATGTTGTATTAATACAATAACTTCCTAAAGAAGATCTATGGATCTGTGAAGCTGTATTGTATTGATAGAACATGAACTTTCTCTCAACTGATGTATATTGTTCAAGATACCATTGATCTTCACTTATTAATACCTATCACCACTTGCTTAGGTTGAAATCAATCAACCTTGAAAAGAACCTATAAAAATATAAAGAAATAAAAAATCATTATTATATGCTTCAAAAAATACTAAACTATATCATAAAAAGTAAAATTGTTTTCACCTATTTGCATCTTTTTTGTTGTAACTATCCAAAGATCAAGTGCATAAGTCAATTTCTATCAAAACTTCACCATCCCTCTCGATGTCCCAACATCTCAGCTAAGAGAAGGTTCTTGTTGTATCAATACAATACAACTTCCTAAACAAGATCTACATATCTGCGAAGTTATATTGAATGGATACAACAAGAACCTTCTCTTAGCTGATATGCAGCCCTAGATGCCTTTGATTTTCACTTATGAATACCTTCTCAACCCTAAAATTATAAAACAAAGATAAAATCTTTTCCAATAATTGCAATAGTTTTGAATTCATAGTCATACACACACATATACATGCACATAGACAATCATATTAGATTTTCACTTACAATCATATAACATACATGCACATACACATACACCTTCCCATACTATTGTGAAGTAAGAATCAATATTGATTCAGACAATCACAATACATTTTTATTCACAATCCTACATATACATATAATATTGTGAAGTAAGAATCAATGTTAAGTCAAACAATTACAATAGATTTCATTCAAAATTATACACTCAAATACACATACATATACTATTATGAAGTAAGAATCAATATTGATTCAAACAATCATAATACATGTTTACTCACAATCATACAACACATAGATATACTATTTTGAAATAAGAATCAATGTTGAGTCTAACAATAACAATAGTTTTCTTTATGATTTTTTTACTAAAGTACTTAATATTTGAAGCAAGAGTTTACACCTTGTTCTTTCTATGACACTATAAGTTCGTGAAAAACAAAGCAACTCTTATGAAAAACGAGTCTAGTTGTATTCTTTTAAAAAAAATTATTTGGCCAAATTTGTTTCGATCGAAAACATATTTGATCGAAAAGCTTCTCTCGATTCTTTCTACTTCCTAGACTCTTCAAATGAATAAGGCTCTATGTCATAAAGTCTTTAGTGATATACACGGAGTGCTTGGTGACTAAAGATGTATCATATCCATACCTTATGGGCTTCTTGCTTTCACTTTGTGATCTCCTTAGTGCTTGATTTGAAGACTCTGGTATGTGTTCTAATTGCTTGAGTTTGACCTTGCCTCTTGACTTCCAAGCCTTGAAGTCAATCTATTCTTCATCCTCTGAGTTGATATCTTCTGCTAAGTGTTGATCTTCTTGAGTGAGGGTTGGAACATCATTTTCAAAATCATATGCTAACTTGACTTTCTTGCAATCATCTTCAAACCATGAATTATTTTCTTCAAATACTACATCCCTACTAACTATAAATGCTTTGTTACTGGGATTGTATAGCCTATACCCCTTTTGGTTCTGATCATACCCAATAAATATACATTTCTTAGCTCTAGGGTCAAGTTTTTCTTTGATTTGTGAGGGGATGTGTGCATAAGCAATGCACCGAAATATTTTGCAATGTTTTCATGAGGGTCTCCTGCCGTTCCATGCTTCATAGGGTTTCATAACATCCAATGATTTGGGTGGAAGCATGTTGACCAAGTAGGTGGATGTGGAAACAACTTCTGCCCATAGATAATTAGGTAACTTCTTCTCATTTAACATAGAACTAGCAGTTTACACACTAATTAAAATGTTCCTTCTCTCTGCCACTCCTTTCAGATCAAGAGTGTATCTTATTGATATTTCCCTCTTCATGCCTCTTTCCTCTAGAAATGAATCAAATTCATGTGAAAAGTACTTAGCACCTCCATCAAATCTGATCCTCTTCAAGTTGCTTCCTGTTTGATTTTCAACTAGTGCCAAGTACTTCTTGAAACATGTATATAACACATCCTTATGCTTCATGAAACAAAGGATTTTCCATCTCCTGTAACCATCAATAAATGAATCATAGTACCTTGAACTTGAAATGGATGGATCTTTGCTAGGACCCCACACATCAGTGTGTACAAGCTCCAAAAAGTCTTCATGAATGTATCCTCTCCTGTTGAATGGTTGCCTCTAAGCTTTTCCAAATTGGCATGCTCCACATTTGTATATCATATGTTGCTTGGTCACATTGGGAATGCAAGCACACTTTGCTCCCAGCATATTTTCTTCAGAGTCCTTTCTCCTATGTGTCCTAGTGTTTTGTGCCATATTTCTAACTCAGATAAGGTTTGATCTCTATAATTGAATAGTGCTATATTCCTTGTGTCTTGAATTTCAAATTTGAATAATCTACTAGACTTCTCACCTTTGGCAATCCTCTTAAAGCCTTGTTGGGAGCCTTCTACATATGCTCCATGCTTAGTGAATCTGACCTGTAAACCTTTCTCAACAATCTGCCCAACACTAATTAGGATTTTGGTTATAGTTGGAACATACAAAACTTTACTCAAAAGGTTAATGTTACTATCAATTTTTTTGACATTTCCAATTTGCTTGAATGAGTGTTTAATATCATCACCTCTTTGTACTTCATGCTTCCCTTTGGGTTCTTCAAGATCAGATAATAGAGCTACATTTCCAGCCACATGATTGGAACAACCCGAATTAATGTAGAAAAGATGCTCATCATCTTTACCTTGCTTGGATGTCATTTTCATGATGCATAATGAGTCTTCTTGGTCTTTAGTATAGTCGTTGTAGTCCCTTCTTCCTCTAAGGCCTCCTTGATAATTGTTCTTGTTATAGCCTTGATTGTAGTTAAGTTTGTAGTTGCCTCCACCATTGTTGTATCTTTATCTTGATTGCCCCTAGCTACCTCTATGGAATCCTCTTCCCCTTTGATTCCTTGTACTGTTGAAGCATTCTACTATGGTGTGGTTGTTAAGACCAAAACTATTGCAAGGTTAATTGTTGTGGGGTCTCCCCCTGCCTTGCTTTCCTCCTTTGCCCCTTCCTCTAGCACCTTTTCCTCTTCCTGCATAATTATCTTGAGAGGTATTAGCCTCTTCTTCATGCTTCTTGCCTTTATCTTTATCATTAGCTTTATTCTTATTTATATAAAGGGCAAAAGATTGATTACCTCTAGAGTTGTCACAATTCTTGTTGAGCTTTGTTTCATGGGTGAAGAGTTGCCCGATCAAGGTGTTGAGTTCAGGTATTTGCATATCCATGGAGAGGTCCATTGTTATGGTGAAGGGTTCCCACTTTTCATCAACCTTGATTCCATTGATGAACTGCCTCACTGTGTGTTCTTCTTCTATCTCCTCTCCAATGCTTGCAACTTGGTCAGCCATGTCTTTAATCCTGGTTACATATTTAGCCACTCCTTGCTTTGGTTGTTTCTTTAGAGTTGTAAACATAATCCATGATTGATTCTTCCTAGCTCTTGTATTTGAGGATAAATATGATGAGAGTACTTCCCAAGTCTCTTGGGAGGTCTCATAATTCCTAACATTTGGTAAAAAGAAATGAGAGATTGCGTTTAGCAGACATGACCTGGCTTGCTTGCTTGCTCTTGAAGGCTGGCATCTCCTCATCTCCTGAGATGTATCCATATAGAATTCTCCCTTTAAGGTAGGCTTCCATTCTAAGTGTCCAATTTCTCAATGAAGGATGGAAATCCATCTCCGATCTTGATTGTTGTTGCTCTGATACGATTGCTGGAGGAGCTGGTGGATAGTCACTAGAGATGAAGTGGTGTAGCTAAATATTGCTTCACACTTGCTAAGAACGATGGATGGAGAGTGTAGTGCGCCCATTTTGATTGCTAATAAGCCCAAATATTGATATATGTAGCTTGGAAGATGATCCACTAATTGTTGGATCAAAACAGATATGTTGGAGTTGACCCAAGGACAGAAAACTTGCTATTTTCTTCTTATACTTGTTCAGTGTTTTGAACAATTATCTAAGCATAACAACAATTGACTTAATTGCTTTTGGGGAACTCTAAATAACTTAGTAATCTCAATCATGCATGATTTCATAAAAAATGATGGACTACATGCAGAGAGAGAAGTTTAGTAAGTCATAGTTCCATCTCTACGATCACGGGCTACAATAATCATCAAACCAGTGAGCAAAGTTATGCTAATATCTCAGGATCCTGAGAAGCAAAGCTAATGAAACTTTGTACAAGCGTAAGAGGGAGTATGTTAAATCCAAAATACCTTAAATCATGGCAAATGATCAACTACACACTGGGAAAAATCTCTGAGAAGATCAGTGTTCTGATGGAGTTATAACAGAGAAGTGAAATGATAATGTAATGATCATATATGTATTAAAACATGTACAAATACAATGTCATTGGCAACCATACAGTGCGCAATGTGTGAGAGGTGAATGAGCAATTAGATGATGTCTCACTTCACAATGAATGTACTTCAAAATGATCTCAAAATCTCGAGGTACATGCGGGTCTTTTAGACCCTCTTTTTATAGTCATGTTTGGATCCAAGGTTTGAATTCAAATTGTAACGTCTACCTAAAAGGTGAATCCTAAAGTGTAGGATAGATTTCCTCATCACTCAAGAATTGATTGATTCATGATTTTAGAGTTCCCTAACTCCACGTGGGTGTAATCCACTTTTACAACACTAGGTTGTGCTCTCTAACTACACTAGACAAGATTTTGGAAATATGCTTTTGATTACAAGAACACAAACGCAGGGAAAACGATACATGAATACTTCACTGATACAAGGAGTCTTAGAACCCGGGACTATTAGGTATAGATAACTCAGCTAGAAATAATACAGGAGATCCCACAACCTGGGATTGTAAGTATGGATCAAGATCTCTCGATTACAAGAACTCCTTCTGCAAGATGAACAAGATACAAGAAATAACTCGATAGAATCTCGTACTACGAGATTACAACAAGACAAGATAGGATGTCCAAGAACTATACTAGACAAGACTGTAATGAGGAACAAGACAAGAACTAGAACTAGAACTTGGAGAGTACTTACTTGATGGTCACAACTCCTAGAGCTCTCGAGACTGTTATCCACAAGAGTGATTATGAATGTGGCCAACCCTTACTTATATAGGTTTTCAAGGGTGGTTCCCAAGGTGGTTGCAAGTTGATGATGTCATCAATGATATCAGCAAATGGATCAAAACCTTCGAATGTCAGAATTTAGCATATAGACCGTTGATCTTAGGGTTTTGGCACGTTCTCGACCCAATGAAAGCATTGTTTTCTCCTAATTCTGGACCAATCATGAGATATAGGACTCACATGGAATCTAAGCTTCAAGGTGGTTTCCTTTGTCCATGACACTCTAAAGATCGCCCAAGTATTGGCACTAAAATTCCTTTTGGAAATTATTCACTCAAGTTCCATTTATCCAATGGAAAATTGTGAAAAGAGTAAGTTGTTCTAGGTTTGAACAGAGTGAAGAAATTCCAAGAATGTAGTCTACAGCTATAAAGAGGACACTTAAGTTTGTGGAAGGTAAAACATAATATTTGCCTATCCTTAAAGGGATTTTGGTACAAATCCAGAAGGCATGAGAGGATGCTTAGACTTAAGTAGTAGAAAGATTCCTATAAAGTCCTAGCCGAGGTAGGTACCTAAAGCATCAAAAAGAAAGGAATCTAAAGACAAAAAGTCAAAAGCTCTTGTGACTACACATTGGTGAAGAATAAACATTTTGAACTTGAATCTGTGAAAATTCAAGTACTTGGAATTTTGATTGGTTTTCATTTGAAAATCCTAGCAAAGAAAAAGGGATATTCTATCAAGAGGTTTTCAAGTTTCCAAGGCTAAACACGTGGTTGTGGGACAATCATGTGAGGGAATCAAAACCTAGAATATCAAGTTAGAGGTAATGCCTGAAACTTCTAAAGAGTTGAAGTGAAAAGGTACTATATCAATATATATTCATACTTTAGGATAAATATCACCCACAAATTAATGTGAATATAAAATAGGGAGCTAAGGGACACCACATTTTATACTCGCATTTATGTAGGGAAGATGGTATGGGACATCGGACCATGGGGTGATAATTATCTTTTAGTCCTAGATTGGAACTTGAAAATAGGTTTGATCCTTAAGGGAATTGAAAACTCAAAGACGGCATTGAAATTCAAGGAGTCTCTTGATGATGTGGGAATTGGACAAAACTTCATTAAAGTTGTTAGCACCCTCTTTGAAAATGCTCACTCTAAAATCTCTATTAATGGATCCTTGTCTTTCCACTTCAGACTTAGAAGATCTATTAGTCAAGGATGCCCTCTTGCCCCCCTCATTTTTTCCAAAGCAAGTGATTCTCTTGGCTGGTTGACCAAATATGCTTTGAGCAATAGGATCCTTGAAGGTATTCACATTCTTAGCTGTGAAAACCAACTCTGTCTACAAGACTTTGTTGATGCCACCAACATCATTGTCAACACTCATCCCATATCTGTCAAATGTGTCATTGTTTGTGTGAATACTTTTTGCTTGGCTAGTGGTTCTCATATAAATCACAAAAAAACGGCCTTCAGATCTTCTGCCAACATTGTGCCTGATTGTATTAGTGCTCTAGGATGTGACATCATCAGGGATGGTGAGCTCTTTAGAATCCTTGGCATTCCTATGGGGTTCCAAGTTTCCCTTCATCAAAGGTGGGAATGGGTCTTGAACAAGTTTAGGAATAAGATTTTGAGATAGTATGATTGTCAATCCTCCCTTTCTCATAGGGTCTTTGTGCTCAACCACTACCTTCTCCCCTTATTGATCTACTTCTTGTCTTGCTGGATGCCTAACAAAAAACACTTTAACCAGATGACTACCCTAGCAAGAAGATTCCTTTCGAGAGGTAGCGCCCACCACAACAAAATTCCTAAGGTTTCCTGGAATTTCTGTTGCCTCCCAAAAAATGAAGGAGGTCTTGGAATTTGTCACCCTATAAAGATGGCCACTTATCTTGTTGCTAAGTGGATAGTCAGATCAATTGATTCCTTAGATATCTGGTCTTGGATAGTCAGATCCTTGATTCCTTAGAAATGATTTTGTCAGGATCCGGGGCCATACCTTTAGCCGACACCACATGTCCTAAGAGAGTTCCTTCTGTCACAAGGAAATGACATTTGTTTGGATTGAGCTTTAGCTTAGTCTCCCTACATCTCTTGAAAACATTCTGCAGTTGCCTCAAGTGATGGTCCAAACAATCTAGAGGAGTTTCTTTGTGAGAGCCTGAAAACGAAGAGAAGTCATCCATGAGGATTCTAAGTGATTCCAGCAATAGGGGGCCAAAAATGAGATTGAGCGTTCTGTTGAAGGTGGCTGGAGCATTTCTGAGCCCAAATGGCATTTTTACATACACATATGTTCCCCAAGGTGTGATAAAAGCCGTCTTTTCACGATCCTCTAGGTGTATCGATATTTGATTATAGCCACTAAATCCATCCATAAAGCTATATAATGCATGCCCAGCCACTTCTTCAATGACCTGCTCTGCAAAAGGCATTGGGAAACCATTTGGAATGGTCACCTTGTTGAGTGCTCTAAATTCAACACAAATTCTGATTTTATTAGTATTCTTCTTTGGTACTATGACCATAGGTGAGAGCCACTCTGAGTGTTCCATAGGAATGATGATTCTTGCATCCTCCATCTTCTGTATTTCCACATAGATAGCTTCAGCATATTTTGGATTAAGTCTATAACTCTTCCCTCTTATGGGTTTGGCTCCATCCACCAGAGGGATTCTATGCTCTCCATAAGTCGCAGGCACTCCTTCTAAGTGTTTATAATGCCAGGCAAAAACATCTGTATAATGGGTCACAAAAGATCTTACCTTTTCAAGGAGCCCTGGGTGACTCCACAACTAAGTGGCCACCAAAATTGACTGATTATTGTCTTGAGTGCCTAATTGTATTTCTTTGACAGGATTTCTCTCTACCATATTATCTTCGTGCTCATCTCCTTCCATGTCTTCTTCCACTAGCTTTTCGTGCATTGCTTCATAAGCAGGTGTATTTTGGATTTCAATGTGTTCCTCCTTATCCTGTATCCATCCTGCAGGGATTTCTTGAATCGGGAAAGAACACTCTTCACTAGAATCTTCTACCTTGCCTTTAGCTTTAGTAACTTCCTTATCTGTGGTTGTCATCTCCTCCTCCAAGTTGTATTTGAGGGGTGTCTTCCTACCCCTTCTGTGGTCTGTGATGGGCTCTCCCAATCCATCAACCTGGAATTTCTCCTCATCTTCATCATAACCTTCAGTCGTGGAAGAATTATAAAGAAAAATTCCAAAACAAGAGGAAGAGTTGCCTGCTTGGAGCCAATTTAGAATATCCTCTTCTTCCTCAAAATCTATTTGGGGTTGATCCTCCGATTTTGGTTCCATGCATATGCCAACTGTTTGCATCATGCTAGTGTTTCCTTGATTATCTGGGCCCTCTTCTAAATGAATCTATGTCAGCTCTTGCCCTTTCCTTCGTACCCACATAGTATCCTTGCCCCAATCATGAATGACACTTGCATGCCTCAGCCATGGTCGTGCAATTAAGAGGGGAAATCCTCCTTCAACCTGGGGCAATCTTAAAACCACAAAATCCAGAATGAATAGATTACCTTGTACTTCAAGTGGAACTTCTGGGATCACCCCCAAGGGCCTTACTTTGCTCTGATCTGCCAAAGTAACCTCCTTTTTCATGGTCTTGAGTAGTTTTGAAGCCTCTGATTCCTTGAGAGCATGGGCTCTAGTTGACTTATCAAACTCCTCATGAGCCCTGTTGAAGGCATTCCCAATGGCATCACTGGTGCATATGAGATCTCCTTTTTGCCTTGTATCTGCACTTGTGGTGGCTTTATCTTCAGATGGTTCTCTGTCTTGATTCCATTCCTTAATCTTTGATCCTTGTCCTATGTCTGCTTGAACCTTCCCATTGCTTCTTGCCTCCACAGTCAAAGATTCTATTTCTTCTAATTGCACCACCCTGGTAGATGGTGATGGCTCATTGACTAGATCACACACTTCTTCTTTGTGCACAGAAATCATTTGAATATGGGACCCGGATGAAGAGGCTTAGGACAACAATTGGTATAATGGTCTCTTGCCTCAGGGAAGTTCCTGCAAGGAGGGGCATTTTCTGGTAGGGTGCACCTACTTTGATAGTGCCTGCATTCTCCACATCTAAAACAAATGGTTGGCCTCCTAGGCCCATTTCCAAAGTTATTCCTCTGTCTAGGATTATAGTTGTTACCTTGATTTGGTGCAGCAGCCATCACATTTGCTGGTGTTGGGGGTCCTCCTTGTGTCCAGTATGTCGTTGCAGGCATTCCCCTTGATTGGCATTCATGGGCCTCATGGCCAACTTTCCTGCATAATTGACAAGTCACACTTAACATAGGACATTCACTTACTATGTGACCTTGCTTGCTGCACATAAAACACCAAAGTCCACTCTTGATGCCACTCCCTTTGAGTTCCTGCAGCTCCTGTCGAAGCTGAGTCAATTCCTCTGCTTGGGCTTCCTCCTCCTTTTGGAGCTTTAGTGCTTCAATCTCCCTCCTCAACTGAGCAACAGCAGTCTCCTCCTCTTTGCGGGGCTTATTCCTTTTTAAGCCCTCCAGCTCCTTCCTTAGCTGGATCATTGGGTCCTCCATTTCCTTACCATACGTTGGTTGGGAAGAAGTTGCTCCATACTGGTGCCTTATCTGCTCCAAGCGTGTGGCTGTGTTGATGAACTCCTCTATGGAGGCTGTAGGTAACACTAATTCCTTTATTTTGCATTGGGTGGCCACTAGTAGGGGCTTAGCTAACCATTTCTTAACAAAAAAATTGTGTGGTGGATTTGGCAATTTAGCCATTAGTGCTTTGGCCCTAGTCACAAACGCTGGGAACTTTAGGAAACTTTATATTTAATCTAGAGAGTAAAGTTTCCAAGTCTACCTGACCCACCATGCTCTTTACTGATGAGGTTGAAGATAGTGGACTAGAGGACCTTCTAACAACCTTCCTTCTTGTCTGCTTGCAAGTGATCCTCAATGTTTGGGACTGGGTTGCAGTCATGAGCAGCTCATAGCCCACTTAATATGAAACACTTGATAAGAATATTTACCTTTTGTTTGATGAAGTAGCACTATAGACACGTGACCTCTGCTATACTTTGCACTTGGTTTCTCCTAAGCTCAAATCTCCTTGGAAGTCCCACCAGGTGTGCCAAATTTTGTTGGGGGATTCTTAGACAAGAAGGAGTTTGAGGGTTTGTAGGAGAAAAGGAAAAGACCAGAAGAGGAAATACACCTTGGAAGCTTCTGCCGATTGATTACAGTAAGACAATTACAATGTTTGAAGCACAATACAAGCCAATACTTCTGTGCACAATCACATAGAGTGCTCAATTACAAAATACCAAATATCCCAAAGTCTTCTTGCCGCCGGCCTCCTCTGCACCAGACCTCCACTTGCTTCAAGGTTATCCTTGTGCACACCTTGCACCAAGCTTCCACTAAGGGGGAGGAATGAATACCTTCTGTCGGCACGCGCACACTGCAAAGAGACTTTGAGATCCTTGGGTGACTAGCTTAGCACTCTCTGCACCATCCCTTAGTCACTCTCTATGCACTCCTTCAACTCCACTTCTCTGTGTCGCACATTGGTGACTCTTGCACTTCTCTCCCTTGCTTCACTTAGACTATGCTTCCCTCGCTTACTGTAGAATAGGTCCAAGAATAGTCCTTGCCTTGATTTGAGTGTGTCGATCATGTATGCTCCTAACTGCAATAGTATCTTGGTGCTCACTTTGATGTCCCAAGATTGTCTTCACAAGTGGCAGCCAACGACTCACTGTTTTGTCCTGTAGTGACTTTAGACTAAAACCCAAAATTTTAACTAGGGGGCCATTCTTTCCTCTGTACGTACATTGCCGCTTCACATACCTTCACATTTCCTTTTAAGTCTTAACTTCTGCACATAAGAGGGGGTTCACCTGAACCTTCCAAAATACTTTAAAAACACTTTGAACCTTAGGGAAATTAGAGAAAATACCTCTGCAACCTGCAACCCACTTTCTCCGATTTACCCTTTGTGGATAATTAATTGTGCACTACCTATGCACTTGGACACCTGCACTTTAGCACCTTGACTTTGCACTTGTTGACTTTGACTTTGACCTTGTTGACTTTGACCTTTTGAATTTGACTACAGTTGACTTTGACCAATATGACTTTTATGGGCTCAACACCAAGTTTAGCCTGAAAGATTATAAGTCTTTGAAAAATGACAACCTGTGGGATATTCTGATCTCACCCTAGTCTTACTCTCCTATGGGCACTAGTCTTACTTGTAGGATGTGGCATGCTTGGATGAATATTAAAAAGAGTTGTTCTCCTCATTTTAAGTTTTTTCTGTACAACGACTTCTTTATGTAGGAAAATATTTGGACAGGTTGGCTCTCTCTTTGGAATAATGGAAATCTAGAGAGAAAGGAGCATGAATGTTTGAAACATGGCTTTGTGTTGTGGAAGGACCTCACTGATGGCGTGCAGGTATTGTGTGTTGAACATCTCTCTGAAACACCTGACTTATCTGTTGGTTGTTTGCACGCCTTGATGCATCATCGAGACATGCTGATTAGGAAACTGTCTGAATGTTCCCAAAGAAGACCTATTAAATTATCTAAAGTGGAAAATGTTGGAGATAGACGTCTGCGAAAGCACGCGAACAGCACAAGGAAGAAGAAGAAGCTTGGAGCACAAACACACAATACTGAATGTATTACTAGAGAATGTACAAAGATAAGTAGCCCATTAGGGCAATAGGCGTATATACAAGCCGGGGGAAAAAAACCTCCTAAAGAGGGAAAAAAGTGCCCCGGTGGTCCTAGAGTGTTCACACACCACTACCTAAATATATCAACAAATCCCCCTGGGAGTGATGCGGTGAACAAGGAGCTGGCACTCATGTATAAGGAAGTGCCAAGCTATGTGGAAATCACTCCACAAAAGGAAGTAAGCCCAAAGCTTTGCGGAAAGCTTCAAACTTCTCCCTAGGCAGAGCCTTCGTGAAAAGGTCTGCAATGTTCTCCTGCATGGGCACATATGCCAAGCTGATCTCCCCAGCAGAGAACCTCTCCCTGACATAGTGATAATGCACCTCAATGTGCTTAGTGCGAGCATGGAACACAGGGTTCCTCGCAACTGCCAATGCACTCTGACTGTCAATGAAGATGGTGGTGGCAGAGGACTGGCCAACACCCAAATCAGCCATAAGGCGTCTGAGCCACATACACTCAACAGTCGCTCTGAAAGCTGCCCTATACTCAGCCTCACAACTGGAAGTGGCCACAGTAGGCTGCTTCTTGCTCAACCAAGATATACATGAGCTACCAAGCATGAAGCAAAAGCCACTGGTGGACACACGAGTGTCATAGCAACCAGCCCAATCTGAGTCAGAAAAAGCATGCAAATCTGGCGATACTGATGCCCCCTTGGGATAAAACAACCCAAGTAGCCGAGTACCACTCAAGTAGCGAAAGATGCGCTTAACCGCTTTCCAATGCGTGACTCCTGGGCAATGCATAAACCTGCTCATCTGTGAGACAACAAACTGAATATCTAGCCGAGTAATGCATAAGTAAATCAAGCATCCAACAGCCTGCTGATAGAGAACAGCATCAAATGCATCTCCAGCATCATGAAGACTCATACGTAAACCTGTCTCCATAGGAGTGGCAATAGGCTTACAGTCTTCAAGGCCAAAATGCTGCAATAATGTGTCAATATATTTTGTTTGGCACAAAGCCATTCCACCATCAACGTGCATAAACTGAATGCCCAAATAGTGATGCAAATGCCCCAAATCAGACATCTCAAATGAGGCATGCAAATCAGCCTTAAAATCAGCAATATGTGTCTCAATAGGACCAGTGAGCAGCATGTCATCAACATAGACAACAATGGTCAGAAGCACATCATTAGCACGTTTAGCATATAAGGTGCTTTCAATTGGACTGTTCTCAAAACCATGTGCAATCAGATAGGCATGTATCTTCTCATACCAAGCACGTGGTGCTTGCTTTAAACCATATAATGCCTTCTTTAACCTGCAAACCTGGTTTTCATGCCCTTTCTGCACAAAGCCACGGGGCTGAAAAACATACACTTCTTCATGCAAGTCACCATTCAGAAATGTTGTTTTAATGTCCAACTGATGTACATTCCAACCATGATGGGCTGCAAGTGCACAAATGCTCCAAACAGTAGTCATACGGCATGTAGGTGCAAAGGTCTCATCAAAATCAATGCCTCTTTCCTGTGCATAACCCTTTGCAACAACCATTCCAGCCTCTTTCTTCTTTGCCTCTTTAGCAGCCAGTTTTGGACAGTTCTTTATAATATGATCATTTCCTTTACAGTACTTGCAAAACAATTTCTGCTTTTCTGATTTCTTCTCATCTTTATCCTGGTTCTTCGATTGTGCAGCATTTGCAGATTTCTGCTTACTAGTAGAAGAGCTCCATTTTCCTTTGCACTTATGACTAGCCAGGAAAGCTTGATCTGCAACACACATAATGGACCTGTTCTACCTGGACTGATCTTCCTGCAACAGAACAGAGACTAATTCCTCAAGTGACAAGGCATTCGGATTGCCTTTCATCATCAACCGAAGAGTAGAGGCAAAACTCTGATATGAATCAGGAAGACCATTCAGAACGGTCTGCACAAGTGAGCTATCTGGTATAACCTCATCAGTAGAAATCAATTGTTCCTCCAGGTCTTTGATCTTTGTAAGAAAACTGTCCATAGAATCACCTTCATTCATGTGCTCACTCTCCAACTGTTTTCGGAGATAAGCAACACGAGCCTCATTCCTAGCCTGGTACAAAGTGGTAAGTGTATCCCAAGCATCCTTTGCTGGCCTACAAAGTGAGTAAACATATTCATTTAATTTGATTCATAAATACCTTAGGTTGAGGTTATAATTCAAACTTTCAACTCTATTGCAAGCTTTAGGTTTGAATCACAATGATAGCGTGACTATCATACATCTAATAAAAATGTGACTATAACATCTACACATGAGAGAGGATGATGAATTTTCATCCCAAACTTGTTACTACGTAGATTTCATAATTGAAGTTTATGTGTAAATTTAATTAAAACTTGAGTATACATGCATCAACAATTTAACAATTCGACTACAATTTAACATGCATTCTAGTTTGGAAGATTTATACATTTTATTTGTGCTAGTATACTCGCATTAATATAGTATGTGTATGTGTTGTAATCAACTTAATGCAAATCAACACAAATTGGATCTATATATGGTTATAGAGAGTCTTTGTCAAAACATTTTCTTGTATGCAGCAATCAAGATGAAATCTAGTACCTTCTCCTCCCCATGGATTCGACTTGTGCAACTCGGATAAACTTATTCCTTGTATGTTATTCTAGAAGAGCATGGTGTTAGCTTGTCTTTACCCTTCTTCAAGCTACTTTATAGTAAGTGTACTCACTTTGTTAAGTATCCACCCTTCCAACATATGCATAACCTATATAAGTATGCCATTGAAAACTTCACAAAAGGCTGGAAAGAATTGTCATTTGTGTTCCTCCATTGGTGATGAATAAACGTTGATGATCATATTCTCATTATTTTTCTTTCTAGTTCTAGGAAGTTCAATATTCAACCTACTCTTCTATGAAGCTTGAAATTTGAGACACCAATATTGTAGAGACCCAAGGGATCCACTTTATTCCCCACATTCTCATGCTAGCATCAAGATGATTTTAAGCCTTTGGACATTTGAACTTGTATTCAAACCCCACTATCTTTACAAGTACACTAATGCAACTTACAATTAAGATACATTCCATTGTTGGTTAGAATGAAAAATGAGATTCGTTAACAATATGATGACTTGTATGTTTTGCTGTGTTATTAAAGCAAATAGGGAACAAGATTATGTAATTCAGGGTTGTTCCCAGGAATAGAGATTGGAGAGTTCAATTTACAAAGTGACGATCGTGGAGAATCCTAGGAGTTCCTAATCAACGAACAAAGGTGGACTCAATGTATAAAATAAGAAACAGAAGATGTCTCATTTAGAGCACCATGAATGGTGGAATAGAGGCTACACAAGAGCTTAGTAATATGTAAAAAACCTTCATTTTACTAATGCTCTGATACAAAGCATAGGTAGGCATCATCATGGTCATAACATCTTTCTAGGTAGGTGATGCACACGAAAAGCATCCTCCAGACTCTACTAGCTAGAACTAGATTGAGGAAGGCCTCTAACACAAAGAGGAGGTGGCAAGCTAGTTGTACCTAGTCTAGTGCATCCCCATGGTTAAATAGAATTAGGACACAATTTCACTTGGGAGCTCTGACCCTTTCCATCTTTTTCCTATCTTCTCCTTGAAAAACCAATGTAGTATCTGCTAGTTGTGGGCTGCACATGAAAAGCGTTCTCCAACCTCTGCCTGCTAGAGCTGGATCGAGGGAGGCCTCCTTGGTAGCTAGCTGCCTTTTGGCTTGGGACGGACTAGAACTGCTCTCTCTTCGCTCTCTCTCTGTCTCTCTCCATATTACTCTTTTCTCTCTCTCAATCGCCCTCTATCTTTATCTTAATCTCTCTCTCTCTCTCTCTTTGATTATAAGGATGCATGTTCTTCTCTTATATATTTGGAGGAGCTAAATATTATTGTTTACACATGATTACAATTCCTTCATCACATGGAGGATCAATATGCTGTAACATGTGTGTAAATAGACATAGAAATTTTGATGGCTCTCAATCATGGGCAAATGAATTCTTAAATGCACATCAAAATCATCAACATTCAAGAGATGATGATCATTTGACGTAGATTAGTTAATTACGAAAATATAGATTATCAAAGAATTAAGAGTGAAGATGCGAATATTTTTAGGTTACTAATATAGGCAGTAGAAACATGATCAAGAAGTATAAAGGATGAATTGCTCAGTACACCTATGTAATTAACATGGCTGCTATAAGCTTGAGATGGATGCAAATTATAAGATAAGAGTGATTGACATATTATTGTTCTAAATATTCTAGGCATCTTGCATTCAAGTCTTTGTTGAATTAAAATTTACCCAAATATATGAGACATTATCAGGTTGTAAGGGACAAATAAATTATGCTATTCACAAGGAGTCCTCCACATTTCTAGTGAAATTTCATACAAAATGATCATTCATAGACAGATGAGAGATTAGGGCAAGCTCAATTATATCTGGCCGCTCTTGAAGGTGAGCCTTGTAGGGCATGAACATCATGTCTAGGATCTCTAAAGTAGGATTTTCTCGGACTAATCTTTCTCGAGGTTTAGTTGGAATGGATGGTAGGGTATGAAGTGGTGTGTTCAATGGCGGATATGTCTCAAAGGAAGTCTTATATGTAAGTTCTACATTTTTTCGTCCCTCAAAAAAAGAAACTGCATTATCGTTTTTGATCCAGCATTAACATTCATGGTGCCATCTTTTCAACATGTTTGCAATGATTAAAAACGTCAAAGCACAAGTTTATACTTGCAAGAAAAATTGTTTCTTTTTGATTCACTGAAGGTTTTCGAAAAAGGTTTTTGACTCACTGAAGGTTTTCATTTAAACTTCCTTCTCTTCTTCCTCTCTCTTATCTCCAACCATCTTCCCTCTTTTTCTCTCTCTAGCACTCTCTCTGTCCCCCTGTCTTTCTATCTGATCCTTTCTCCCTTTTGTGTACCCTTCCCATTCTCTCTTTCCCTCTGTCTCTCTCTCTCTCTCAATATTCCTCTTCTCTCTCCCTCTTTCTATCTTATCCTTTCTCGCTTTTGTGTACCGTTCTCGTTCTCTCTATCCCTCTGTCTCTCTCTCCCCCTCTCTCTCTCTATTCGCTCTCTCTCTCTCTCTCTCTCCATATTCTTGTTTTCTCTCTATATCACCCTCTATCTTTATCTTTCTCTCTCTCTCTCTATTATTGTTTACACATGATTACAATTCCTTCATCACATGGAGGATCAATATGCTCTAACATGTGTGCAAATAGACATAGAAATTTTGATGGCCCTCAATCATGAGCAAATGAATGCTTAAATGCACATCAAAATCATCAACATTCAAGAGATGATGCTCATTTGATGCAAGGAAGATGGACGATTTTCAAGACAAAGACTTGGAATTATTTATCACTAATATATATATATATATATATATATATATATATATATATATATATATATATATATATATATATATATATATATATATATATATATATATATATATATATATATATATATATATATATATATATATATATATGTATATATATATATGTATATATATATATATGTGTGTGTGTGTGTAGGTCAATGTAGGAATCACCAAGTAATGAACATTATAGATAAATAGATATGTATGACTTCAAGGTACAAAACATGTAGAATTAGATAATTAACGAAAAATAGATTATCAAAGAATTAAGAGTGAAACACGAGAATATTTTTAGATTACTGATATAAGTTGAAGAAGGAGGATCAAGAAGTATAAAGGATAAATTTCTCAATACATCTATATAATTAACATGGTTGTTATAAGCTTGAGATGGGTCCAAATTATAAGATAAGGGTGACCGACATATTATTGTTCTAAATATTCTAGGCATCTTGCATTCAAGTCTTTATTGAATTAAATTTTAGCCAAATATATGAGACGTTATCAAGTTGTAAGGGACAAATAAATTATGCTATTCACAAGGAATCCTCCACATTTCGAGTTCAATTTGATAGAAAATGATCATTCATAGAGAGATGAGAGATTAGGGCACCTCAAATTGTTTTCAAGTACAATATTATTCCATTGAAATCTCCTTCACTTGATTGCATGTCTTCTTTCTCTTCATTGATAGAGGAAATCTCGTGAGGTAATTGATCATGGAGATCATTATTTTTGGGAATTTGAGTAGGATACATTATTTCATTGGTCAATTTTTGCTCTTGTATTTCTCTTAAGAGCTCTTGGAAGTACTGATTTATGGATGAAGGGATTCCATCATCCAATAAAAATTAGGAATAAAAGATTCTTTTGGAGGTGATATTTTTCTTCCACTTCCTTTATCTTGAGCCTCTAGTGTTTCTAAAGTTTAGGGTTTTGTGACTTATTGCTCTAGTCTCTCAAATAGTCAGTTGAAATGTAACTCATTGTTAACAATGTTTGTTCGATTGAAAAGACGGATTGTGTCAAACATAGAATGAGTTAGTTCTACCATCAAGAAGTATAAAGGATAAATTGCTCAATACACCTATATAATTAAGATGGCTTTTATAAGCTTGAGATGGATCCAAATTATAAGATAAGAGTGACCGACATATTATTGTTCTAAATATTCTAAATATGAAGTTGTAAGGGACAAATAATTTATGCTATTCCCAAGGAATCCTCCATATTTCAAGTGCAATTTGATAGAAAATGAGCATTCATAGATAGTTGAGAAATCAGGGCACCTCAAATTGTTTTCACGTACAATATTATTGCATTGAAATATCCTTCACTTCATTGCATATCTCTTTCTCTTCATAGATAGAGGAAATCTCGTGAGATAATTGATCATGTAGATCATCATTTTTTGGAATCCGAGTAGGATACGTTATTTCATTGGTCAACTTTTGCTCTTGTATTTCTCTTAAGAGCTCTTGGAGGTACTGATTTAAAGATGAAGGGATTCCATCATCCAAAAAAATTAGGAATAAAAGATTCTTTTGGAGGTGATCTTTTTCTTCCACTTCTGTTATCTTGAGCCTCTAGTGTTTCTAAATTTTATGGTTTTGTGACTTATTGCTCTAGTTTGTCAAATAGTCATTTGAAATGTAACTCGTTGTTAACAATGTTTGTTCAACTAATAGGACCGATTGTGTCAAGCATAGCATGAGTTAGTTCTACCATCTTTGCACAAAGCTTGGTGCTTTCAAAGTCTAGGCCCCCTCAAGGATAACATTCGTCTAGCCCAATTACAATTAGCCCCTCTTGAAGTTAAGCTTTGTAAGGCGTGAATATCATGTCGAGGACCTCTGAAGTAGGATTTGCTAGGACTAATATTTCTCGGAGTTGAGTTGGAATTGATGGTAGGGTATGAAGTGGTGCCTGGAATGGAGGATATGTCTCTGAGGAAGTTTTACATGCAAGTTCTACGTTTATTTTTTGATACATCATTAACATTAATGGGGCCACCTTTTCAACATGTCAAATGTTAAGTCATTTAGATTACCTTTTATCATCAATCAAAAAGTAGAAGCAAAACTCTGATATGAATCTAGAAGACCATTTACAAGAGTGTGCACAAGTGAACTATGAGGAAAGACTTCATCAATAGAAATCAAGTGCTCCTTCAAATCTCTAACCATTGTAAAAAAACTAACCATGGAATCGCCTTCATTCATTTCCTCAATCTGGAGTTGTTTTAAAAGGTAAGCAACACGAGCATTATTCCTTGCTTGGTATAAAGTGGTAAGTGTATCCCAAACATCCTTTCTTATTTTGCAAGAGCAACGTGAGTAATAATGGCACATATAACAGGCAAGGCTATCGATGTATGTGCCTTAGCATATATACCATCCCAAGGAAGCTGGTCGGCACTAGGTGTAGTATGAACTACATCAAGAAGGGGAACCTTGAGAATATCACCATGTTCCATGCCATCTGCAGCACCTTCAGTAATAGAATTCACAGGTGTAATAAGACATTCTTGAGCAACCTGCACAATATTCTATAGTGCTGTTGCAACCAATACATGATGCAAAGAGCACAAGGAAGAAGAAGAGGCTTGGAGCACATCACACAATACTGAATGTATTACCAAGAGAATGTAGAAATATAGGTGACCCGTTAGGGTTAAGGTGTATATACAAGCCAAAGGAAAATACCCTAAGGAGGGAAAAAGGTGCCCCAGTGGTCCTTGTGTGATCACACACATCACTACCTAAATATATCAACAAGAATTGGATTCTTCACTTACATCTCTATATTAGTGAGTGCTCTTCCTACTTATGCAATAGTGGACCGATGCAAGCAAATACAGGTAGTCAAAGATTGTATTGGCATAATCACTTGAATCGGTTGTGTGTCCGCTTTGAGGTAGAAGGGTTAGAATATGGATGATGAAATTTATTGATTGTAGAAAATGAGAGAAGTCCAAGGTAGCTAATATTTATAGGAGAAGAGAGGAAACCAACAGGCAAATCATATGGACCAATGAGCATACGACACGTGGTGACCCCAACCTTGAAATTATAAATGGTCAAATGATGTGGACCAATGAGCATGTGACACATGGCATAGTATGCTACAGTTCATAAGTTAGACATTGAAACTATTTTTGGTTTTCTAAGGTATAAGAGAGAAATATTACTTCAAGATTGCATAATATTCACAGGAATGAAACTTAGATACAGAATCGTTTGACACGACCCATACAAGCGATTAAAGGAACTGGAGATTTTCAGATGGACATAATCGCTTGAAATCATGTGTAGTCAGAAACGAGTTTTAGACCTATCTTCTTAGGTAAAAGAGAGGAAGATTAGTTCAAGATTATATGGAATTCACATCAACGAAACTGACATCTTGTACTGTTTGATATGATCGATTCACGTATTTGGGGGAATTGAACATTTTTGGACGGAAATAATCGGTTCAATCGGTCTTTTCCTATTAAAAACCTATTTTAGAACTTCTTTTTTGTTTACTTAGTTATACGAGAAAGAGTCTGTTCTAGAGATCTCATACGGTTCACTTGAATCTAGCTTAGAGCTTGAGTCATTTGATATGACCAATTCAAGCGACTACAAGCATCCGAGATTTTTGGATGGTACTATTTGCTTGAATTGTTCATCTCCTCAATTCTTGGTTTTCTTGTTGTGTTCTCTCATATCCATATGTGTGATCCTCCTTTCATAGCTCTTTTAAACAAATCATGGCTAGGACAAAGACGAAAACTAAGAATTTATACACTATTGAGGAGCAAAATTGTTGGTGCAATTAAGCCCAAGCCTATATACTTGATCATCTCACTTATGCTTAATTTAATCGCATAAGCTTTGGAAGACTTCATATGTTGAACCTCTTGTAATTCTACTTCATACTTACTTTTGTAAAGGTGGAATATACCCACGAGGAGTAAGGAAGGACAAAATCTCATATCATTTGAAAGTTCAGTCAAGTGAGAATCAGTCCTACTTTAGCATTCACTTTTAGGTAGAGATTTGAATTTGAATTCAAATCCTTTGGCTCCAACAATAACTATAAGAAGAGGATATGAAAGGCCCACATCTATCTCAAGATTTAGAGATCATTCTGATGTACTTTCATTGAGAAGAAGAGCTCACCTCATAGGCCACCCAGTTCTCACTTATTGAGCAATAATTGATTGCTAATGACATTGTATTTTTACATAATTTAATACATACATGATCATTACTTCTTATTCTCATTTCTCTGTCATAACTCCATCAGGATAGTGATCTTGTTAGAGCTTTTTCTCACTAGTGGATCATTTCCTATGATTTAAAGCATGATAGAACTAACATACTTTGTATTTTAATCCTACAAAGTTTCATTAGTAATGCTTCTCACGATCGTCAGATATTAATCCATCGTTACTCACTCATCTGCACACAGTCACAACCCATAAATGTCAGGATGCTGTTGTACTCAGAGAATGGTTCAAAACACTGAATAGGTGTATCAACCAAAATAGCAAGTTTTGGATCTTGGATCATATTCCTACCTATCTGTTTTGATCCTACCATTAGTGGATTAGCTTTCAATCAACATATGTGATCATTTATCCTTATTAGCTAGCTAAAGAGGCCCACACCAATCTCCAGCGATGACTTGTAGTAGGTATGAAGCAGGTTTTAGCTACACCAATTCATCTCTTGTGACTATCCACCATCTCCTCCAACACTGGTATGAAAGCAAGCATAATCAAGATGGGAGATAGATTTCCATCCTTCATTGACAAATTGGAAACGAACAACTACTTAGCATGGTCACTAAGGGTGCAAGCATACCTTCAAGGGAGAAGCTTATATCCATACATCTTAGGAGATGAAGACATGCCAATTTTCAGGAGCAAGCATCAACCAACAAGGGAAAAGCAAGAAAGGTTGACCACATGGCGTGAAAAGGATGCTCTTGCCAAGTCATATCTACCAAATTCAATCTCTGATTTCTTGCTACCACATGTTAGGAACTGCAACAAATCCCAAGGGACTTGGGAAGTACTTTCATCATACTTCTCCTAATACACAAGAGCCAAGAAAGATCAGTCGTGGATGGAATTAACAACCCTTAAGAGACAACCAAAGCAAGGAGTGGTTGATTATGTAACCAAAATGAAAGGTGTAGCTGACCAGCTTGCAAGTATTGGAGAAGAGATAGAGGAAAGCACATAGTGAGGAAAATCATCAACCGAAATTAAGGCTGATGACAAGTGCGAGTCCTTCACCACAACAATGGACCTCTACATGGATATGCAAATACCTGATCTCAACACCTTGATGGGAAAACTCTTCACCCATGAGACAGAGCTCAACAAAAATGGTGACAACTCAAGAGGTAACTAAGCTTTTGCCCTTTATATAGATAAGAATAAAGTTAAGGTTAAAGTTAAAAACAAGAAACAGGAAGAAGAGGCTAGTACCTCTCAAGCTAATTATGCAGGAAGAGGAAGAGGTGCTAGAGGAAGGGGTAGAGGAGGAGAGCAAGGTAGGGGGAGACTCAATAACTATTCACCATGCAACATTTGTGCGCTCAACAACCACAGTACAGAAGAATGCTACAAAAATACAAGGAACTAAAGGGGAAGAGGCTTCCATAGAGGAAGCTATGGACAAGCTAGAGGCAGATACAACAATGGTGGAGGCAACTACAACCATAACTACAATCAAAGCTACAACAACAACAATTATCAAGGAGGCTTTAGAGGAAAAAGGGACTTCAACAAGCATATTGAAGATCAAGAAGACTCTCTATTCATCATGAACATGTCATCCAAGCAAGCTGGAGATGATGAACAATCTCTTCTACATTGATTTAGGTTGTTCCAATCATGTGGCTTATGGTTGAGTTCCATAGGAGTACGTGCAGTTTTAGTGTTCTCCATCTTAAATTTTACGAACATATCATGTATGTACTTCCTTTGAGTGACACTACAACATATGAGGGGCATACCGATGCTGCATATACCGACGGTCATAGTCGGTGTCGGTATAGCCCTCCAAAAATCTCACTAAGAGATACCGACGGTCAAGTGACCGTCGGTATGACCATTTTAAACGGATCGTCGGTGTGGCCCGTAGTCGCCGGTATAAGCGTGGGTATAGGCATCAGTATAGGTGTCGGTATGAGCGTTAGTATAAGCATCGCTAATTTACTGGCAACTACCTACACATATACCGACGTCCATACCGACGCCTATATCGGCGGCAAGTTTTAAACATACCACAAACCCGAGAGCAAAACTTCACATTTCTGCGCGTGTTTGAGTACTGTCGCTCTACTGTCGAACTTGCGCGCGCGAACCTGCATTGTCTTCTGCACACACACACACACACGGATCTCTCTCTCTACACACACACACTCTCTCTCGGCTTAGAGCTCGCATCTTGGTAAGTGCTGCACGTACTGTTGGCATTTGTGTTTCTCTATGTTGTAGGGTTTCTAATTTCTCTTTGCGTTGATTTTGCAGAAGTTTTTTGGCGTCGATTGTTTGGAATTGGACGAGAGACGACCTACATTACACTTTGACGACAACCATTCAAAGACGGACACACTTTTAAGTGATTCTTTTATTCGCTATTGATAGAGGGAGAAGGAGAGAGAGAGAGAGAGAGAGAGAGAGAGAGAGAGAGAGAGAGAGAGAGAGAGAGAGAGAGAGAGAGAGAGAGAGAGAGAGAGAGAGAGAGAGAGAGAGAGAGAGAGAGAAAGAGAGAGAAAGAGAGAGAGAGAGAGAGAGAGAGAGAGAGAGAAAGAGAAAGAAAGAGAGAGAGAAGAGAAAGGAAGATACACATTAATTTACACATACATGTACACACATGCATGCTTTCATACACACACCTATACACACATGCATGCTTACATACACACAAACATATACACATATGCATGCATACACACACACATAAATTTACACACATGCATACATACACACACATGCATACACACACACATAAATTTACACACATGCATACATACACACACATGCATACACACATACATAGACACACATATATACACATATGCATACATACACATACACACACACATATACACACATACATACACACAAGCATATATACACACATATACACATATGCATGCATATATATACACACATATACCGGCATGCATGCATACACACATATATACACACATGCATACACATATACACACATGCATGTATACATACACACACATGTATACACATGCATACACATACACACACATACACATACATGCATGCATACATACACACACGTACACACACATGCACACACATGCATGCCTACATACACACACATACACATACATACACATGTATACATACACACACACACATGTACACATGCATACATACACATACATATATACACACATGCATACATACACACATATAATCCTATTTTTATTTTGAAGTTTTTTTTTTACATCAAATATACAAAAATAGGATAAGGGTTTTAGGGTTTTAACACCTACATAGCATATATGCACACATACACATGCACATATAATACATATATACATGTATATAAACATGTATACAGAAATATACATATTTTAGGTCTAGATATTTAAGATTAGGGTTTTAGGGTTTAGTATTTCAGATTTAAGTCTAAGTCTTTCTGATAAGGGTTTAAGGATTTTAATACGTAGATAACATATATACACAAACACACATATACATATAATACATACATACATGTAGATACACATGCATACAAAAATATACATATTTTAAATTTAAATCTTTAAGATTAGGGTTTTAGGGTTATAACACCTACATAACATATATGCACACATCCACATACACATGTAATACATGTATACATGTATATACACATGTATACAGAAATATACATATTTTAGGTCTAGATATTTAAGATTAGGGTTTTAGGGTTTAGTATTTCAGATTGAAGTCTAAGTCTTTCTGATTAGGGTTTTAGGATTTTAATACGTAGATAACATATATACACAAACACACATATACATATTAGGGTTTTAGGATTTTAATACGTACATAACATATATACACAAGCACACATATACATATAATACATACATACATGTAGATACACATGCATACAAAAATATACATATTTTAGATTTAAATCTTTAAATTTAGGGTTTTAGGGTTATAACACCTACATAACATATATGCACACATACACATGCACATATAATACATATATACATGTATATACACATGTATACAGAAATATACATATTTTAGGTCTAGATATTTAAGATTAGGGTTTTAGGGTTTAGCATTTCAGATTTAAGTCTAAGTCTTTCTGATTAGGGTTTTAGGATTTTAATACGTAGATAACATATATACACAAACACACATATACATATAATACATACATACATGTAGATACACATGCATACAAAAATATACATATTTTAGATTTAAATCTTTAAGATTAGGGTTTTAGGGTTATAACACCTACATAAGATATATGCACACATACACATGCACATGTAATACATATATACATGTATATACACATGTATACAAAAATATACATATTTTAGGTCTACATATTTAAGATTAGGGTTTTAGGGTTTACTATTTCAGATCTAGAATTTTAAGATTAGGGTTTTAATTAAATATATATAATTAAATATATAAAATTAAATATATAAAAATAGGATTACGTAAGGAAAAAAAATTTGAATATATAAATAAATATATATATAAAATAAGATAATTATATACATAAATAAATATAAAAAGAACTAGTCTTTTACATAATTTAGTTAAATATTTATAATTAAATATATAAAATTAAATATATAAAAATAGGATTACGTAAGAAAAACAATCTGAATATATAAATAAATATATATATAAAATAAGATATTATATACATAAATAAATATAAAAAGAATTGGTGTTTTAAATAATTTAAATAAATATTTATAATTAAATATATAAAATTAAATATATAAAAATAGGATTACGTAAGAAAGAAATCTGAATATATAAATATATATATATATATATAATAAGATAATTATATACATAAATAAATATAAAAAGAACTAGTGTTTTAAATTATTTAATTTAATATATATAATTAAATATAATTAAGTAAAGAGAAAATCTGAATATATAAATAAATATATATATAAGGTAGGATAATTATATAGATAATAAAATATGATAAGAACTAGTATTTTAAATAAATAAATGGATTATATATGATTAAGTATATAAAAATAGGTTTAAATTTAATGATTTTAAATAGAGTGAATATATATACAATACAGAAACACACATACTTATATACCTATCTATATTCACATATATATACATATACACATATATATACACATGCATACATATATATACATGTTTTAGTTCTAGGTCATTTGGATGAGGGTTTTAGGGTTTTAACACATACATAACATATATACACACATACACATACACATATAATACATATATTTATGTATAAACACATGTGTATAGAAATATACATAATTTAGGTCTAGATCTTTAAAATTAGGGTTTTAGAGCCTAGGCATACATATAACTTAATTAAGAGGAAGAAAATCTGAATAAATAAATAAATATATATATAAAATAGGATCAATCAAGAAAGAATCCAAATATATAGATAAAATAAGATAGCTATATAGATTGGGGTTTTAAAACTAGGGTTTTAAGTTTTCTTAGGTATTTAAGTATTTAGGTCTTTAAGAGTTAGATGTCCATATTGTAGCAGATGGCTTCTTTGGATCCTGAAGAGAGAATGGCATGTCCTTGCACAGAGTGCAAGTATCAAATTTATCGGAAACGATGGATTTGTATTGCACATGTTAGAGAGTATGGATCCTTTGATAGGAGTCGACTCGAAAACCTACGCTATCATTCGCATGGTCCCCTAGGTGAGCAGATGGACCCAAACGACATTCACCGGTTTTAGGGTGGAGTGAATCCATTTGTATTACACACTTCTTCATGGAGCACATGGCGTGTATGTTTGGTCAATTATAATATCCCACCATGGTTGGCCACAAAGAAAGGTCATTTATTATTAGCTCTTATTGTACCAGGTAAGTATAAGGTAAAAAACATGGATGTATATCTTGCACCACTTGTGGAAGAACTGCGCATTTTATGGGATGGGATCACTGTGCGTAACATGTCTCAACCTATAAGAGGACGAGACGTGCGAGCGCAAGGCATACTTATGTGGACAATGCATGATTGGCCTCATTATGGTGAATGTTCAGGTTTATCGATTTTGGGTTACCATGCTTGTCCTTTATGCGGACCACGACTCGAAGCACGCTATTCCAAAGCACTACGTAAAACTGTCTATGAAGGACATCATAGATATTTGCCTGATGGGCATGTTTTACGTGAAGGAAAAATTGGTCGACAAGCGTAACACCAAATGAAAGCTAGCGATTGGAAACAACTGTGGGATTCAGAAAATCCAGTTGCTGGCATGAAATGGTTGTCCATTTTTCATGAACTCCCTTATTGGAGTGAATTGGTGATCAATCATTTGGTAGACCTAATGCATATTTTCAAGAATGTGGAAGAGATGCTTTGGAAAACTTTGATCGGAAAGAAAGAAAGCAAAGCACAAAAGGACGACTTAGAAGAGCGAGCTCGTATGCGAGAGTTGTGGTCAATTACTAAGCCCAACGGAACAGTATCGTTACCAAGAGCTCCTTGGGTGCTTCGCAGGATGGAAGAGCAACAAGTGAAGAAAACAATTTAAGAGTTTCGTACACCTACTGGATGCATGAGATGTCTAAAGACTACCTTCACACGAAACGACGATCTTGCAGGACTCAAGTCTCATGATTGGCACAAGTTTTTATAGTTTGTGCTCCCTGTAGCCCTAAAAGATTGTCTTTCAGAGGATGTACAAAAAACCATTTATAAAATTAGTTCTTTAGTACGGTGGATATCTATTAAAGAGATAAATAGAGATAGCATAGAGAGTGCGAAACTCAATGCTATCGAGGCTGTTTGTATGGTAGAGAAATACTTTCCCACAAGTATTCTCACTATTCCACTTCATTTACTGGTTCATGTAGTAGATGAAGTTGCAATAGCACGAACTGTCCATAGTCGATGGATGTTCTTATTAGAGCGCTTTATGAAGACATTAAAAGGGTTTGTTCGATAGAGAGCACGTCCAGAGGGTAGCATGGTAGAGGGATGGCTTGTACAAGAATCTCTTGTATTCATAACTGAGTTTCTACGTATATCGGATCCCGAAATGCCTTGCTTATGGAGCGATGATGAAGATGTTCGTCTCGTAGGCGATGAACCACAAGGTAAAGGATTGCAAAGAAAAATGGATGCAGCTTTCAGAGACAAGGCAATAAAGTTTTGCATAGTTAACTCTGAGCCTATGCAAAAGTGGTTAGAAAGGTATGAACTTGCCAAGGCAACTAACACAAAGGAAAGAGCTCAGTTTCGAAGAAATCCTTCGACCTCTCCCACCTTTTCCAACGAGCAGATGGCTAGATGCAGCGGTTTCACAAGCAAAGGCAGTGGGTGAAGATATCTCTGAAGAAGAAGAAGAAGAACTCGCAAAAGGATATGATTGGGAGTATATTAAATACGGTGCACTATGGTCTCATGGATGACACTTTCAAATCGCACGAATGGATCAAAACCGGTCTACTTTTGATAGTGGAGTGATGGTGAATTTTTTGCAAAAAAGTAGAGCGAGTGCAAGAGATGATAATGCTCTAGAAGGCGAGTTAGATTATTGTGGTGTGATTCAAGACATCTTGAAACTATCTTTCAAAAAGTTTGATTACTTTGTTTTTGACGTGAAATGGTTCAAAGTAGTCACCTCTGGAAGAAATGCAACAGTGAGACGAGATAAGAGCGGTTTGCTTCAAGTCGACTCCACAAGATTATGGACAGATGAAAGGGATACATTTGTACTTCCCGAACACTGTGAGCAAGTTGTTTTTATACCAGATTCAAAAGACCCAGAGTGGTTATTTGTTTTACAAGTCGCTCCACGTAGTAGACGAATTTTTGAAAACATAGATGTAGAAGAAAGTCCATCTCTAGTGGACTCAGAGATTCATTCGATAGTTGAGGAGGAAGAGATCATTGTTCGAGAAGAAGAGGTCATTGTTCGAGAAGACGAAGCAAGAGATGATGATCAGGAGGAAACTAGCATAGCAAGCGATTTAGAAGCCATCAATTTAGAGATAGATATTCTTGATGCATCGGATCTTCAAGAGGATGCTAGAATAGAGGACTTTTGAATAAAACACTTGTACGTACTAATTTTTGGTTTTTTTTTTTGTTTATTCCGTATATTATTTTTCTTACCGCATGCTAATTATTTGAGTTCTTTTATTACAGAGCACGATGGGAGAAAGTCCTCCAGTCACTCCACATTCCATGACAGAGGAGCAGTTTTTGGAGTTCATCTCTAAGGTTCCTCCTGCGTATATGGCCGCTGCATCACAGTATTGGATCGCTCCTGGTAGCACTCCTCCCGGCCTCACTCCTGCCGGCCTTACTCCTGCCGGCCTCACTCCCGCTGGCCTCACTCCCGTCGGTCTCACTCCTGCCGGTGTCACTCCTGAGGGTGGTACTACTCCCGTAGAAGGTATGTCTCCTAGCTTTGTGACTCCACCACGACCATCTTTGCAGCCATCTCCTACTGGGTCTACTAGTAGACATGTGCGTTCGACACCTCACCGCGATACAGGGTCTGGCCCGTCTCGTAGATCGAGATCACGCTCTAGAGCAGGAGATTCTAGGAGTGGATCTACAGGTAGGTCTAGAGGTGGAGGACGCGGTTGTTGTGCAGGCAGTGCGACGGACGTTGTGTCGCTCGCTTCTATTCCTAGGACGAGTACCTCAGATGTACGTACGCCACGCAGTACACCATGCAGTACACCATGTACACCTTGGGGTGCTCATGACCATGATGACTCCAACGTGTATAGTATCCGAGATGGAGCTCCGGTGATGGATGCGGCTGGCAAAGCAATGCGTGCACGCATATGACAGCTTTGCTCCATCGAGTTTGGACACTCCATCATGCTGAAATGGAGTAAAGAGTAAATATCGGAAAAATTATATCACACAGACGATTTACCAGGAGTTTTGACCGGCCGATGGACAGTCAATTGTCAGTTCAGAGCGGATTCTGCACACCGCACGTGAGGTCATGTCGCATCGACGATCCGAGGCTCGTGATGCATTCAGAGAAGGCTTACCAAAGCCTGTGTGGTTAGATGCTGAGGAGTGGGACATGATTCATGATGAGAAGCAGCAGACTCCTGATCGATATCGCCAGCAGCGAAATGTCGTAGCCACACGTCTATACATGATTGGACCGTCACATTTGGGCAGCAACGGATATGACACGATGCGTCATGAGTTTGTAAGTACCATTTCATTTATTGAATTTATTTGTGTTAAATTTCTCATATATATTTCTCTAATCTTTTTATATTTGTTTCACGAGCTGGCAATGGGTCGTCCTCCAACACGAACGGAGGAGTCTTATGGATATAGTCATGGGTTGACTGCACTAATGCAGGACTTGGAGGGACGCGGTGCGGTAGTTTCATGAGAGCGTTTGCGATGAGGTAATTAATTTATAAACTTGGTTTTTACTTGTTTGTAATTTCCATGTGAATTTATCTCATTCCATTAATGTTCTTTGTTGTAGGACTGTTGATATGGAACGTTCTTTGCATGTGTATGGTAGTGGAAGACCAATATTTTTTATTTGATTTCCGTATGGCAATACATTGCTTTGCCACATTTTGTAAAAGCATCATATATGACAGTGGTTTGCCACACTCTTGTACATGCTTCATTATTGAAATATATAACTTCTTTTGTACATGGTTCATTGTTCATTCTGATTATCTCTTTTGTGTACAATAATACTCTGTTTCATGAAATCATATTTCGGTTGTCATTAGAGTACACATCACATGTACTCGGTTTTTTTTGCGTAGAGTGTATTGTCTTTTGCTCAACAACATCATGGTAATGTTGTTGTAGCAAAAGACAAAACACTCTGCCCAAAAAAGAATTTGTAGGTATGGTCGTCAGTATATGCGACGGTACTCACAGTAGTGTCATCGAAATAACCGTCAGTACACCCAGGAGGCGATACAGCAGAATCCGATTACCGATCCATATACCGACGTTTATACTGACGCATATACCGACGATTATACCGACGTATATACCGATGCGTATACCGACGCCTATACCGACTCTTTGGTACCGACGCACAAACTGACCTTTACACCGACGTCGCGGCAAATAAAGCCGCATTCATTTTCCTCGGTAAAAACCTTGCTATACCATCGATCTGTTGTAGTGTGATAAATATATGAGAATCTGTATACACAAGCTCTAAGCCAAAAAACTAGGTTAATAAACCAAGATCACTGATTTTAAATTCCTTCATTAATTGAGCCTTGACCTGCTTGATGCCATTAGCATCCTTGCCTATAATAATGATGTCATCTACATAGACACATACGTAGATAACTTCTGATTTATTCTTTTTAAACAAATAAAGAAGAATTTGCCTTGATTGCAACGAAGCCTTGGTCCTACAAATAAGTAACAAGCCTATGGTTCCAAGCTCTAGGAGCTTGCTAGAGACCATAGAGTACCTGCCTAAGCTTGCATACATAACCTGTTTTATCTTCATCTTCAAAACTTGAATTCTTCTGATATGCATCCATTTAAGAATGCATTCTTTACATCTAACTGATACAAATTCCAATTTTAAGAAGCAACAACACTTACCAAAACCCTAATTGTTGGCATCTTTGCCACAAGTGAAAATGTTTGTTCATAGTCCACTCCAAGATTTTGGGCAAATCCTTTTGCCACTAACCTTGCCTTGTACCCGTTTATAGAGCCATTTGAGTTCTTTTTTATTTTATATATCCACTTGGATCCAATTACCTTCATGCCTTGTTTCTTGGGGACTAGATCTCAAGTATGATTTTCCTCAAGTGCTTCCACTTCTTCATGCATGGCTTCTCTCCATTCTTTCTTCTTCCTACCCTCTTCAAATGAAGAAGGTTGTTCTATCATAGAGTCTTTAGTGATATGCACAGAGTGCTTGGTGACTAACGATGTATCATATCCATACCTTATGGGCTTCTTGCTTTCTCTTTGTGATCTCCTTAGTGCTTGATTTGAAGAGTCTGGTATGTCTTCTAATTGCTTGACTTTGACCTTGCCTATTGACTTCCAAGCCTTGAGGTCAATTTTTTCTTCATCCTCTGAGTTGATATCTTCTGCTAAATATTCATCTTCTTGACTGAGGGTTGGAAAATCATTTTTAAAAATCATATGGTAAGTTGACTTTCCTGCAATCATCTTCAAACCATGAATTATTTTCATCAAATACTACATCCCTACTAACTATAAATGCTTTTTTAGTGGGATTGTATATCCTATACCCCATTTTGTTTTGATCATTCCCATTAAATATACATTTCTCAACTTTAGGGTCAAGCTTTCCTCTTATTTGTGAGGGAATGTGCATAAGCAATGCACTCAAATATTCTGCAATGGTCTGATGATGGTCTCCTGCCATTCCATGCTTCATAGGGTGTCATACCGTCCAATGATTTGGATGGAAGCCCATTGACCAAGTAGGTGGCTGTGGAAACAGCTTTGCCCATAGATAATTAGGTAACATCTTTCCATTTAACATAGACCGAGTAGCTTTAGCAATTAACATGTTCCTTTCTCTCTACCACTCCATTCAATTCAGGATTGTATCTTATTGTTACTTCCCTCTTTATGGATCTATCTAGTAGAAATGAATTAAATTCATGTGAAAAGTACTCACCAGCTCCATCAGATCTGATCCTCCTAAAGATTCTTCTTGTTTGATTTTCAACTAGTGCCAAGTACTTCTTGAAACATGTAAATACCTCATCCTTATGCTTCATGAAATAAAGGATTTTTTATCTACTGTAATCATCAATAAATGAAACATAGTACCTTGAAATGGAGATGGATTCATCTTTGCTAGGACCCCACACATTAGTGTATACAAGATCCAAATAGTCCATGAATGTATCCTCTCTTGTTGAGTGGTTGCCTGTGAGCTTTGCCAAATTGGCATGCTCCACATTTACATATTTGTTGCTTGATCACATTGGGAATGCCAAGCACACTTTGATCCCTGTATATTTGCTTCAGAGTCCTTTCTATTATGTGTCCTAGCCTTTTTTCCCATATTTCTAACTCAAACAAGGTTTGATCTCTATACTTGAATGGTGCTATATTCCTTGTGTCTTCAATTTCAAATTTGAATAATCTACCTGACTTCTCACCTTTGGCAATCCTCTTGAAGCCTTGTTGGGGGTCTTCTAAATATGCTGCATGCTTAGTGGATCTGACTTATAAACCTTTCTCAACAATCTGCCCAACACGAATTAGGTTTCTGGTTAAAGTTGACATATACAAAACTTTACTCAAAAGGTTCATGCTACCATCAGATGTTTTGATATTTCCAATTTGGTTGACTTAATGTTTAGTATCATCACCCGTTTATACTGCATGCTTCCCTTTGGGCTCATCATCTTTACCTTGCTTGGATATCATGTTCATGATGAGTAATGAGTCTTCTTGGTCTTCATTATAGTTGTTGTAGTCCCTTCTTCCTCTAAAGCCTCCTTCATAATTGTTGTTTTTATAGCTTTGACTGTAGTTATGGTTGTAGTTGCCTCCATTATTGTTGTATCTGCCTCTTGATTGCCCGTAGCTACTTCTATGGAATCCTCTTCTCCTTTGATTCCTTGTATTCTAGAAGCATTCTTCTGCCTCTTGCCTTTACCTTTATCCTTAGATTTATTCTTATCTATATAAAGGGCAAAAGATGGATTACCTCTAGACTTTTCATCATTCTTGTTGAGATTTGTCTCATGGGTGAAGAGTTGCCCCATCATGGTGTTGAGGTTAGGTATTTGCATATCCATGGAAAGGTCCATTGCTATGGTGAAGGACTCACACTTGTCATTAGCCTTGATTCCATTAATGATCTTCCTTGTTATGTGTTCTTCTTCTATGTCCTCTCCAATGTGTGCAAGTTGGTCAGCCACATGTTTCATCTTGGTTACATGGTCAACCACTCCTTGCTTTGGTTGCTTCTTTAGAGTTGTAAACTCCATCCATAACTGATTCTTCCTAGCTCTTGTATTTAAGAATAAATATGATGAGAGTACTTCCCAAGTCTCTTGGGAGGTCTTGCAGTTCCTAACATCCGATAACAAGAAATCATAGATTGAGTTCAATAAATATGATCTAGCAAGAGCATCCTTTTCACACCATGGGGTTAAGCTTTCTTGCTCTTCCCTTGTAGGTTGTTCCTTGCTCCTAAAGATTGGCATCTCTTCATCTCATGAGATGTATCCATATAGACTTCTCCGTTTTGAATTCATAGTCATACACACACATATACATGCACATAGACAATCATGTTAGATTTTCACTTACAATCATATAACATACATGCACATACACATACACCTTCCCATACTATTGTGAAGTTAGAATCAATGTTGATTCTGACAATCACAATACATTTTTATTCACAATCATACACACATATACATATAATATTGTGAAGTAAGAATCAATGTTAAGTCAAACAATTACAATAGATTTCATTCAAAATTATACACTCAAATACACATACATATACTATTATGAAGTAAGAATCAATATTGATTCAAACAATCATAATACATGTTTACTCACAATCATACAAGACATAGATATATTGTGAAGTAAGAATCAATGTTGAGTCTAACAATAACAATAGTTTTCTTTATGATTTTTCTACTAAACTACTTAATATATGTAGCAAGAGTTTACACCTTGTTCTTTCTATGACACTATAAGTTCGTGAAAAACAAAGTAACTCTTATGAAAAACGAGTCTAGTTGTATTCTTTTAAGAAAATTTATTTGGCCAAATTTGATTCGATCAAAAACATATTTGATCGAAAAGCTTCTCTCCATTCTTTCTTCTTCCTAGACTCTTCAAATGAATAAGGCTCCATGTCATAAACTTTTTAGTGATATACATGGAGTGCTTGGTGACAAAAGATGTATCATATCCATACCTTATGGGCTTCTTGCTTTCACTTTGTGATCTCCTTAGTGCTTGATTTGAAGACTCTGGTATGTGTTCTAATTGCTTAAGTTTGACCTTGCCTCTTGACTTCCAAGCCTTGAAGTCAATCTATTCTTCATCCTCTGAGTTGATATCTTCTGCTAGGTGTTGATCTTCTTGAGTGAGGGTTGGAAAATCAGTCTCAAAATCATATGCTAACTTGACTTTCCTGCAATCATCTTCAAACCATCAATTATTTTCTTCAAATACTACATCCCTACTAACTATAAATGCTTTGTTACTAGGAATGTATAGCCTACACCCCTTTTGGTTCTGATCATACCCAATAAATATACATTTCTTAGCGCTAGTGTCAAGCTTTCCGCTGATTTGTGAGGAGATGTGTGCGTAAGAAATGCACTGAAATATTTTTCAATGTTTTCATGAGGGTCTCCTGCCATTCCATGCTTCATAGGGTTTCATAACATCCAATGATTTGGATGGAAGCATGTTGACCAAGTAGGTGGATGTGGAAACAGCCTCTACCCATAGATAATTAGGTAACTTCTTCTCATTTAACATAGAACTAGCAGTTTACACACTAATTAAAATGTCTCCAGCTCAAAAGCAAATGGAAGATTACTTGGAACTCCTCACAGTGGTAGCAGAGATTTAGAACCCTTTGGAACATACCATACATTGATAAACAATCTTATCTTTTGTGGTTGATTCTTCACAAGGTTGTATGGTGTGGTTCCAAAGCCACTCAATTTGGAATTTATGATGGAGTATGTGTGTTTTGTGGTTCCGAGGAGGAAATCCCCCACTTATTCTTCCACTATAGGCATGCTCAAGCCAACTAGAGGTATTTTCAGAATATTTATCAAAGCTTGTAGGTCAATCTGAGTTACAAAGAAACTTTACTTGGCTATTGTAGTAGATTTGACTATCCTCTATGGAATATCTAGAGAGAACATGCTTTGTGGTTTATATGGAGATCCAAAAACCAAGCTATTATGAAGCAAAATTGCAGCTCTTAGTATTATAAATTTGTTCAAGGCATCAGAGCAGCAAGTGTTCAATGTATTGGTGCTACTACCTCCACTCGTGCTCAGAACTTCTGTCTATCTGAGCATCTGAGATCTACCCCTCCTAGTAAATGAAGAGAATCTTTGCTAAAGTTGTACTCGAGCACTAGGTTTGAGATGGTTCTAAGATGTACGTATTGATGCTTTTTTTGATGTGTACCCATTGATCTTCACATTGTCTAATTTTCTCGTTTGAAACCTCTGTAGAGTAGTAGGATGTTATTTCTCTATTATGTGCCTTCATTTCCCCCCTAGTTATCCTTCCATTGGATTTGGAGAATTGTTTTGTAACTTCTGTTGTGGGGGAGCCTACCCTCTGTACTTACACACATTTCATCATTTATTCCAAATTTCCTGTTTTCTCAACAAAAAAAAGAAGGATAAAAGTAGTATCTCAAGATATTTCAAGATAACTTCAAGATCAAGGAAACAAAAGATATGAACTAAGTAGTGTATCAAAATGCAAAGCGAGATAGTGTTTTGAATCATTTGGGCAGGGAAGCCACCATAGAGATGAGACATGCTATTCTATATCTACAACATGATCATGTTCTTCCAGTTTTAGAACATGAGGCTTGGGGGTAGCCTCCAATATGTATATAGCTCTATTTTCGAGGACGAAAATATTTTCCAAGGGCAAAAGAATGTAATAAAGTAAGTCTATGATCTAAGGATCTGGCCTTTTCAGACGGATCTAAAATCAGACAGTCTTTGGTCATCCGTGTGTATGACCAAAGATCTCGAGTTTAGACTTACTAGGAGGTCATCTACTCTTGTAAGCAAATCATCCACTTAGCCAAGTGGTTAAGTCTCAACGGTGTCTTGGGTTCAACCCTGATGGAGTACATCGGGAGAGTGCTTTGCCCAAAGAGCTCTAGAACCTTCTACTAGAAGCATCCACTTGAGTTAACTCTACATAACTGGGACACTTTGCGAACATGTAGTTACATGGCCGACACATGGATATTTAGTAACGACCTACCCAAGCAAGTAGTCCCCTAGAGAGAGCTATATATAGAGGCATTTGGTTGGGAGGAGAGTCATCTCTCTAGCACATGGTGGTTGTAATCTTGCAGTTTTCTTAATTCATAGTTAGCAAACAACCCTTTTTTGGTGTTTTTTGCCCTAATGACTTGTGTTTTCTCCATGCAATGATTGACTCCATTCAATAATTTCTTTCCATCTTCCCAATGGAACCTCAAAGTTAGTAAACATATGCATTTAATTTGATTCATAAATACCTTAGGTTGAGGTTATAATTCAAACTTTCAACTCTATTGCAAGCGTTAGCTTTGAATCACAATGATAGCGTGCACAAACTTCTTCTTCTTCGTGAACCTTCATGACTATAATACATCTAATAAAAATGGGACTATAACATCTCCACATGAGAGAGGATGATGAATTTTCTTCCCAAACTTGTTACTACGTAGATTTCCTAATTGAATTTTATGTGTAAATTTAATTAAAACTTGAGTATACATGCATTAATATAGTATGTGTATGTGTTGTAATCAACTTAATGCAAATCAACACGAATTGGATCTATATATGGTTATAGAGAGTCTTTGTGAAAACATTTTCTTGTAAGCAGCAATCATGATGAATCCTAGTACCTTCTCCTCCCCATGGATTCGACTTCTGCGACTCGGATAAGCTTATTCCTTGTATGTTATTCTAGAAGAGCATGGTGTTAGCTTGTCTTTACCCTTCTTCAAGCTACTTTATAGCAAGTGTACTCACTTTGTTAAGTATCCACCCTTCCAACATATGCATAACTTATATAAGTATGCCATCGAAAACTTCACAAAAGGCTGGAAAGACTTGTCATTTGTGTTCCTCCATTGGTGATGAATAAAGATTGATGATCATATTCTCATTATTTTTCTTTCTAGTTCTAGGAAGTTCAATATTCAACCTACTCTTCTATGAAGCTTGAAATTTGAGACACCAATATTGAAGAGACCCAAGGGATCCACTTTATTCCCCACATTCTCATGCTAGCATCAAGATGATTTTAAGCCTTTGGACATTTGAACTTGTATTCAAACCCCACTATCTTTACAAGTACACCAATGCAACTTACAATTAAGATATATTCCATTGTTGGTTAGAACGAAAAATGAGATTCGTTAACAATATGATGACTTGTATGTTTTGCTATGTTATTAAAGCAAATAGGGAACAAGACTATGTAATTCAGGGTTGTTCCTAGGAATAGAGATTGGAGAGTTCAATTTACAAAGTGACGATCGTGGAGAATCCTAGGAGTTCCTAATCAACAAACAGTCAAAAATAAGAAACAGAAGATGTCTCATTTAGAGCACCATGAATGGTGGAATAGAGGCTACACAAGAGCTTAGTAATATGTAAAAAACCTTCATTTTACTAATGCTCTGATACAAAGCATAGGTAGGCATCATCATGGTCATAGCATCTTTCTAGGTAGGTGGTGCACACGAAAAGCATCCTCCAAACTCTACTAGCTAGAACTAGATTGAGGAAGGCCTCTAATGGGAGCTCTGACCCTTTCCATCTTTTTCCAATCTTCTCCTTGAAAAACCAATGGAGTATCTTCTAGCTGCGGGCTGCACATGAAAAGCGTTCTGCAACCTCTGCCTGCTAGAGCTGGATCGAGGGAGGCCTCCTTGGTAGCTAGCTGCCTTTTGGCTTGGGACGTACTAGAACTGCTCGCCACTGAATGTTTGGCCGAACCGCCAGTCGGAGGGAGCGACATTATAAGATGTGATTGTACGGCCGTCGCTTGTAGTGACCTGGAAGGATAGGCTGTGTCCATCGAGCAGAGCATTACTCTGCCAATTCTGGCCCCAATTTCGCAACATGGGCTGCCAACCGGTGCGGTCTCCCTTCACGGAAAGGGAATGAATGTCTGCAGCCTTTGGGACACACGCACATGATCTGCAACCACAAAAGGAGAGATCATACAACTGTGCTGTCTCGCTCTATGTATAGATGAACTGCTCTAATATCGCAGCTCGGAACAAAAGAACTATGATCTGATGGGTGCCTCAAGTCTAGAATAGTATGCTGCATAGTTTGCACAGGATGACACAGTACATGATGACAAGTAGTAGAAGTACAGGCAATGCCACATGTCCTGGTGGGATCGAGGTGACTGTGGATCGGGGGACATTGAATCAAAGTGCAACCATCTTGCTAAGAAACCATGAGTCTAGCGGCGTACGGTAGTGTCTTTCAATGCAGACGACCGCTCATGGACTCGTCAACCACATCAAATGGGTTGAATGACTTGCCCTGACAACATGCTTCTGTTTAACAATGAAATCCGAACAAATGGAAAGCGGCGACTTGAAGTAAGATATAGCACACATATACAGCTTGAGATGCATCTGTCTCCTCTCAAGGCATCAAAAAGGAGTTCGACGGACTACTAACATTAGAAGCCGGAACTTTGATCGAAAAGTTTGTACCAAATGGGTCAAGTTGCCCACTTCCCTAAACTTTATACCATCGGTTACCTTGCTGAAAATTTCAAGTTCATGGACCACCATAAAGTAAGTTAAAACATTGAATGGACGCAGCGCTCCTAGCAACGTCAGTCCCCTCCTTAGGTTCTCAAGAGTTCAGCACATACGTGTCTCTCGACAACGTTAGTGGCACCAAATAAGTCTCTCTCGACAATCTCAATAATACTGCATTATCGTGTCCAAATGGGTTTGGTGTAGTGGATAGCATCGAATGCCGTGGGGCTGATGGCCTGGGTTCCATTCCTGCCCAACTCGACATTTCAATTTCATTGTCATTTCAACTTTCCTTGTACCCTCCAAAAAAAAAAAAAAAAAAACTGTATTATCGTTTTCGATCCAGCATTAACATTCATGGCGCCACCTTTTCAACATGTTTGCAATGATTAAAATCATCAAAGCATAAGTTAATACTTGCCTCTCTCTTATCTCCAACCATCTTCCCTCTTTTTCTCTCTCTAGCACTCTCTCTGTCCCCCTCTCTTTCTATCTGATCCTTTCTCCCTTTTGTGTACCCTTCCCATTCTCTCTATCCCTCTCTCTCTCTCTCAATATTCCTCTTCTCTCTCCCTCTCTTTCTATCTTATCCTTTCTCGCTTTTGTTTACCCTTCCCGTTCTCTCTATCCCTCTATCTCTCTTTCCCTCTCTCTCTCTCTATTTGCTCTCCCCCTCTTTTCTCTCTCTCAATCGCCCTCTATCTTCATCTTAATCTCTCTCTCTCTCTCTCTCTTTGATTATAAGGATGTATGTTCTCTTATATATTTGGAGGAGCTAAATATTATTGTTTACACATGATTACGATTCCTTCATCACATGGAGGATCAATATGCTCTAACATGTGTGCAAATAGACATAGAAATTTTGATGGCTCTCAATCATGAGCAAATGAATTCTTAAATGCACATCAATATCATCAACATTCAAGAGATGATGATCATTTGACGTAGATTAGTTAATTACCGAAATATAGATTATCAAAGCATTAAGAGTGAAGATGAGAATATTTTTAGGTTACTAATATAGGCAGTAGAAACATGATCAAGAAGTATAAAGGATGAATTGCTCAGAACACCTTTGTAATTAACATGGCTGCTATAAGCTTGAGATGGATGCAAATTATAAGATAAGAGTGATTGACATATTATTGTTCTAAATATTCTAGGCATCTTGCATTCAAGTCTTTGTTGAATTAAAATTTACCCAAATATATGAGACATTATCAGGTTGTAAGGGACAAATAAATTATGCTATTCACAAGGAGTCCTCCACATTTCTAGTGCAATTTGATAGAAAATGATCATTCATAGACAGATGAGAGATTAGGGCAAGCTCAATTATATCTGGCCGCTCTTGAAGTTGAGCCTTGTAGGGCATGAACATCATGTCTAGGTTCTCTAAAGTAGGATTTGCTAGGACTAAACGAGGTTTAGTTGGAATGGATGGTAGGGTATGAAGTGGTGTGTTGAATGGTGGATATGTCTCAAAGGAAGTCTTATATGCAAGTTCTACATCTTTTTTTGTTTCCTTGACACTTTCTTCTAGGTGTACCCTCAAAAAAAAAAAAACTCCATTATCGTTTTTGATCCAGCATTAACATTCATGACGCCACCTTTTCAACATGTTTGCAATGATTAAAATCGTCAAAGCACAAGTTAATAATTGCAAGAAAAATTGTTTCTTTTTTACTCACTGAAGGTTTTTGAAAAAGGAAGAAAAGCGTTCATTTAAACTTCCTTCTCTTCTTCCTCTCTCTTATCTCCAACCATCTTCCCTCTTTTTCTCTCTCTAGCACTCTCTCTGTCCCCCTCTCTTTCTATCTGATCCTTTCTCCCTTTTGTGTACCCTTCCCATTCTCTCTATCCCTCTGTCTCTCTCTCTCTCTCAATATTCGTCTTCTCTCTCCCTCTCTTTCTATCCTATCCTTTCTCGCTTTTGTGTACCGTTCTCGTTCTCTCTATCCCACTACAATAGATCGATGGTACAGCGAGGTTTTTACCAAGGAAAATGAACGCGGCTTAATTTGCCGTGACGCCAATGTAAAGGTCGGTTTGCGCATTGGTACCAAAGCGTCGATATATGTGTCGGTATATGCGTCGGTATTACTGACGCAAATACCGAGGCTTCTGCTAGAAATACCGTCGCCTATACCGTCGCCTGCTAGGTGTACCGATGGTTATACCGTCGCCTTCTGGTGTACCGACAGTTATACCGATGACACTACTGGGAATACCATCGCGTATACCGACAACCATACCTGCAAAATTTTTTTTGGGCAGAGTGTTTTGTCTTTTGCTACAACAACATTACCATGATGTTGCTTAACAAAAGACAATACACTCTGCCCAAAAGAAAACCGAGTACATGTGATGTGTACTCTAATGACAACCAAAATATGATTTCATGAAACAGAGTATTATTGGACACAAAAGAGATAATCAGAATGAACTATGAGCCATGTACAAAAGAAGCTATAAATTTCAATAATGAAGCATGTACAAGAGTGTGGCGAACCACTATCATATATGACACTTTTACGAAATGTGGCAAAGCAATGTATTGCCATAAGAAAATCAAATACAAAATATTGGTCTTCCACTGCCATACACATGCAAAGAACGTTCCATATCAACAGTCTTGCAACAAAGAACATTAATGGAATGAGATAAATTCACATTAAAATTACAAACAACAAGTAAAAACCAAGTTTATAAATTAATTACCTCATCGCAAATGCTCCCATGAAACTACCGCACCGCGTCCCTCCAAGTCCTGCAATAGTGCAGTCAACCCATGACTATATCCGTAAGACTCCTCCATTCGTGTTGGAGGACAATCCATTTCCTGAAACAAATATAAAAAGATTAGAGAAACATACATGAGAAATTTAACACAAATAAATTCAATAAATGAAATGGTACTTACAAACTCATGACGCATTGTGTCATATCCGCCGCTGCCTAAATGTGACGGTCCAATCGTATCTAAACGTGTGGCTACGACATTTCGCTGCTGACAATATCGATCAAGAGTCTGCTGCAACTCTTCACGAATCATGTCCCACTCCTCAGTATCTAACCATACAGGCTTTGGTAAGACTTCTCTGAATGCATCATGTGCCTCGGATCGTCGATGGGACATGACCTCACGTGCTGTGTGTAGAGTCCACTCTGAACTGACAATAGACTGTCCATCGGCTGGTCGGAACTCTTGGTAAATCGTCTGTGTGATATAATTCTTCCAATCTTTATCCTGTTCACTCCATTTCAGCATGATGGAGTGTCCAAACTGGATGGAGCAAAGCTGTCGTATGCGTGCATGCATTGTTTTGCCAGCCGCATCCATCACCGGAGCTCCATCTCGGATACTATACACCTTGGAGTCATCATGGTCATGAGCACCCCAAGGTGTACGTGGTGTTCCACGTGGTGTACTGCGTGGCGTACCTACATCTGAGGTACTCGTCCTAGGAGTAGAAGCGGGTGACACAACGTCCGTCACACTACCTCCACAACAACCGCCTTCTCCGCCTCCAAACCTACCTGTAGATCCACTCCTAGAACCTCCTGCTCCAGAGCGTGACCTCGATCTACGAGACGGGCCAGAACCTGTATCGTGTTGAGGTGTCGAACGCACATGTCTACTAGTAGACCCAGTAGGAGATGGCTGCAAAGATGGACGTGGTGGAGTCACAAAGCTAGGAGACATACCTCCTACGGGAGTAGCACCACCCGCAGGAGTGACACCGGCAGGAGTGACACCGGTGGGAGTGACACCGGTGGGAGTGAGGCCAGCGGGAGTGAGGCCAGTAGGAGTAAGGCCGCTAGGAGTGAGGCCGGGAGGAGTGCTACCACGAGCGATCCAATACTGTGATGCAGCCGCCATATACGCAGGAGGAACCTGAGAGATGAACTCCAAAAACTGCTCCTCTGTCATGGAATGTGGAGTGACTGGAGGACTGTCTCCCATCGTCCTTTGTAATAAAAGAACTCAAATAGTTAGCATGTGATAAAAAAAGTAATATAGAGAATAAAAAAAAAAAACAAAAATTAGTACATACAAGTGTTTTATTCAAAATTCTTCTATTCTAGCATCCTCTTGAAGATCCGATGCACCGAGAATATCTATCTCTATATGGATGGCTTCTAAATTGCTTGCTATGCTGGTTTCCTCGTGCTCATCGTCTATTGCTTCATCTTCTCAAACAATGACCTCTTCTTTAATGACCTCTTCTTCTCGAACAATGATCTCTTCCTCCTTGACTATCGAATGAATCTCTGAGTCCACTAGAGATGGACTTTCTTCTACATCTATGTTTCAGAAAATTTATCTACTACGTGGAGCGACTTGTAAAACAAATAGCCATTCTAGGTCTTTTGAATCGGGAAGTACAAATGTATCCCTTTCATCTGTCCATAATCTTATGGAGTCGATTTGAAGCAAACCGCTCTTATCCCATCTCACTGTCGCGTTTCTTCCAGAGGTGACTTCTTTGAACCATTTCACATCAAAAACAAAGTAATCAAACTTTCTGAAAGATAGTTTCAAGATGTCTTGAATCACACCACAATAATCTAACTCGCCTTCTAGAGCATTATCATCTCTTGCACTCGCTCTACGTTTTTGCAAAAAATTCACCATCACTCCACTATCAAAAGTAGACCTATTTTGATCGATTCGTGCGATTCGATAGTGTGGCCCATGAGACCATAGTGCACCGTATTTAATATACTCCCAATCATATCCTTTTGCGAGTTCTTCTTCTTCTTCAGAGATATCTTCACCTATTGCCTTTGCTTGTGAAACCGTTGTATCTAGCCATCTGCTCGTTGGAAAAGGTGGGAGAGGTCTAAGATTTTGTGGAAGAGGCAAAAATCGAGTGGAACGATTTCTTCGAAACTGAGCTCTTTCCTTTGCATTAGTCTCCTTGGCAAGTTCATACCTTTCTAACCACTTTTGCATAGGCTCAGAGTTAACTATGCAAAACTTCATTGCCTTTCTCTCTGAAAGCTACATCCATTTTTCTTTGCAATCCTTTACCTTGTGGTTCATCGCCTACGAGACGAACATCTTCATCATCGCTCCATAAGCAAGGCATTTCGGGATCCGATATACGTAGAAACTTAGTTATGAATACAAGAGATTCTTGTACAAGCCATCCCTCAGCCATGCTACCCTCTAGACGTGCTCTCTGTTGAACAAACCCTTTTAATGTCCTCATAAAGCACTCTAAGAAGAACATCCATCGACTATGGACAGTTCCTGCTATTGCAACTTCATCTACCACATGAACCAGTAAATAAAGTTGAATAGTGAGAATACTTATGGAAAAGTATTTCTCTACGATACAAACAGCCTCGATAGCATTGAGTTTCACACTCTCTATGCTATCTCTATTTATCTCTTTAGAAGATATCCACCATACTAAAGAACTAATTTTATAAATGGTTTTTCGTACATCCTCTTAAAGACAATCTTTTAGGGCTACAGGGAGCACAAACTGTAAAAACTTATGCCAATCATGAGACTTGAGTCCTGCAAGATCGTCATTTCGTGTGAAAGCAGTCTTTAGACACCTCATGCATCCAATAGGTGTACGAAACTCTGAAATTGTTTTCTTCACTTGTTGCTCTTCCATCCTGCGAAGCACCCAAGGAGCTCTTGGTAACAATATTGTTCTGTTGGGCTTAGTAATTGCCCACAACTCTCGCATACGACCTCGCTCTTCTAAGTCCTCCCTTTGTGCTTTGCTTTCTTTCTTTCCGATCAAAGTTTTCCAAAGAATCTCTCCACGCATTCTTAAAAATATGCATCGGGTCTACCAAATGATTGATCACCAATTCACTCCAATAAGGGAGTTCACGAAAAATGGACAACCGTTTCATGCCAGCAACTGGATTTTCTGAATCCCACAGTTGTTTCCAATCGCTAGCTTTCATTTGGTGTTGCGCTTGTCGACCAATTTGTCCTTCACGTAAAACATGTCCATCAGGTAAATATCTATGATGTCCTTCATAGACAGTTTTACGTAGTGCTTTGGAATAGCGTGCTTCGAGTCCTGGTCCCCATAAAGGACAAGCATGGTAACCCAAAATCGATAAACCTGAACATTCACCATAACCAGGCCAATCATGCATTTTCCACATAAGTATGCCTTGCACTCGCACGTCTCGTCTTTTTATAGGTTGAGACATGTCACGCACAGTAATCCCATCCCATAAAATGCGCAGTTCTTCCACAAGTGGTGCAAGATATACATCCATGTTTTTTACCTTATACTTACCTAGTACAATAAGAGCTAATAATAAATGACCTTTCTTTGTGGCCAACCATGGTGGGATATTATAATTGACCAAACATACAAGCCATGTGCTCCATGAAGAACTGCGTAATCCAAATGGATTCACTCCATCCATAGCTAGGCCTAGACGTATGGACCGAGGCTCACTAGCAGACTCTGGCCACTTACTATCTATGTGCTTCCAAGCATCAGAGTCAGCTGGCACTCGCATTACATTATCTGTAGACCTGCTCTTTGTATGCCATGATATTAACTCAGCTATAGATTTGCATGTAAACATGTTCTTAATTCGTGGAATGATAGGAAAGCGGCGAAGAACTTTTGCAGGGATTGCTTCGCCTACAACATCTTCTCTAAATCTATTTGCTCCACACTTTGGACATACCTGGAGATGCTCATACTCATTCCGAAAGAGAATGCAATCATTCGGACAAGCATAAATTTTAGTATAATCCATTCCATTGGACTCTACAAGTTTATTCGCATCTCCACGTGTTGGAGGCATGTCATTGCCCTCTGGCAAAAACTGATCTTTAAGAAGCCTGCAATAAGCAATTAAAATGATATTAGTAAATGAAGTTATTGTGATACAACAATGAAAGCCAATTTGTTCTCCACTTACCTGAAGAATTCAGTGACACTACTATCTGACCATCCATAAATGGATTGCACATTGAGCATTGCGAGTGAAGCACGTAGTACAGATATCTTTGCTCCATTGTAAAGAGGTAAACGAGCTAATCTTCGCATGTTTTCATATTCTTCATCAACTTCTGATCCTGGAATTTCTGTTGTGTCCATCTCGACACCTTCTTCACCATCATGATCTTTGTCCATCTCATAAAATGCTTCAAGCATCTCTTCCATATGTTCATTCTGTGTGATATTATTAGTGCTTGCTTCCCCATCTAAGTCCTTTTTTGCTCTCTTTTGTCCACGAGAGGTTACCGATGCAATGTCGTTTGGGTCCATCTGCTCACCTGGGGGACCATGCGAATGATAACATAGGTTTTCCAGTCGACTCCTATCAAAGGATCCATGCTCTCTAACATGTGCATTACAAATCTATCGTTTTTGATAAATTTGATACTTGCATTGTGTGCAAGGACATGCCATTCTCTCATCAGGATCCAAAGAAGCCATCTGCTACAATATGGACATTTTAGACCAATTGTTTTTTTATTAAACTTAAAAATCTAACTCTTAAAGACTTAAATCTGAAATACTAAACCTAAATACTTAAATACCTAAAAAAACTTGAAACCCTAATCTATATAGTTATCCTATTTTATCTATATATTCAGATTTTTTCTTGATTGATCCTATTTTATATATATATTTATTTATTTATTCATATTTTTTTTCCTCTTAATTGAGTTATATGTATGCCTAAACCCTAAAATCCTAATTATAAAGATCTAGTCCTAAATTATGTATATTTCTATACACATGTGTATATACATGTATATATGTATTATATGTGTATGTGTATGTGTTTATAGATGTTATGTAGGTGTTAAAACCCTAAAACCCTAATCCAAATGACCTAGACCTAAAACATGAATATATATATGCATGTGTATATATATATGTATATGTATATATATCTGCATATACATAGGTGTATAAGTATGTGTGTTTGTGTATTGTATATATATTCACTCTATTTAAAATGATTAAATTTAAATCTATTTTTATATATTTAATCATATATATTTCATTTATTTATTTAAAATACTAGTTCTTATCATATTTTATTATCTATATAACTATCCTACCTTATATATATATATATATATATATATATATATATATATATATATATATATATATATATATATATATATATATATATATATATATATATATATATATTATTTATATATTCAGATTTTTTCCTTACTTAATCCTATTTTTATATATTTAATGATAAATATTTAATTAAATTTTTTAAAACACTAGTTCTTTTTATATTTATTTATCTATATAATTATCCTATTTTATATATATATTTATCTATATATTCAAAATTTTTCATTACATAATCGTATTTTTATATATTTAATTATATATATTTAATTAAATTATTTAAAACACTAGTTCTTTTTATATTCATTTATGTATATAATTATCTTATTAAATATAAATATATATATATATATTTATATATTCAGATGTTTTCCTTATGTAATCGTATCTTTATATATTTAATTTTATATATTTAATTATATATATTTAATTAAATTATTTAAAACACTAGTTCTTTTTATATTTATTTATGTATATAATTATCCTATTTTATATATATATTTATTTATATATTCAGATTTTTTCCTTACGTAATCCTATTTTTACATATTTAATTATATATATTTAATTAAAACCCTAATCTTAAAATTCTAGATCTAAAATATGTATATTTTTGTATGCATGTGTATCTACATGTATATATGTATTATATGTGTATGTGTATGTGTGTATATATGTTATGTAGGTGTTAAAACCCTAAAACCCTAATCTTAAAGATTTAGACTTAAATCTGAAATACTAAAACCTAAATAATTAACCACCAATAAAAATCTAAACCCCTAATCCTAAAACCCTAATCATATTTTATATATGTATTTATTTATATAATCAGATTTTTTTTTTATTTTTCTCTATATTTTTCCTTAATATAAATATAATTGAGTTATATGTATGTCCAAACCCTAAAACCCTAATCTTAAACATCTAGACCTAAAATATGTATATTTCTGTATACATGTGTATATACATGTATATATGTATTATATGTGCATGTGTATATGTGCATATATGTTATGTAGGTGTTAAAACCCTAAAACCCTAATCTTAAAGATTTAAATTTAAAATATGTATATTTTTGTATGCATGTGTATCTACATGTATGTATGTATTATATGTATATGTGTGTTTGTGTATATATGTTATCTACATATTAAAACCCTAAAACCCTAATAAGAAAGACTTAGACTTAAATCTGAAATACTAAAACCTAAGTACTTAAACACGTATCAAAATCTAAACCCCTAATCCTAAAACCCTAATCATATTTTATATATATATTTATTTATATATTCAGATTTTTTTTTCTTATTTTTCTCTATATTTTTTCTTAATATGAATATAACTGAGTGATATGTATGCCTAAACCCTAAAACACAAATCTTAAATATCTAGACCTAAAATATGTATATTTCTGTATGCATGTGTATATACATGTATATATATATTATATGTATGTGTAAATAGCATAAAAACCCTAATCCTATTTTTATATATTTGATGTAAAAAAAAACTTCAAAATAAAAATAGGATTATATGTGTGTATGTATGCATGTGTGTATATATGTGTGTGTATGTATGCATGTGTACATGTGTGTGTGTGTGTATGTATGCATGTGTATACATGTGTGTGTATGTGTATGTGTGTGTATGTACGCATGCATGTGTGTGCATGTGTGTGTACGTGTGTATGTATGCATGCATGTGTGTGTATGTGTATGCATGTGTATACATGTGTGTGTATGTGCATGTGTGTGTATCTATACATGCATGTGTGTATATGTGTGTATGTATACATGCCTGTGTGTATATGTTATATGTGTGTATATATGTATGTGTGTATATGTGTGTGTGTATGTGTATGTATGCATATGTGTATATATGTGTGTGTATGTATGTGTGTATGCATGTGTGTGTATGTATGCATGTGTGTATATGTGTATATGTGTGTATGCATGCATGTGTGTATATGTGTGTGTATGTATGCATGTATGTATATGTGTGTATATATGTGTGTGTGTATGTATGTGTGTATATGTGCGTGTATGTGTATGTATGCATATGTGTATATATGTGTGTGTATGCATGTGTGTATGCATGTGTGTGTATGTATGCATGTGTCTAAATTTATATGTGTGTGTATGCATGCATGTGTGTATATGTGTGTGTGTATGTAAGCATGCCTGTGTGTATAGGTGTGTGTATGTAAGCATGCATGTGTGTACATGTATGTGTGTATGTATGCATGTGTGTAAATATATGTGTGTATGTATGCATGTGTGTACATGTATGTGTGTAAATGTGTGTGTATGTATGCTCTATTTTCCTATCTCTATCTGCCTTTCTTACATTATTCTTTATCTCTCACTCTCTCTCTCTCTCTTCTCTCTCTCTCTCTCTCTCTCTCTCTCTTTCTATCTCTCTCTCTCTATCTCTCTCTCTCTCTCTCTCTCTCTCTCTCTCTCTCCTTCTCTCTCTATCAATAGAGAATAAAACAATCACTTACAAGTATGACCCTCTTTTGGATCGTTGTCGTCAAAGCGTAATGTATGTCGTCTATTGTCCAATTCCAAACAATTGACGCCAAAGAACTTCTTCAAAATCGAAGAAAACAGAAATTATAAAACCTAAAGCATAGAGAAACACAAATGCTAACAGTACGCAGAGCACTTACCAAGATGGAGATCTAAGTCGAGAGAGAGTATGTGTGTGTAGAGAGATAGATCTGTGTGTGTGTGTGTGCACAAGACAATGCAGGTCGCAATTAGGTTCGCACGCGCGAATTCGACAGAAGACCAACAGTATTCAATTCGCAAAAATGTGAAGTTTTGATCTCAGGTTCGCGGTATGTTTAAAACTCGCTGCCGGTATGGGTGCCGGTATGGGCGTCGGTATAGGCGTCAATAGTTCCCAGTAAATTACCGACCCTTATACCGACGCTTATACCGACGCCTATACCGACGCATATACCGAGGCACATATCGGCAGGTTCGGGCCACACCGACGATCCGTTTAAAACGGTCATACCGACGGTCACTTGACCGTCGTTATCTCTAAGTGACATTTTCCGAGGCCCATACCGACGCTGACTGTGACCGTCGCTATATACAGCATCGGTATGCCCCTCATATGTTGTGTGTCCCTTCGTCTCTCTCTCCTCCTCTCTCTCTCTCTCTATTCGCTCTCTCTCTCTCTATTCTCTCTCTCTCTATCTCTCTCTCTCCCTGTATTCTGAAGTACTTCGATGGCGATACACCACACTGCACTCTCCTTCTCGAGAGCTCCACGCCGATATGATCGGAGTAGAAAACCGAGCTCTTGACGCCGCACACAGTACTCCGCACAGAGGCTGTAGAATACGCAGAAAACACAGTACATAGGGAGCACAAAGACAGACTTCTTAGGTCTTACAAATGCGATCAAACTTACAGTCTGTGACTGACCAGGCCACTATATGTTTTATTAAAGAACATATACAAAGAAGTGTCCGGTGGCCATTTGGCCTTTCACATGGACACTAACGGTAACAATCTCCCACTAAAGGCCAATATGGCCAGAGTAACTATGGGAGAAAAAAGAAAGAATGATAAAGAATACCTGAGTGTAAGTATACAAACTATACCTCCCACCTGATGGGCATGTTACACAGTATACAAGTGACTGCGTAAGATCAAGAATCAAGTAACCCCCATCAAGTGACAACAGTGTCGAAAGCTATCCTGTGGTAGAGCTTTAGTCAAAGCATATGCAACATTATCTCGAGTGTGAACCTTCTCAAGAATAATGCTCTCAGTGGCTAAGCAATCTCTAATGAAGTGATACCTCACCTCAATGTGCTTGGTCTTTGCATGATATATCGGATTCTTAGCCAAAGCAATGGCACTCTAACTATCACTGAGCAAGTGAGGTACATGCTGAGGTAAACCCATATCACAAGCAAGACGAGAAAGCCACAATGCTTCCTTACATGCCTCACTTGCTGCAACATACTCTGCTTCTGTGGTGGAAACAGCTGTACATTCTTGAAGACGAGATCTCCAAGAGATAGCACCTCCACCAAAATGAAAAATATACCCTAATGTAGACTTACGATTGTCTACACAACCAGCATAGTCAGAATCTGTGTAACCAATAATGGATACTTTCTCTCTACCTAAGCATAGACACTTGTCCTTAGTGCCACTCAGATATCTCAAAATCATTTTGACCGCTTCCCAATGTTTCTTGCCAGGATTAGACATATATCTGCTCACAACTCCCACTACAAATGCAATGTCTGGTCTCGTAGCTACCATAGCATACATGAGACTACAACCAGCAGACTGATAGGGAATTTTGGTCATGAATTCCCTTTCCTCATCTGATTTGGGGCAGTCATCCTTGCTCAATTTCACATATGTGGGTAAAGGTGTACTCAATGCCTTTCCACCCTGCATATTGAATCGGTGAAGTACTTTGGATATGTACTCACTTTGAGACAAGTATATGCATCTTTTACTCCGATCACTAGTAATGCGCATGCCAAGAATATGTTTGGCATTCCCCAAATCCTTCATATCAAATGTTTGACTCAACTTCTTTTTGAGAAGTGAAAAATCATAAGAGGACTTCCCAGCAATCAACATATCATCGACGTAAAGTATCAAGCATATCAAGCTGCCATCAGAACATCTCTTTGTGTAGATACAATGATCCTCGTTGCTCCGAGAATAGCCTTGGGACTTCATAAAAGCATCAAACTTTTGGTACCATTGTCTAGGAGACTGTTTAAGTCCATACAAGCTCTTCTTGAGCTTACAAACTAGACTTTCCTTGCCAGGAACTACATAACCCTCTGGTTGTTCCATATAGATCTCATCTGTAAGATATCCATGCAAGAAAGATGTTTTCACATCCATTTGGACTAGCTCTAAGTCCTCCATTGCAACGAATCCAAGCAACATGCGCAAAGTAGTCATCTTGACCACTGGAGAGAAGATTTCCTCAAAATCAACACCATGTTGTTGCTTAAAACCCTTTGCAACAAGTCGTGCTTTATATTTTGGAGAAGCACTATCTGATGTGAATTTCAACTTATATACCCATTTACATGGTAAAGCTTTCCTGCCCTTTGGCAAATCATCTATGAAAGTGACAAAGTAAAGAGAACCACCTAAGGACCTAGTGGGCATAGGACCACACACATCTGTATGAACAAGATCTAAAGGCTGAATTGAAGAGTCAATGTGCGTTTTATGCACATTTCTGGTTTGCTTTCCATATTGACAATGCTCACAAAATGAAAAATCAGATAAAGATAACACAGGTAAGTAGCCAGAAAGAGAAAGATTTTCCATTCCACTACGAGATATATGGCCCAAACGACCATGCCAAATACAAGCCATAGGCTGTTTAGTAACAGCTAACAAGTGTTCGTTCTGTGATACAAATAAAGGATAAAGTGAGCCAACTTTGCTTCCTTTTGCAATAACCATATTGCCCTTTGATATACGAAAGGACTGAGCATAGAAGACCACCTTGTAACCACGGTCATCAAGTTGGCCAACTGACATCAAACTGCATGATAACTGAGGTACATGGCGTACATTATGCATAGTAAATTTTGAACCATCAATGAACTGCACAACCACATCTCCAATGCCCACAACATCACACTGGTAAGAGTCACCAAGTCTCACGGTACCAAGAGACTTTGCTGCATAATTAGAGAACCATTCTCTATGTGGTGTCACATGGAAAGAAGCACCAGAATCTAGCAGTCAGGTGTGGGAAAGAGAATCGGCCATAAGTGCCTCAGATGGCACAGTACTATCAGGTGTCAACACATCAGCATCATCAGAAATAGCATTAATTTCTTCAATCTTCACAGTCGAAGTAGATGGTGCAGGTAACTGTTTAACATGCCCATCAACATTCCTTTACCTTTAGCATTCTTTAATGCATAACAATCTTTCTTCATGTGTCCTTTCTTATGACAATAATGGCATTCAATATCCCTCTTCCTTGATTTACTTCTACTCTTATTCCGTTGACCATTCTTTTCCTTGTGAACACTCTAGGACCGCCGGGGCACTTTTTTCCCTCTTTAGGAGGTTTTTTTCCCCCGGCTTGTATATACGCCTATTGCCCTAATGGGCTACTTATCTTTGTACATTCTCTAGTAATACATTCGGTCTTGTGTGTTGTGCTCCAAGCTTCTTCCTCTTCCTTGTGCTGTTCGCGTGCTTCCGCAGATGTGTAACTCCAACAATTGGTCTCAGAGAAGGTCGATTCTTCTAGGGCGCCGTCGACACTGCTCCGTTTGCAGTCTCAGATTCGCACAAAATTTGGTGAGCATACTCAGGGTGTTTTCGAGATCAAAATCGCTTTGCTCAGTGGTGCCGAAATCGCGATCTGAGCTCGTTTCGGCCTCCGAACGCACTACGCAGTGCTTGTGCAGGCTATTTCGTCCTTTTGTGCCAAAGCTATATACCAGTTTCTGTTCGCCAGTTTAAGCGTCTCGAAGTCTGCTACAGGTCTAGCAGAACTCGTCTGGGCAGTTCTGTTCAAATTTTTGAGATACAATCAATTTTCTGCATCAAGGTATTTTAGTCACCGGCCATGGCTGAAAGCAGTGATGTATTCCGTATGTTGGCTGTTGAGGATAAGTTGGATGGTACCAACTACCCATTATGGGCTTATATGATGCGACATGTACTGGTTGCAAAAGGATTGTGGAACATTGTGCAGGGTGTTGAAAGACGTCCTGTTACACCTGTAACGACAGGTACTGCAAATACAGGTGTTGGAGCTGATGAAGATGGTGTCGAAGATGATATTCCGCAGATTCCTGTTCGTGCTGCTGTTTCTGTTGCACCTACTGCAGAGCAGATTCGTTGGGATGGCAGAGATGCCCAGGCACATGCATTGATAGCTTTTTCTGTCAAACGTGCCATTATTCCTCACATGCGCTCTTGCAGAACTGCAAAGGATGCTTGGGATACACTTACCACTTTGTACCAGGCTAGGAATGAGGCTCGTGTTGCTTATCTCCGAAAACAGTTGGAGAGTGAGCACATGAATGAAGGTGATTCGATGGACAGTTTTCTTATAAAGATCAAAGACCTGAAGGAACAATTGATTTCTGCTGATGAGGTTATACCAGATAGCTCACTTGTACTTACCGTTCTGAATGGCCTTCCTGATTCATATCAGAGTTTTTCCTCTACTCTTTGATTGATGATGAAAGGCAATCCGAATGCCTTGTCATTTGAGGAATTAGTCTCTGTTCTGTTGCAGGAAGATCAGTCCAGGCAGAACAGGTCTATTATGCGTGTTGCAGATCAAGCTTTCCTGGCTAGTCAGAAGGGCAAAGGAAAATGGAGCTCTTCTACTAGTAAGCAGAAATCTACAAATGCTGCACAATCGAAGAACCAAGATAAAGATGAGAAGAAATCAGAAAAGCAGAAATTGTTCTGCAAGTACTGTAAAGGAAATGATCATATTATAAAGAACTGTCCAAAACTGGCTGCTAAAGAGGCAAAGAAGAAAGAGGCTGGAATGGTTGTTGCAGAGGCCTCTACACCAAAAACAGAGTCTGCAAATCTTGTGCAGGAAGAAGAATGGGCGTTTACTACTATTTGCAGTTTTGACCCATCTTCTCATGATCAGTGCATGTCTGCAGTAGACTCAGATGTTTGGTACTTTGACAGTGGGGCAACCAAACATATTACCTCGCAGCGCAGTTTCTTCTCTTCACTCGAGCCTGCCCCTACAGGGAATACTGTCACATGCGCCAATAACTCCTCTTATCCTGTTATGGGAGTTGGTAAGATTATTCTGACTATTGCTGATGGTAGTTCTTTCACTTTGTCAGATGCTTTATTTGTGCCAGGGATCAAAAAGAACCTGTTATCAGTTTCTGCATTAGCCAAGATTGGCTTGGTTGTGAATTCGTTGATGACAGGTGTACAGTCCATGATCTCTCAAATGGCGATGTGATTATTACTTCTGGCATTTTATGTCGTGGGCTGTATAAGCTCATAGACTATGAAAAATCTGTGAATGATTCGGCATGTGCAGTTCATGATTCTCAGGCTATGTCAGATGCAAAGCTTTGGCATGCACGCTTTGGTCATCTGAATTTTGCTAGTTTGTTACGCCTGCAGAAATCTGAAATGGTGTCCTCTTTGCCCAAACTTGAGGCACCTGGAAAACATGTTTGTGAAGGCTGTATTTTGGGCAAAATGCAGCGTTCTTCCTTTCCAAAAGATGGTTCAGTTCGGGCTATGCAGAAATTGCAGCTTGTACATAGCGATGTCTGTGGTCCTATGCAGACACCCTCTTTTGGAAATTACCTTTACTTCGTGACTTTCATTGATGATTTTTCCAGGCATGCATGGGTATATCTACTCAAAGCAAAGTCCGAAGTGTTCATGTGCTTCAAACAGTTTTTGGTTTTGGCTGAAAATCTGTCAGCATGTAAAATAGGCACCCTCCGTTCTGATCGAGGGGGGGAATATATGTCTCCAGATTTTAATGCATTTCTGGCTGAACGTGGGATAAAACACCAGTGTACAGTGCCGTATACACCTCAACAGAATGGAGTTGCTGAACGAAAGAACAGGTCACTCATGGAGATGGCGAGGTGCATGGTCAAAAGTCAGGCTTTACCACATAGTTTCTGGCTTGAGGCTGTCATGTGTGCAGCATATGTACTGAACAGGTGTCCCACGAAAGCGTTGCAGTCTATCACTCCATATGAGGCTTGGCATGACCGCAAGCCATCTGTTGCTCTTCTGCGTGTTTTTGGTTGTTTGGCATATGCATTAGTGCCTGAACAACATCGCAGAAAATTGGATGATAAGGCAGTAAAATGTATTTTTGTTGGGTACAGTTCTGAAAGTAAAGGCTATCGTCTGTATCATCCACAGACTAAACGCATTCTGGTTAGCCGTGATGTTGTCTTTGTGGAAGATGCTATTCAACCATTGCTTTCATGTACTAAGGAGATATCTGTTAGCTCCAAAGACATGTATGATACTTTGATGCCTCTTTTTACAGGTGGACAGGCTAGCGCTGGTCCTAATGAGGCAACTTCTCAGCCTTTGCAGGTTTCATATGATGATGCAGATCATGCCATTTCTGATGCAGATTTACATGATGCACTTGTTGATGAGAGAGCTGATATTGAACAGGCAAAAACTATGCCAAAATGGCTGGTGCAGACTTTGCGTGACAGCAAATTAGATGCACCTTTGTCATATCGTACTCGTTCAGGCTCTCATAGTACCTCCTTTGCATCAGATTGCTATGCTATGGCTGCATCTAGTCTCTGTGATGAGAATGAGCCTGTTTCTTTTGATGAAGCAGAAAATTCAGAAAATTGGATGGATGCTATGCAATCTGAATATGATGCTATAATGAAGAATGGTACATGGTCTTTATGTGACTTGCCTCCTGGCAAGAAGGCCATTGGCACTAAGTGGGTATACAAGCTGAAGCGTAAACCTGATGGTACAGTTGACAGGTATAAGGCTAGGCTTGTTGCAAAGGGTTATGCGCAGGAAAGAGGCATTGATTTTGATGAGACCTTTGCACCTACATGCCGTATGACTACTCTTCGGAGCATTTGTGCACTTTCAGCCCATCATGGTTGGAATGTACATCAGTTGGACATTAAAACAGCATTTCTGAATGGTGACTTGCATGAAAAAGTGTATGTTTTTCAGCCCCGTGGCTTTGTGCAGAAAGGGCATGAAAACCAGGTGTGCAGGTTAAAGAAGGCGTTATATGGTTTAAAGCAAGCACCACGTGCTTGGTATGAGAAAATACATGCCTATCTGATTGCACATGGTTTTGAGAACAGTCCAACTGAAAGCACCTTATATGTTAAGCGTGCTAATGATGTGCTTTTGATCATTGTTGTCTATGTAGACGACATGCTGCTCACTGGTCCTCTTGAGAAGCATATTGCTGATTTCAAGGCTGATTTGCATGCCTCATTTGAGATGTCTGATTTGGGGCATTTGCATCACTATTTGGGCATTCAGTTTATGCAAGTTGATGGTGGAATGGCTTTGTGTCAAACGAAATATATTGACACATTATTGCAGCATTTTGGCCTTGAAGACTGTAAGCCTATTGCCACTCCTATGGAGACAAGTTTTCGATTGAGTCTTCATGATGCTGGAGATGCATTTGATGCTGTTCTCTATCAGCAGGCTGTTGGATGCTTGATTTACTTATGCATTACTCGACCAGATATTCAGTTTGCTGTCTCACAGATGAGCAGGTTTATGCATTGCCCAGGAGTCACGCATTGGAAAGTGGTTAAGCGCATCTTTCGCTACTTGAGTGGTACTCGACTACTTGGGTTGTTTTATCCCAAGGGGGGATCACTACCGCCAGATTTGCATGCTTTTTCTGACTCAGATTGGGCTGGTTGCTATGACACTCGTGTGTCCACCAGTGGTTTTTGCTTCATGCTTGGTAGCTCATGTATATCTTGGTTGAGCAAGAAGCAGCCTACTGTCGCCACTTCCAGTTGTGAGGCTGAGTATAGGGCAGCTTTCACAACGACTGTTGAGTGTGTGTGTCTCAGACGCCTTATGGCTGATTTGGGTGTTGGCCAGTCTTCTGCCACCACCATCTTCACTGACAGTCAGAGCGCATTGGCAGTTGCGAGGAACCCTGTGTTCCATGCTCGCACTAAGCACATTGAGGTGCATTATCACTATGTCAAGGAGAGGTTCTCTGCTGGGGAGATCAGCTTGGCATATGTGCCCACGCAGGAGAACATTGCAGACCTTTTCACGAAGGCTTTGCCTAGGGAGAAGTTTGAAGCTTTCTGCAAAGCTTTGGGCTTACTTCCTTTTATGGAGTGATTTCCACATAGCTCGGCACTTCCTTATACATGAGTGCCAGCTCCTTGTTCACCGCATCACTCCCAGGGGGGATTTGTTGATATATTTAGGTAGTGATGTGTGTGAACACTCTAGGACCGCCGGGGCACTTTCTTCCCTCTTTAGGAGGTTTTTTTCCCCCGGCTTGTATATACGCCTATTGCCCTAATGGGCTACTTATCTTTGTACATTCTCTAGTAATACATTCGGTCTTGTGTGTTGTGCTCCAAGCTTCTCCCTCTTCCTTGTGTTGTTCGCGTGCTTCCGCAGACGTCTAACTCCAACAATAATGGCATTCAATATCCCTCTTCCTTGATTTACTTCTACTCTTATTCCGTTGACCATTCTTTTCCTTGTTCTTGCTCCTGCCACGTTGTTGATTCTTTCCTTGGTAAGAATCACGAACATTATATGCATCTCCACTCTGAGTGCCAACCATAGATTTTCTACGAATCTCCTCACTCAAGAGTGCTCCACATATGTCATCATAGACAAGTTTACCTCTAGGTGCACTGTTGCTAATAGCTGTGCAAAACGTATCCCATGATGATGGCAGGGTGCATAACAGGAATACTGCTTTCATTTCATTATCCATATCCATTTTCTGAGCCTGTAACTGGGAGAATATAGCATCAAACTCATTTAGATGAGCAGCAACACTATCTGTGTCCTTCATACGAAGGTCATATAATTTTCTCATTAGATACACTTTATTTGATGCTGTCTCTTTTTCATATGTATTGCATAACTTCTTCCAAAGCTCCTCTGCACTTTCACAGTCTAATACTGTAAAGTAAACGTTATCTGCCAAGTGCAAGCGAGTGGTAGACCTGGCCATTTCATCTAACTCATCCCAATCATCTTCATCCATGTCAGCAGGCTTCTTTGAAATCCCATTTACTGGCTTCCATTGCCTCCTTTGAATCAGCACATCTTTAATCTGATTCTTCCATAGAGCAAAGTTTGTGCCATCAAATTTTCGGATCTCAAAATGGTCTTTGCCGTGCAAGTTATAGCTCCTCCTTAGAACACTAGCATTAGACCCTGATCCATCGGATGTGCCTGAGACCTCTGATGCCATGATCGTAGAGGACTGAATAGAATGATAATGAGCTAGAAGAGTCCAAACACCAACAAATAAGTGTATCAAGGAGTAAATCGACCACTATATAGTTGACTATATAGTTGTCAAAGTATCATAAAAGTGCAAGTACTGACATGTCTACCTGCATAGTGAATCACTGACTCCACTGCATATAATCAGTTACCCAATAGAAGCCAACTAGGCTTATCGAGCACCTATGAACAACTATCATACATCTCATATGGAGAGGCTAGGTAAGTCTTCCACCTGCATCACCGAAGAGACCCCGACATTTGGGTGTCTCCCAGTTAAGAAAACCTCACCACGACCCTTTTTTTTATCAAACGTAAAAGGCTTTATGCAAAGAACGTAACCGCTATATCAATGACCACATGGACGTACATAAGCGGTATCCACAGAAGCGTACATGGTGTGTATGTGCTCAATATATGCAGTAAAATGACACTAAAAGGCTGAATAAACAGTCCAAAAACTAGCCAATAACACCTGCAAGTGTCTGTCAACTCTGATGTTTTAGGCTTTAAAAACCTGCATAAATTTGCAGCGACTGCTCCCACCAAAACTGAAAACCCCTCGAGAAACCTATAGTTTTACGAGTGTGGCTGAAAATACAGCCCCAAAGGTTGATATTTATTGTCTGAGAAGTACAAGGAACACTCTTCTTGATGTTCTTGGACCTGTGCAAAGAGAGCTATGTGTAAAAGTACTCTGAAATGGCTCCAAAAACCACCCCAAAATTGCTTCAGAAATAGGCTTTGAAAGCAAAAAATGAAGCTTTGAGGGACCAAAACTTGTTCAAGGTAATGTCAACCTTAGTCTTTCCCGTTCTTCAAACACCACAAGAGTGTAGCTTAGTGGAAGGAGATTGCCACGGTTAAGCGAGCTCTGGGGGGAATAGTAGTGGGATGGGTGACCTCCCTGGAAGTACCGGGAACCTCTATATTCCTTGATCGTTGAGGTCCTCCCTCGCGCGGAGCCAACGGCGCCAACGGTGACTTCGGTGACTCGGTGACTCGCACAAAACGAACAAAGCTTTTTGCCTCAAACTGCTCTGATACCAGTGAAGTATTTCGATGGCGATGCACCGCACTGCACTCTCCTTCTCGAGAGCTCCACGACGATATGATCGGAGTAGAAAACCGAGCTCCTGACGCCGCACACAGTACTCCGCACAGAGGCTGTAGAATACGTAGAAAACACAGTACACAGGGAGCACGAAGACAAACTTCTTAGGTCTTACAAATGCGGTCGAACTTACAGTCTGTGACTGACCAGGCCACTATATGTTTTATTAAAGAACATATACAAAGAAGTGTCCGGTGGTCATTTGGCCTTTCACATGGACACTAATGGTAACATATTCCTCTTTTCTCTCTCAATCGCCCTCTATCTTTATCTTTCTCTCTCTCTCTATTTGATTATAAGGATGCATGTTCTTCTCTTATATATTTTGAGGAGCTAAATATTATTATTTACACATGATTACGATTCCTTCATCACATGGAGGATCAATATGCTCTAACATGCGTGCAAATAGACATAGAAATTTTGATGGCCCTCAATCATGAGCAAATGAATGCTTAAATGCAGATCAAAATCATCAACATTCAAGAGATGATGATCATTTGATGCAAGGAAGATGGACGATTTTCAAGACAAAGATTTGGAATTATTTATCACTAATATATATACATACACACACACACACACACATATATATATATATATATATGTGTGTGTGTGTGTGTGTGTGTGTGTGTAAGTCAATGTAGGAATCACCAAGTAATGAACATTATAGATAAATAGATATGTATGACTTCACGGTACAAAACATGTAGAATTAGATAATTAAAGAAAAATAGATTATCAAAGAATTAAGAGTGAAACACAAGAATAGTTTTAGATTACTGATATAAGTTGAAGAAGGATGATCAAGAAGTATAAAGGATAAATTTCTCAATACATCTATATAATTAACATGGTTGTTATAAGCTTGAGATGTGTAGCGTTTCCTCAATCACAATCTATCCCCAATCACAATCTTTCGATTACTCAGAAATAACAGTGGAGAGAAGAACGCAGAGATTGCACAAGGTAAAAGAAAATCTGATGCGGAAGAGTAGAACAAATATGACGCAGAGAAGGAAGAATTCTGATATTATAGATGTGAATCAATGGTTACAGTAGCTTTGGACAATAGCTTCTTGACGAAGCCTCTACCTCCCGACCACCCCCGAGCTATCACAATGGCATTCTCACTCGCACTCTCAATCACACTCTCACTCTCACTCTCAATCACAAGGTAATTCTCAGATTTCTGTGTGTCCTCCGTGTTGATGCATAGGCCTTCTTATCTTTTTTCCGTTTGATCGCAGTCGTGCTCCCCGAAGAAGTGTGCGATCCACCAAATTTAGAAAAAGTCGAGTTTCTCCAAAACTTTCGCAAAAAGCCATGCGATCGTAGTGTACTTCCTTTCTTTAGCATACCTGTCAAAAATAGCAGAAAAACACCAAGAAGACATATCCGAAAACATACATAATTAGACATGGTGACACGTGAGCATGAGAATCACGGATTTGAATAGAATTAGACAAGCACTTTTCAAAGCCCTGTAGCTCAAAAACAATGAGGAATTAGGTTAAGCTTGTGAGAGACACTTTTATTCAATTTTTCGATCTGCACAATAGTGTTAGAGACGTCCGAGGTCCAAATCCACCTCCAAATGCCACTTTTGAGCCCTGCAAGGTTTAAAATTCTAGAGAGAGAGTAAAATCAAGGCATTTTCTTACAATGAACTAAACGTAGGACCATGAACGAGGTACTTAGAACATGATTCACAAAAATCTCACACATGCACTTTTATTCTCTTCTACTTGCTCTACCTTTCCCTCATACAGAGTTTTCCTTAATTCTTTCATCTTCACCTTCAAAATCCCACTAGAAAACATGATGCAATTAAGGTCTAGAGAGAGAATATGAAACTTGTCAACCCAAAATTTTTCCTACATGCATAAAATGACCTAATTATTCGTTCTAAGCATTATCCCCACAATGAAATTCAGAAAGTTCAAAATGAATTATTTCACTAGAAAAGAGGCCTATTACAAGATGGGTCCAAATTATAAGATAAGAGTGACAAGACATATTGTTGTTCTAAATATTCTAGGCATCTTGCATTCAAGTCTTTGTTGAATTAAAATTTAGCCAAATATATGAGACGTTATTAGGTTGTAAGGGACAAATAAATTTTTCTATTCACAAGGAATCCTCCACATTTCGAGTTCAATTTGATAGAGAATGATCATTCATAGAGAGATGAGAGATTAGGGCACCTCAAATTGTTTTCAAGTACAATATTATTCCATTGAAATCTCCTTCACTTGATTGCATGTCTTATTTCTCTTCATTGATAGAGGAAATCTCGTGAGGTAATTGATCATGGAGATCATTGTTTTTGGGAATTTAAGTATGATACATTATTTCATTGGTCAATTTTTGCTCTTGTATTTCTCTTAAGAGCTCTTGGAGATACTTATTTATGGATGAAGGGATTCCATCATCGAATAATAATTAGGAATAAAAGATTCTTTCGGAGGTGATATTTTTCTTCCACTTCCTTTATCTTGAGCCTCTAGTGTTTCTAAAGTTTAGGGTTTTGTGACTTATTGCTCTAGTCTCTCAAATAGTCAGTTGAGATGTAACTCATTGTTAACAATGTTTGTTCGATTGAAAAGACGAATTGTGTCAAACATAGAATGAGTTAGTTCTAAGAAGTATAAAGGATAAATTGCTCAATACACCTATATAATTAAGATGGCTTTTATAAGCTTGAGATGGATCCAAATTATAAGATAAGAGTGACCGACATATTATTGTTCTAAATATTCTAGGCATCTTGCATTCAAGTCTTTGTTGAATTAAAATTTAGCCAAATATATGAAACATTGTCAGATTGTAAGGGACAAATAATTTATGCTATTCCCAAGGAATGCTCCATATATCAAGTGCAATTTGATAGAAAATGAGCATTCATAGATAGCTGAGAAATTAGGGCACCTCAAATTGTTTTCACGTACAACATTATTGCATTGATATATCCTTCACTTGATTGCATATCTTCTTTCTCTTCATAGATAGAGGAAATCTCGTGAGATAATTGATCATGTAGATCATCATTTTTGGGAATCCGAGTAGGATACGTTATTTCATTGGTCAATTTTTGCTCTTGTATTTCTCTTAAGAGCTCTTGGAGGTACTGATTTAAAGATGAAGGGATCCATCATCCAAAAAATTAGGAATAAAAGATTCTTTTGGAGGTGATCTTTTTCTTCCACTTCTGTTATCTTGAGCCTCTAGTGTTTCTAAATTTTATGGTTTTGTGACTTATTGCTCTAGTCTGTCAAATAGTCATTTGAAATGTAACTCGTTGTTAACAATGTTTGTTCGAATGAAAAGACCGATTGTGTCAAGCATAGCATGAGTTAGTTCTACCATCTTTGCACAAAGCTTGGTCCTTTCAAAGTCTAGGCCCCCTCAAGGATAACATTCGTCTAGCCCAATTACAATTAGCCCCTCTTGAAGTTAAGCTTTGTAGGGTGCGAATATCATGTTGAGGACCTCTGAAGTAGGATTTGCTAGGACTAATCTTTCTCGGAGTTGAGTTGGAATTGATGGTAGGGTATGAAGTGGTGCCTCGAATGAAGGATATGTCTCTGAGGAAGTTTTACATGCAAGTTCTACATTTATTTTTTGTTTCCTTGAGACTTTCTTCTAGGTGTGATAGTTTTCTAGATTATCATTGTTTCACCCTTCCCCGGATATCCTTGCAAGACATTGCTCTGTGCCGTTGCCATCAACTTTATTAGTCTCGAATCCCTTTCCATTTGTGTCTCTACTATTATATCTATTGTGTTTGCATTCATTAGAAATCCTTTATAGGTAACATCCTACATCCATTTTCACATGGAAAGTGGACCTTTGATTGAGAAATTTGCACCTTTGTAGAGCTTGCATTGAGTCACAAACGACTAAATTTTTTCCAAGTGAAAAACTTCCCTCTCTTTTTAAATGTTCAAGTTCTTCCCCTAAACTTTTTATCATAGTATAATTGGTTACCTTGCTGCGAATTTGAACTTCATGGACCACCATAAAATAAGTTAAAGTAGTGAATGGAAGTCAAAAATGTTTCCTAAGGTTCAAGAGTCAAGATAGGCTCCTAGCAACATTAGGTGTCTCCTTAGCCTCTTTATAATGTTAGGTTCTCAAGAGTTCATCACATAAGTGTTTTTTGTTAATGTAAGGAGCAGGAAATAAGTCTCTCTTGATAATTTCACTTATACTACTTTATCATTTTGATACATCATTAACATTAATGGGGCCACCTTTTCAACATCTCAAATGTTAAGTCATTTGGATTACCTTTTATCATCAATCAAAAAGTAGAAGCAAAACTCTTATATGAATCTAGAAGACCATTTACAAGAGTTTGCACAAGTGAACTATGAGGAAAGACTTCATCAATAGAAATCAAGTGCTCCTTCAAATCTCTAACCATTGTCAAAAAACTAACCATGGAATCGCCTTCATTCATTTCCTCAATATTGAGTTGTTTTTAAAGGTAAGCAACACGAGCATCATTCCTTGCTTGGTTTAAAGTGGTAAGTGTATCCCAAGCATCCTTTCTTATTTTGCAAGAGCAACGTGAGTAATAATGGCACATATAACAGGCAAGGCTATTGATGTATGTGCCTCAGAATATATACCATCCCAAGGAAGCTGGTCAGCACTAGGTGCAGTAGGAACTACATCAAGAAGAGGAACCTTGAGAATATCACCATCTTCCATGCCATTTGCAGCAGCTTCAGTAATAGAATTCGCAGGTGTAATAAGACATTCTTGAGCAAATTGCACAATATTCTATAGCGCTTTTGCAACCAATACATGATGCAAAGAGCACAAGGAAGAAGAAGAGGCTTGGAGCACATCACACAATACTGAATGTATTACCAAGAGAATGTAGAAAGATAGGTGACCCGTTAGGGTTAAGGTGTATATACAAGCCAAAGGAAAATATCCTAAGGAGGGAAAAAAGTGCTCGAGTGGTCCTTGTGTGATCACACACATCACTACCTAAATATATCAATAAGAATTGGATTCTTCTCTTACATCTCTATATTAGTTTGTGCTCTTCCTACTTATGCAATAGTGGACCGATGCAAGCAAATACAGGTAGTCAAAGATTGTATTGGCATAATCACTTGAATCAGTTGTGTGTCCACTTTGAGGTAGAAGGGTTAGAGTATGGATGCTGAAATTTATTGATTGTACAAAATGAGAGAAGCCCAAGGTAGCTAATATTTACAGGAGGAGAGAGGAAACTAACAGGCAAATTATATGGACCAATGAGCATATGACACGTCGTGACCCCAACCTTGAAATTATAAATGGTCAAATGATGTGGACCAATGAGCATATGACACATGGCATAGTATGCTACAGTTCATAAGTTAGACATTGAAACTATTCTTGGTTTTCTAAGGTATAAGAGAGAAATATTACTTCAAGATTGCATAATCTTCACAGGAATGAAACTTAGATACAAAATCTTTTGACATGACCCATATAAGCGATTAAAGGAACTGGAGATTTTCAGATGGACATAATCGCTTGAAATCATGTGTAGTCAGAAACGAGTTTTAGACCTATCTTCTTAGGTAAAAGAGAGGAAGATTAGTTCAAGATTATATGGAATTTACATCAATGAAACTGACATCTTGAATTGTTTGATATGATCGATTCACGTATTTGGGGGAATTGAACATTTTTGGATGGAAATAATCGGTTCAATCGGTCTTTTCCTATTAAAAACCTATTTTAGAACTTTTCTTTTTGTTAATTAGTTATACATGAGATATTCTATTCTAGAGATCTCATACGGTTCACTTGAATCTAGCTTAGAGCTTGAGTCATTTGATATGACCAATTCAAGTGAATACAATCATCCGAGATTTTTGGATGGTACTATTTGCTTGAATTGTTCATCTCCTCAATTCTTGGTTTTGTCGTTGTGTTCTCTCATATCCATATGTGTGATCCTCCTTTCACAGCTCTTTTAAACAAATCATGGCTAGGACAAAGAAGAAAACTAAGAAGTTATACACTAATGAGGAGCAAAACTGTTGCGCAATTAAGCCCAAGCCTACATACTTGATCTACCTCTTGTAATTCTACTTCATACTTACTTTTGTAAAAGTGGAATATACCCACAAGGAGTAAGGAAGCACAAAATCTCATATCATTTGAAAGTTCAGTCAAGTGAGAATCAGTCCTATACTTTAGCATTCACTTTTAGGTAGAGATTTGAATTTGAATTCAAATCCTTTGGCTCCAACAATAACTATAAGAAGAGGATATGAAAGGCCTACATCTATCTCAAGATTTAGAGATAATTCTGATGTACTTTCATTGAGAAGAAGCGCTCACCTCATAGCCCACCCAATTCTCACTCATTGAGCAATAATTGATTGCTAATGACATAATTTGTATTTTTACATAATTTAATACATACATGATCATTACCTCTTATTCTCATTTCTCTTTCATAGAGCTTTTTCTCACTAGTGGATCATTTCCTATGATTTAAAGCATGATAGAACTAACATACTTTGTATTTTAATCCTACAAAGTTTCATTAGTAATGCTTCTCATGATCGTCAGATATTAATCCATCTTTACTCACTCATCTGCACATAGTCACAACTCATAAATGTCAGGATGTTGTTGTACTCAGAGAATGGTTCAAAACACTGAATAGGTGTATCAACCAAAATAGCAAGTTTGGATCTTGGATCATATTCCTACCTATCTGTTTTGATCCTACCATTAGTGGATTATCTTTCAATCAACATATGTGATCATTTATGCTTATTAGCTAGCTAGAGAGGCCCACACCACTCTCCACCCATCACTTGTAGTAGGTATGATGCAGGTTTTAGCTACACCAATTCATCTCTTATGACTATCCACCATCTCCTCCAACACTAGTATCAAAGCAAGCATAATCAAGATGGGAGATGGATTTCAATCCTTCATTGACAAATTGGACACCGACAACTACTTAGCATGGTCACTAAGGATGCAAGCATACCTTCAAGGGAGAAGCTTATATCCATACATCTCAGGAGATGAAGACATGCCAATTTTCAGGAGCAAGCATCAACCAACAAGGGAACAGCAAGAAAGGTTGACCACATGGTGTGAAAAGGATGCTCTTGCGAGGTCATACCTACTAAACTCAATCTCTAATTTTTTTCTACCATATGTTAGGAACTGCAAGAAATTCCAAGGGACTTGGGAAGTACTTTCATCATACTTCTCCTCAAACACAAGAGCCAGGAAAGATCAGTCGTGGATGGAATTAACAACCCTTAAGAGACAATCAAAGCAAGGAGTGGTTGATTATGTAACCAAAATGAAAGGTGTAGCTAACCAACTTGCAAGTATTGGAGAAGAGATAGAGGAAAAGCACATAGTGAGGAAAATCATCAATGAAATTAAGGCTGATGACAAGCGGGAGTCCTTTACCACAGCAATGGACCTCTACATGGATATGCAAATACCTTATCTCAACACCTTGATGGGAAAACTCTTCACCCATGAGATAAAGCTCAACAAAAATGGTGACAACTCAAGAGGTAACTAAGCTTTTGCCCTTTATATAGATAAGAATAAAGTTAAGGTTAAAGTTAAAAATAAGAAACAGGAAGAAGAGGCTAGTACTCTCAAGCTAATTATGTAGGAAGAGGAAGAGGTGCTAGAGGAAGGGGTAGAGGAGGAAAGCAAGGCAGGGGGAGACTCTATAACTATTCACCATGCAACATTTGTGGACTTAACAACCACACTAAAGAAGAATGCTACAAAAATACAAGGAACTAAAGGGGAAGAGGCTTCCATAGAGGAAGCTATGGACAAGCTAGAGGCAGATACAACAATGGTGGAGCCAACTTCAACCATAACTACAATCAAAGCTACAACAACAACAATTATCAAGGAGGCTTTAGAGGAAAAAGGGACTTCAGAAAATATATTGCAGATCAAGAAGAATCTCTACTCATCATGAACATGTCATCCAAGCAAGGTGAAGATGATGAGCATCTCTTCTACATTGATTTAGGTTGTTCCAATCATGTGGCTTATGGTTGAGTTCCATAGGAGTACCTACAATTTTAGTGTTCTCCATCTTAAACTTTACAAACATATCATGTATGTACTTCCTTTGAGTGATAAATATACGAGAATCTGTATACACAAGCTCTAAGCCAAAAAGGTAGGTTAATAAACCAAGATCACTGATTTTAAATTCCTTCATTAATTGAGCCTTGACATGCTTGATGCCATTAGCATCATTGCCTATAATAATGATGTCATCTAAATAGACACATAAGTAGATAACTTCTGATTTATTCTTCTTAAACAAATAAAGAAGAATTTTCCTTGATAACGAAGCCTTGGTCCTACAAATAAGTAACAAGCCTATGGTTCCAAGCTCTAGGAGCTTGCTCGAGACCATAGAGTGCCTGCCTAAGCTTGCATACATAACCTGTTTTATCTTCATCTTCAAAACTTGAATTCTTTTGATATGCATCCATTTAAGAATGCATTCTTTACATCTAACTGATACAAATTCCAATTTTAAGAAGCAACAACACTTACCAAAACCCTAATTGTTGGCATCTTTGCCACAAGTGAAAATGTTTGTTCATAGTCCACTCCAAGATTTTGGGCAAATCCTTTTGCCACTAACCTTGCCTTGTACCCGTTTATAGAGCCATTTGAGTTCTTTTTGATTTTATATATCCACTTGGATCCAATTACCTTCATGCCTTGTTTCTTGGGGAGTAGATCTCAAGTATGATTTTCCTGAAGTGCTTCCACTTCTTCATGCATAGCTTCTCTCCATTCTTTCTTCTTCCTAGCCTCTTCAAATGAAGAAGGTTGTTCTATCATAGAGTCTTTAGTGATATGCACAGAGTGCTTGGTGACTAAAGATGTATCATATCCATACCTTATGGGATTCTTGCTTTCTCTTTGTGATCTCCTTAGTGCTTGATTTGAAGACTCTAGTATGCCTTCTAATTGCTTGAGTTTGACCTTGCCTCTTGACTTCCAAGCCTTGAAGTCAATTTTTTCTTCATCCTCTAAGTTGATATCTTCTGCTAAGTGTTCATCTTCTTGGGTGAGGGTTCGAAAATCATTTTTAAAAATCATATGGTAAGTTGACTTTCCTACAATCATCTTCAAACCATGAATTATTTTCATCAAATACTACATCCCTACTAACTATAAATGCTTTTTTAGTGGGATTTTATATCCTATACCCCATTTTGTTCTGATCATTCCCGTTAAATATACATTTCTCAGCTTTAGGGTCAAGCTTTCCTCTGATTTGTGAGGGAATGTGTGCATAAGCAATGCACTCAAATATTTTGCAATGGTCTGATGAAGGTCTCCTGCCATTCCATGCTTCATAGGATGTCATACCATCCAATGATTTGGATTGAAGCCTATTGACCAAGTAGGTGGCTGTGAAAATAGCTTTGCCCATAGATAATTAGGTAACATCTTTTTATTTAACATAGACCTAGTAGCTTTAGCAATTAACATGTTGTTGCTTCTGTCTACCACTCCATTCCATTCAGGATTCTATCTTATTGTTACTTCCCTCTTTATGGCTCTATCTAGTAGAAATGAATTAAAGTCATGTGAAAAGTACTCACCACCTCCATCAGATCTGATACTCCTAAAGATTCTTCTTGTTTGATTTTTAACTAGTGCCAAGTAATTCATGAAACATGTATATACCTCATCCTTATGCTTCATGAAATAAAGGATTGTTTATCTACTGTAATCATCAATAAATGAAAGATAGTACCTTGAAACCGAGATGGATTCATCTTTGCTAGGACCCCACACATTAGTGTATACAAGATCCAAATAGTCCATGAATGTATCCTCTCTTGTTGAATGGTTGCCTATGAGCTTTGCCGAATTGGCATGCTCCACGTTTACATCTTTGTTGCTTGATCACATTGGGAATGCCAAGCAGACTTTGATCCCTGCATATTTGCTTCAGAGTCCTTTCTATTATGTGTCCTAGCCTTTTGTCCCATATTTCTAACTCAAATAAGGTTTGATCTCTATAATTGAATGGTGCTATATTCCTTGTGTCTTCAATTTCAAATTTGAATAATCTACGTGACTTCTCACCTTTGGCAATCCTCTTGAAGCCTTGTTGGGGGTCTTCTAAATATGTTGCATGCTTAGTGGATCTGACTTATAAAACTTTCTCAACAATCTTCCCAACACTAATAAGGTTTCTGGTTAAATTTGACATATACAAAACTTTACTCAAAAGGTTCATGCTACCATTAGATGTTTTGATATTTCCAATTTGGTTGACTTAGTGTTTAGTATCATCACCTGTTTATACTGCATGCTTCCCTTTGGGTTCTTCAAGTTCAGATAATAGAGCTACATTTCCACCCACATGATTGGAACAACCTGAATCAATGTAGAAAAGATGCTCATCATCTTTACCTTGCTTGGATATCATGTTCATGATGAGTAATGAGTCTTCTTGGTCTTCATTATAGCTGTTGTAGTCCCTTCTTCCTCTAAAGCCTCCTTGATAATTGTTGTTTTTATAGCTCTGTCTGTAGTTATGGTTGTAGTTGCCTCCATCATTGTTGTATCTGCCTCTTGATTGCTCGTAGCTACTTCTATGGAATCCTCTTCTCCTTTGATTCCTTGTATTCTAGAAGCATTCTTCTGCCTCTTGCCTTTACCTTTATCCTTACATTTATTCTTATCTATATAAAGGGCAAAAGATGGATTACCTCTAGACATTTCATCATTCTTGTTGAGATTTGTCTCATGGGTGAAGAGTTGCCCCATCATGGTGTTGAGGTTAGGTATTTGCATATCCATGGAAAGGTCCATTGCTATGGTGAAGGACTCCCACTTGTCATTAGCCTTGATTCCATTAATGATCGGCCTTGTTATGTGTTCTTGTTCTATCTCCTCTCCAATGTGTGCAAGCTGGTCAGCCACATGTTTCATCTTGGTTACATACTCAACCACTCGTTGCTTTGGTTGCTTCTTTAGAGTTGTAAACTCCATCCATAACTGATTCTTCCTAGCACTTGTATTTGAGAATAAATATGATGAGAGTACTTCCCAAGTCTCTTGGGAGGTCTTAATGCCTATTCAGGAAAAATGGGAATTACACAGGATTTTGAGACAATTCTTTGTGTCCCAATGTTTTACGTTTTGGCTCATTCACACACCAAGACATGTTATTATCTCTTGATTGGATTATATTCAATTGCAATTTATTATTAAGGATGATTGTATTGAAAATGGGGTATCAAGGTTGGGCTAAAATTTAAGTATTTAACACAATTACTAATATAAATGGGACTTGAATAATTCCTAAATTTCCTGAATAGGCCTTTCTTGCAGTTCCTAACATCCGATAACAAGAAATCATAGATTGAGTTCAATAGATATGATCTGGCAAGAGCATCATTTTCACACCATGGGGTTAAGCTTTCTTGCTCTTCCCTTGTAGGTTGTTCCTTGCTCCTAAAGATTGGCATCTCTTCATCTCGTGAGATGTATCCATATAGACTTCTCCCTTGAAGGTAGGCTTGCATCCTAAGTAACCATGTTGAGTAGTTGCTCCTGTCCAATTTTTCAATGAAGGATGGGAATCCATCTCCCATCTCCATTGTTGTTGCTCTGATACCATTGTTAGAGGAGATGGTGGATAGTCACAAGAGATGAAGTGGTGTAGCTAAATCTTGCTTCACACCTACTAAGAATGATGGTTGGAAATTGTAGTGGGCCCCTTTTGCTTGCTAATGATCACAAATAATGATATATGTATCTTGGAAGATGATCCACTAATTGGTGGATCAAAATAGATATGTTGGAGTTGATCCAAGAAGTAAAGACTTGCTATTTTTGTTCTTACACTTGTTCAGTGCTTTGATCAATTCTCTGAGCAGAACAAAACTTGACTTAATTCCTTTTGGGTAACTCTAATTAACTTAGTAAGACATCAATCATGAGTGATTTCATAAAAAGTTATGGACAGTGAATGTACTTCAAAATGATCTCCCAAGCTTGAGATACACATGGGTCTTTTAGATCCTCTTTTTAGAGTCATGTTTGGATCCAAGGTTTGAATTCAAATTCAAATGTCTACCTAAAAGGTGAATCCTGAAGTGTAGGATAGATTTCATCATCACTCAACAACTGATTGATTTGTGATTTTAGAGCTCCCTAACACCATGTGGGTGTAATCCAATTTTATAAGGAAAAATATGAAGGATTTTTACAAGATACTAACCATATGAAGTCTTGCATAGGATATTCCAATAAATCAAGCATAAGTTAATTAAGCAAGTATGTGGGCTTGGGTTTTATTGCACCAACAATAAAGAATAAGTCTTTATTCTTGTCTCAAGGTCAATTACACTTGATCAGGCTTGGCCATGATTGTCCAAGAACGTGTGATTGGAACTACTTTGTGTTAGGGGAGCACTAGATTGTGCTCCTGAACTACACTAGACAAGATTTTGGAAATATACTTCTAATTACAAGAACACCCATGCAGGGAAAACGATACAAGAATACGTGACTGATACAAGGAGTCCCACAACGTGGGACTAATAGGTATAGATAACTCACCTAGAAATAATACATGAGATCCCACAACCCGAGATTGTAAGTATGGATCAAGATCTCTGGATTACAAGAACTCCCTTCTAGGAGATGAACTAGATAGAAGAAAGAACTCGACAGGATCTTGTACTATGAGACTACAAGAGGACAATATAGGATGGCCAAGAACTAGACTAGACAAGACTCGAACAAGGAACAAGACAAGAATCGGAACTAGAACTTGGAGAGTACTTACTTGACGATCACGACTCCTTGAGCTCCCAACGGTAGTATTCACAAGATTGATTATGAAGGTGTCTAAACACCCCATATATAGGTTTTCAAGGGCAGTTCCCAAGGCGGTTGTGAGTTGATGATGTCATCAATGATATTAGCAAATCTATCAATAACTCTGGATATCAGAACTTAGCAAATAGATAGTCAATGTTAGGGTTTTTGGCAATTTCGGACGCAATGAAAGCATTAGTTTCTCTTAATTCTGAACCAATCATGAGATATAGGATTCACATGGAATCTAAGGTTCAAGATGGTCTCCTTTGTCGATGACATCACCTCCCCCTCAAGCAACGAGTTCCACGAGGAGCAGTCATATTCTTTGGTCTCGAGTTCATTGGATTTCTCTTATGGAATTCTCGAACCTTGATTGGTGCCCTTTGAAGGTTTTCTGCAGGTCCCTAAGTATGATCATTGATGTCATACCATTTCCAATGAATAAGGTATTCCAATCTTCTTTGAGAGATGCGAAGTAATGTTAGGTAATGTTTTCTCTGATCTTATGTTTGCTATTGCACCATCAAGTTAGAATCTGAATTGTGGTGAAACCTTGTCAAGGAACTCTAGGAACTCTCTTAGATTTTTGAGTTTCCAATTTGTAGTGAAAATTATTTCCCTATGTTGAAACTCAAGATCCATCAATAATTATAACTCGAAAGAGAGCTTTCCTCTAAATCCAAGAGTATCAAGAGTCCAATCTTTTTCTCCACATAACCTAAGCAAGAGATTTTTGAGATATTTGACATGAAACTGAAAATAATTTTACATAAAATGATGTCTCCTAGCTTTTGAAATTCATTACTTTCCCATTCCCTACCTAAACCATCATCAGTCTGTGAAAATGAAACTCTCTTATTCAAACACATTATTTTTGTTTTCTATAATACCATGTTTTTAAAACATACTACAAAAAATGTGAAAGGTAGAAACCATCGAATCTTTTTCCTTCCTGAAACTCGGCTTGGTGATATTGCCCTTTGAATGTCATCATTCATTTTGTAGAGAAAACTTGAAACTATTGATTGAGCAAGAGAATCCCAATCTAATGAAGACATGCAAGGATCACGTAGATGTACAAGATTTCCATAAACACTCCTCCTTGTTGGTACCCCATAATCTGCAAAATATATACATAATTGAGTGCTATTGAAAAATGGAACAGATTTGTTTGCAAAAAAAAAATTCTACATAATCCCTATAAAGAACTTTGAATGTTCCTATTAAACATTCATTTGTTTTTCATTGTTGAACATTGGAAGGAAAAATATATGCAATGCAAAAAAAGATATCTTGTAATACAAAAAATCGCTAACAATAATAATAGAGCATTTTTTTAAGTTCACTTACAGTATGACGAGAATGGCAGATGATTATTTAGCACGAGCTCTTTAGGAATCTACACAAGTTGAACTCTTGCAAATCAGCCACATCTCTTTAATTTGAAACTAAGAATATGCATAGGAAGCATAGTCACAAAATCACTTAGCTACATAGAAAGAAGTTTCCATAAGGAATCCTCTCTTCTATTATAAATCTCACATAAGGTTACACCATTGGAATGACAAAGAGAAGTAGAAGCCATTTGAACACTAAGAGAAATAGAAGAAAATGATCAATATATGAAACGAGATTCGCAAACTTCATGACTATTTAAAGATAAAATATTTTGTACACATGGAATAGAGTCCCAAACTTTTGAGTTGATGTATGAACCATGAAACAAATATCATAGATTTTTGTGAGCCCAAAAATCTTTCTTATCTTCAAAAATCATTTCTCTCCTGGAAATTTAAAGAGTTGCATTGTGTGGTGTGCAAAAATATTTTCTTTTGTATGAAAACAGAAATTATTCACTCAATACAAGAAACTCCATCATGTTATCGGTGCGTTTAGAGCATATTTTCTAAAAAGATACATTTTTTTGGTACGATTAAAGGATGGAAGAATGTTATATTTTTCTAGAAGAGGAAAGATCCTATTTGTCAATTTTTGTAATAAAGTAAGTCTATGATTTGAGGATCGGTCCGATTCAGAGGTATCTGAAATCGAACACGGTCTGGTCACCCATGTGTATAACCAAAGATCTAGGGTTTAGACTTACTATGAGATCATTTACTCTTGTAACCAAGTGATCCACTTATCCTACTGGTTAAGTCTCAAGGGTGTGAAGGAGGAGGTCTCGGGTTCAACCCCCATAGGGTACATGGGGAGAGTGTTTTGCCCGAAGAGCTCTAGAACCTTCTAGAAGCACCCACTTGAGTTAAATCTAGCTAACTAGGAAACTTGGCGCACATGCACTTACATGGTTGACACATGGATGGTTAGTATACACCTACCCAAGCATGCAGTCCCCTGGACAGAGCTATATATAGAGGCATTTGGTTGGGAGGAGAGTCATCTCTCTAGCACATGGTGGTAGTTAACTAGGTTGCATTTATTTGATCGAGTAATAAAAAAACTGAATATAATCATTTTATTCGGGGTTATTGGAATAAACATTGAAAAAAAATGGGCAAGGATAAGCTTTTGATCAAAAATCTTTTCGAACACAAAGTTTTGGATCGAAATCTTTTGCAAACATATTTACGAAAATGCATTTCATATAGAGCTATAGAGAATTTTCCTCAAAGGTAAAAATGTTTGTTTTTTTACAAAGTATGTATGTGCATGTCATACATACATATGCATACACACACAAACATGCACACATAAACACACACACAAACATGTACACATGTACACACACATAGACATATACACACACACATATAGATACTTGCACATATACATATGCACACATATATGATGGTGTAAATCCCAAGCCTACACATTTGGCTTCGAAGATATCATGAAGACTCTACATACATGAAGAACCACAGGAACATATGCTAGTGGTTTATTACCACTTTACCTCATTGTAAAAGTCAAATTGACATAGAATCTTTTTGTAATCACCTACCTAAATGATTCGTGGAAAAGTTAGATCACTTGATTGAGAGAATATCTCCAAAACTTTAGGAGCTTGATCATAGGGAGCCAAAAGTTTGAATTTCAATTCAAACTTTTAGTCATTTCCTAAAAAAATGGATATGAAAAAAGTCGCGGGTAGATCACTTCACTCCCAAGCTTCATTCTACTGTAATTGAGTGTGTGTGAGGACTACATCATAGCCTACACCTCTCTAAACCATTAGGCAATGCTATCCATGCCAATGGGATTGTACAAAAGTGTGAACTAATAGATACATTTACATCATTCATCTCTGTGTTCTCTGCTAGTCTACTCAAAAGTTGGTCAACTTGTCAAGGGCATATCTCGGTCAATAATACTCTACATTCAGTGATTCAAAGCTTGTTGGATTCAGCTTGAAGTCTACTAAATGCTAGCAAAAATTAAAGCCATTCCATTCAGCAAATTCAGAGAAATCATCCTCGAGGTGCTCACTGGTCTATTTCTGCTACAGTCCTAGAAAGTCGGGGGTATATCTAATCTTGCTAAATTAATTCCTGTAAGCATAGTTTGTCTTTTTACATCATTCCACTTGCAAATGGTAGCTTACTAAGCTAATTGAATACCCCTAGAAGGAATTTTATCAATTGCTACTGTGCTCGTCACACTGAGCAAAACATCCAGCAGGTGTCTAGACCAAAATAGAAGGTTTTCTTGAGTTTGTGACTTCCAGAGTTATCTGTTTTGATTCAATCATTTCACATATCATTTCCAAAGGACATAGGTCATTTCTTGGTGTCATTGGAATGCTAAGGAAGTCTAATAATCAAGTCTGAAGCAAAAGAGGGCTGGTACAAAGCAGGTTTAACAGTACCTACTCAGTTTCTTGGATCATCCATCCATATTTCCCAACAGTGGTATTAGATCAAATAAGGTAAAATGGGAGATGGTTTTCCTTCATTTATTGACAAATTGGACAGGAAAAATTATCAAGCTTGGTCTCTAAGGATGAAGACCTACTTACAAGGAAGGAGTCTCTATGGATACATCTCAGGAGATGAGGAATTGCCCTCATTCAAAGCAAGAGGTTTGCCAACCAAGGAGGAACAATAAAAACTCAACACATGGTGTGCAAAGGATGCATTGGCAAGGTCTTATTTACTCAACTCTATATCTGACTTTCTTTTACCTCATATCAAAATTTGTAAGACTTCCCAAGAGACTTGGGAAACCTTGTCATCATATTTTTCCTCCAATACAAAGGCTAGGAAAAATCAGTTCCTATTCGGTGCTGGAGTTTTGGAACATCATGGTGCTCACATGTATTACGAACATGACACGAGCACCAGTGCGTGCTCCTCACACAAAGAGTGTACATGTTTGTGTTCCTACAGAATTTGCACCAACAACTAGAGGTAGCAATGACATAGATTCTCAAAATGAACGACATGCAGCTGGAGAGAAGAATATTGATCTTTGGGTCAATGGTGCGTTGTATCCCTTAGATCCAATGACTAATCCTCATCCTAGATTCCATAGTATCTCCACATTTCTTCAATTCGTTGGTAGTGGTGAAGATGGACTGCTAGGCTATTGCAAGATATTGTCTAACTATTCTACATCTATAGCTAATTATTGTATGCAACAATGTCATCACAACCATTTCAAGATACACAGTTTAGAGAGTGCTATACGCACTTTAGAAAGTGCTATCCAATCTTTGGATGAGAACAATAATAGACTCGAACAAGATGTGGAAGAAAAGGAGAGCACAATTTCAAAGTTAAAAGCCAATCTTACACAACTAAAAGAGACTCCACTTGGGATGAGATATAGGAAACGACCATTATCATCCTTTCAATCTCTTTCAACTGGTGGTGGAGCACGGAAGCGACGTGTTTACGCACTTAGGTATGAGTTTCCCTTGTTTATTTATGTTAAAAGACTTTTAGATTGAGTTTCTTATTGTGCAGGTCATTTGTTGAAGATGCAAGTGCTTCCTCAACAATGGAGGATCAATTGAAGTTTCTAAATTCTTGTCTTAGCAACAAACATATGCTTATGATTTTGGATTCACCAATAGGAAATCACATCAAAACCCAAGTGATTAAAGATTTTTCAGCCAACTTAGAAGATATTATTAGTCCTAGTGAGGTACAGATGGTATGTGATGAAGCAAGTGTTAGTACTAGAGCATACACTGCATTGTACAATCTTTTGAAGCAGGCTCTACAAAACAAAGGTATTTTCCAGAGCATTTTTCCATGCCCTTACAAGGTATCTCTGAAGAAGAAGATAACCAATGAGGATGTAGCCAATACTCTTGGAAATTACCTGCATATAGACGATGTTATGCCTGCATCCATTTATCATTCATCTACATCAAAGAAAGAGTTGAAAAACACATCTAGAAAGGGATTCATCTACACAAAGTACAACATATTTGTTGATTTGGAGAGGCTTCAAAAGTAAATGGTTAAATTTTACAAATCCACAATTCAAGGTATATCCATTGTTTTGATAATGACATTCATAGTATTTTTAATAATATAATGTTTGTTATTTGATGTAGATTGTGGTTCCAAACTCAAGTTTGTATTGAAGCTAGACAAATGTCAAATCATAAAGGGACGCCGTATGGATAGACTTAGTCTTACACTCATGAATGAAGCTATGGCCCATGCTATTGTTGATGATAGTGAAGAATCTACCCATCACTTCACATACAATATTCAATCTGAGAAAGATATATGGTGGTTAGGTGCTATTGAAGTACCTAAAGAATCCAATGATGTTCTTACATGGATTTTCAGTAGGACCCCATGGATCACAGAGGTTATAACTTCTCAAATTAATGGTGCCAAAATCACTGTAGAAAGCCTTGGTGATTTTGAAGTAGAGTGGCACTTAGGTGGGGACTTAAAGACTATCAAATGCATGTTAGGGTGCAAACAAGGTGCATCTACTCTCTATCCTTTTCCATATTGCACACGATGTTAAACGAACAAAGAGAAAACAAAACAACATAGATGATTTAGCTGATGACACAGATGCAACTCCATCTGCTGAATGGGATATACCTTTAATGAGGTGTCCCATGTTAGGTACGCCTAATCGTGACATGTTAGATAAGGATTGGAATCCCATTATTCCATTCCCTTTTGTCAATGTCCACTTTTGCACCTTGCATGCCTTCATGAGAATTTTTGATAGGCTATTAAAGCTCCATATAGAATATGCATTTGCCATGAAGCCAGTTGATAAATCTATTCAAGCTATAAAGAAATTGGAGGAACTTCTGAATTCAATTGGTTGTGATGGTGGAAATGTAACCCTAGTTGTTAAGAAAGTTGGAGAATCTCAAGATAGCTTGCAACGAGTGTCAATGACAGGGAATAAAGCAAGACATTTTTTTAGAAGAGGTACTAGCACTCAAAATAATGAACATTATGAGCTATGGAAAGACCTATGCATGATCACAACAGACAATGACTCTCAAGTTGATCTTTGTAATAAGAGAAAGAAATTTTGGTCGAGCTTTGATAAGTTGGTAGGCTTAATGGGTCTGAATAGGTCTAGTGCTATTCAACGTAAAATGTTTCAAGAAACATTAGTGGAGTTCACCAAGTGTTTCATTCAATCTTGGGGAGAGATAACACACTACATTGTAAGTGTAATCTTCTTCTACAAGTGTTCATTGCACTTACCTTTTTCCAATGTACTTAACAACTTTTAGCATATTTTGTTTGCACATGCAGCTTATTTCATGCATCAATATGGGTCATTAGAGATTTTCAGTACCCAAGGAATGGAAAAGTCACACTACAAAGTGAGGGGTCTCTACTTCAAAAACACCCAACATGGTGGTGGTCCAATGCAATCAAACTACATGGAGGAGATGTTTAATTGGTTTTACCGCACTACATTCTCTAGAAAGTTTTTTGTGGAACGACTTAGGGATTCAAAATTGGCGTAACTTGCAAGAACGATGCAACACAACATTGCCAGTGAGAAATGGAAGTCATCATTAGGTCCTCTTCATCATGCACAGTGGCGTGCTAGGAGACAACGAGAAGGCTCAGCTTGGAAGTAAAGTGAATTCCTTATTTCCCATTATGTGGTAAAGCCTATGATTATTGTAATCTTGGTTTCAATGTGTTATTATCTCATATAATATTCGGTATGGTTTTAAACAGTTTTTGTCCATTCTAGTGTGAACAAACAGGTTTTAAAAAAACTCTATAAATAGAGAGAACTCACTTCATTTCACACTTTTTGCAACTCAAGAGAATGGCACGCACCAAGCAAACTGCAAGGAAAGATCGCGTCTTCTTTCCTAGCGCTCATCTAGGGACACAACGCCCACCATGGTTGCAACCCCCCCAAAGACCCCGAAGTGGTTCCCAGAGCACATCTATGTGTGTGTCACATGATGGCACACCACCTGGAAGCAGTCAAGCACGAGAAAATGAAGTGTCCAATAGACAGGAGTATTTCACTCCAAGGTGATCAGAGTCCATTTCAGATGATGAGCCACCAAGAAGGACACCCATCAAGGCAAGACCCAAAAAAAAGTTGATCAGAAGGGATGTACCAGAGAGCGAAGAGGAGTCATCCCCGAATAAAGAAAGCAGCAATCAACCACCATGGAATGATATGCAAATTCCAACGAGCCATAGGGTGACACATGGAGGTAAGACACTTCCACAAGGACAAGGCCAAATACCAACAGAGGAGGAGAGAGAGCAAAGTCAACAACCACATCAACAACAAAATGTGCAAGATGAAGCTGGGCCCTCACATTGTGTACATCGGAGAAAAAAAAACTATCAACCATGATGTCGACCTCAATGCCAGCCAAACATACCTCCCAACACAAGAGCTCCACAAAGACGAAGGAGGCACTGCAGGGCTTTTGCAGAGATATGACACTACCAAAAGTCCATTGAACTACTCATACCACGAAGAGCTTTTGCAAGGGTAGTGAAAGAGGAACTACAAAGATATTGTGTAGGCCTACGAATACAAGGGATAGCACTTGAAACACTTCAAGAGGCAGCTGAGGCCTACCTCATCTCCATTCTTGAGGACTCTAACCTCTGTGTTATCCATGCCAAGAGAGTAACCATACATTTGAAGGACATTCAACTAGCAAGAAGAATTAGAGGAAATAACCCATGATGTGTATATTGTACCCTTTGATAGGCCTACTTTGCGATGAATGGATAATAGAAAATTTTTTTTGACCTATATTCTTTGTCTTTTTTTTCCTCTCTCTTGCTCTATCTCTCTTTGACTCCCAGCATAATTGTATGCAACTAAATTTTCTTTCAATCAATTATATATGGATTTAGTTGAACATGCATGCACTTGCCTATTATTTTGTGACTAGATATGCTCCTTTTGTACCAATTGATGTCCCACATGTCAAGCATATTTTAAGCTTGTGTAAGCAAGAAATGTATGGTAGAGATGTAATGGTCTATCAAATCAAAGTTTATACAGTATAGGTAATCATTGGTATGCATAAAAGGTATGGATGAGATCCTTGGTATATTAAATGCAGAGGTTATAACTTACAGGTAATATTTGGTATTGATTATAACTAAACCTAGTGAAAATTAAGCATTACATACATTCCAATGGTTTGTAGCCCCTAAAAACACCAGAGAAGGCCAAAAAAGCCCCAGCCACGGAACGCGGGAAACAACCCTGCAGAAATTTTGTAGGGCTGTTTCCCGCGTTTCTGTGGTTGGGGCTTTTTTGGACTTTTCTATGCATATCAGTATACAAATAGACCATAGACAATAAAAAGAATTTAAATCAGATACAATTTGTGGAAGAAATAAGCCCAATTTATTAGCACATTCATACACAGGACTAGACAAATAAGGAAATAAAGAGTTTGTATTATCAAAACATTTACCTCATTTCTCAGCTGCCTTCAATTTCTCTACAACTTTCTTTCTCCTTTGGAGAGATTGAGGCAGCTGGTAAGTCAATACAGATCTTGATATTACATGGGGGTCTTGCATTCCCAGACCCATGGCGATACCTATTTGCCCTAATACTTTTCCTCTAAAATTAAGTCCTAATGTAGTAACAATTAAGGATTTCCTAACCAAAATGACACAATTAGTGCCTTGGGTTATTGTACATAAACACAAAATTTTGCTAAGGGCCTTCAAGCACCAAGTCATGAAGTGCCCATCCGGACTGTAGTCTTTGTGTATGATAACAAATTCATCCTTTGGCAACTTTCCGATGTAGTTTGCCAAGGATGAACCACTCCCACGAGAAGCTCGATCCCCACCAGATCTTGCTGCGAACTTGTCTAGATCAATTGCTTCCTATTAAAAAGAAATGAGAATTCAACCTCCTACAATGTTTTCTTAAATTCTCCATTTATTTAATTTAATTACCACTTATATCATGAAGCTTGTCTTCTTCCTCCCCTCTTCCAGGGGCATCAAGATCAATGCTAGAGTGGGCCATGCCACTCTGCTCTGCTACAAGGGATGTAGGAATTTTTTTCTTCATTATCCTCTCCCGTGCTCCACTAAACTCCTCCTGCGTAGTATAATTGTTATCATCTTTTAAAATATCAGCACACACCATTGCTATGATGTCTGCCATAGAATCCCCAAGAGGGATTGCCTTCTTTTCAAGTATGTCAGATGTGTTGTCAAGCGGAACATCTGACATTGTGGAGAAAATACTCAAGCATTCATCTAGACGTAGACCGAATGCCTTCTCAATGTCATGAAGTAAAATAAATTCCTCTCCATCCACAACGATGCTGGAGAGATATTCAAGTTCCACCTCTAGTAATGTGGGCTCAGAGGGGTTGAGATTTCAAGGGGGGCCTCTTTAGGCTTGATTGCTTGCATAGTTTGTCCTCAACACCACCAGGAAATTCTCGGTGGATTGTAATGATTTCTTTGGCAAAATTTATGGCCTCTGGTTGAGGCTCATTCTTCTCATTAACAAAACCCTCAGTGACAAGGTTGGGGAGCTCAACAGGTGTAGGTTCGGGCTCCTCATTAATGATATAATATGTTGTTGCAATGTAGGAAAGGTACTTTGTACCCATCCTCTTCTTTTTGTTAAGTTGTTTTACTAATGGCACAGAGTCATCTAATAAGTGCCCTGCAGTTTCAGCAATTGCCATGAAGCGCTTAAGGCGCTTCATGAAGGCTTCATCGCCTCTATGTATGTAGATTAGAAGGTCACATGGGACCCATTTACCCTCATAAGGGGGTATTTTTATAGAGTAACGCAAGATGTAGTACTCAAGGAACTCTATGATTTCCTCGAGCACATCAGAGTTCAGTTGAATTGTTTTGTCTAGATGAGGGACTCTAGACAATAGGTCATACAAGTGGTTTTGACCTTTGAACTCAGTTGATTCCAAGAACGCTATGAAGAGTTCACGTGGACGTTTGGGTTTCAGGGTACTAGAGGATGCGGTAGCCATTGCGCATGATGCTAGCTTGTGTGAGTGCTCTACAAGTGATTCTAGCTCTTCTTGGTTGCAAAAGTGAGAAATGAGAGAATAAGTGTTGCTTTTATAGTAGTTTCAAAATTTTAAAGTGAGTGGGACCCATTTTAAAACTAAAACTGATACCTTCAAATAAAACAATCATGCACAGAACTTTCAAAAAAAAACTTTGGCTCATAAGAAAGATTGAGCAAAATCATTAACCAGAATAAGATACACCAAATCTACGGAATAGGAAAAATAAATTTTGATAACTTTAAAGTTATAATAAATTTCCATTCGAAAAATCAAAGATTTGGCAAATTGTTCATCGTATTGAGATCGACAAAATATTTTACATGCTACATGTCTTGCGTGTTTAATACATTGTTGCAGACGAAGGATTATAAGTGGAACATATGTTGTGTGTACACTCTAGCACTCCAATAGTTCTTGAGCTACACCAACAAAAGTTGAGTTCCATCCACACTCCATTCAAGAAGGACTTTAATTTTATCCTCCAACCTCTTACCAATCTGCAGACAAATAGAAAACTTTGAATGAACATATTTGAGTATAACAGTTTGTATAAACAAAAGAAAGAATACCATATGCTACTTACCTTATGCCCTTGTATTCTGAACTTTGATTGATCCAGATCCTCAAATCCCATCATTACTAGATGTTCTCTCACATTGGCAAGAGTCCAATGATGATTTACTGAAATAACTTTCATTTCGTTGTTGGGAAGATTTATCTTAATTTCAAATGAAATTAAAAAACCCTCAGAACTTTGTAATGGTATCCATTCACCAAGTTTACACATCCAACGATCATAATAGAATCTAATGTACAATGAAGTACGATGTTTCAAGTATCAAAATCCTATGCCTGTTGTACCAATTTTACAAAGATATCTATCCCCTTTAGTGCATCCTTCTACGAGTCCCCAATTTTCACCTAGTAAACCCTCTACCTGCTCATACGTTATATCTTTTAACATGAACATTGTTGAAGTCTCTAGAATTGTGAATATCTGAAATAAGTGTACAAAACAATGAACAGGAACACACCAATGTAATCCTATAGATCTTGAAACTCTTGTAAATTTCAAAGAGTTGTGTATGTTCATCACCATCTTATGCTTCAAAGATGTTAATGTCCATACATCAGGTTGTGGCCACTCGAGCTTTAAAAGAGAATCTACCTTGATCATCTCTAACTTGACAAAATCATTTGATGAAGAGGGTATAACATATGTATGTGTGTAAAAGAAAACTCTCTCACGTAATAGCTGAGCAGGACGGGCTTGTGGAAAGACTATCGACCCAACATCTGCATGCAATGCTTGGAAAGTACCTGTAAGACTATGAAGTGGTTGTTCTTCCACCAAGGTAGAAGGAAATATGTCTAGAACAAAAAACTACACAACTTAGCTAGGTATATTATGAAATTTGGACAAAAGTCAATGAGTAATACTTACAGTTGATAGGATATCTCATTTTGTTTGAGTTTTCCAACAACATGTGGCAAAAGTTTCACCATTTTTGAGCTTTTTGAAGCCTAATAACTTCCCTTTCCAATGAAGATCCAAGTTTCCACGATCTCTCACACGGTGAGGACCAACACCAGAGGGTTGCATGTACACCCATGCACCTTTGCAGAACTCCTGTCCTAACCAAAATCCTTCTAGAGCCTTGATATTGTGACATTTTATCGCGATAACCTCATCTTTTGGACGTCTATGAGATTTAGGTTTCTCCATTGGAGTTTAGACTATGGAAGTGACAGTACGAATTCAAAGAAGATGATGCATAGAGAAAGAAATGGAGATGCAGGAGCTGCAATGGTGTGCTAGGGAGAGAAAGTAGTGGAAAGAGATGACTTTTTGGGATGTGGGTATGAAAATGTGAGGTTTTGGAGGGAGAAAGTAGCATTTTGAGTTATTTTTGAAAAATTCACTTTTTTCACTTCAATTCATGCACGGATTTTGATTTAGAACCCAAAAATAGCGCTTTTGATCCTAAAAAGTGATTGGGGGACCATTAAATGGTGTTATGATGAGTTTTATAACTTTTTGAAAATTTTGAAGTTTTGGTCCCAGGTAAGTTACGAGATTCCTTTCTCTCTCTAGAGGCAAAACCTGAACATAGGGGAATCCTGTCCTTTCATCCCCCTTCAGCCTAGTGATTTATAAGCTATAGACTCTGTCCACTACCCTCCTCTCATTGGTCCATCACTAATCACTTCTTAATCTGAAAGGCCCATGCAGGGTTCATTTTTTCCCTAATGTTCTGAACCAATATGAGATATAGGACTCACATGGAATCTAAGCTTCAAGGTGGTTTCCTTTGTCCATGAACTCTAAAGATCGCCTAAGTATTGGCACTAAAATTCCTTTTGGAAATTATTCACTCAAGCTCCATTTATCCAATGGAAAATTGTGAAAAGAGTAAGCTGTTCTAGGTTTGAACAGAGTGAAGAAATTCCAAGAATTTAGTCTACAGCTATAAAGACGACACTTAACTTTGTGGAAGGTAAAACATAATGTCTGCCTATCCTTAAAGGGATTTTGGTCCAAATCCAGAAAGCATGAGAGGATGCTTAGACTTAAGTAGTAGAAAGATTCCTATAAAGTCCTAGCCGGGGTAGGTACCTAAAGCATAAAAAAGAAAGGAATCTAAAGACAAGAAGTCAAAAGCTCTTGTGACTACACATTGGTGAAGAATAAAAAATTTGAACTTGAATCTGTGAAAATTCAAGTACTTGGAATTTTGATTGGTTTTCATTTGAAAATCCTAGCAAAGAAAAATGAATATTCTATCAAGAGGTTTTCAAGTTTCCAAGGCTAAACACGTGGTTGTGGGACAATCATGTGACGGAATCAAAACCTAGAATATCAAGTTAGAGGTAATGCCTGAAACTTCTAAAGAGTTGAAATGAAAAGATACTATAGGAGCATCCACTTGAGTTAACTCTACATAACTGGGACACTTTGCGAACATGTAGTTACATGGCTGACACATGGATGTTTAGTAACAACCTACCCAAGCAAGTAGTCCCCTAGAGAGAGCTATATATAGAGGCATTTGGTTGGGAGGAGAGTCATCTCTCTAGCACATGGTGGTTGTAATCTTGCAGTTTTCTTAATTCATAGTTAGCAAACAACCCTTTTTTGGTGTTTTTTGCCCTAATGACTTGTGTTTTCTCCATGCAATGATTGACTCCATTCAATAATTTCTTTCCATCTTCCCAATGGAACCCACAAAGTTAGTAAACATATGCATTTAATTTGATTCATAAATACCTTAGGTTGAGGTTATAATTCAAACTTTCAGCTCTATTGCAAGCTTTAGCTTTGAATCACAATGATAGCGTGCACAAACTTCTTCTTCTTCGTGAACGTTCATGACTATCATACATCTAATAAAAATGTGACTATAACATCTACACATGAGAGAGGATGATGAATTTTCTTCCCAAACTTGTTACTACGTAGATTTCCTAATTGAATTTTATGTGTAAATTTAATTAAAACTTGAGTATACATGCATCAACAATTTAACAATTCGACTACAATTTAACATGCATTCTAGTTTGGATGATTTTGACATTGTATTTGTGCTAGTATACTCGCATTAATATAGTATGTGTATGTGTTGTAATCAACTTAATGCAAATCAACACGAATTGGATCTATATATGGTTATAGAGAGCCTTTGTCAAAACATTTTCTTGTATGCAGCAATCAAGATGAAACCTAGTACCTTCTCCTCCCCATGGATTCGACTTCTGCGACTGGGATAAACTTATTCCTTGTATGTTATTCTAGAAGAGCATGGTGTTAGCTTGTCTTTACCCTTCTTCAAGCTACTTTATAGCAAGTGTACTCACTTTTTTAAGTATCCACCCTTCCAACATATGCATAAACTATATAAGTATGCCATCGAAAACTTCACAAAAGGCTGGAAAGACTTGTCATTTGTGTTCCTCCATTGGTGATGACTAAAGGTTGATGATCATATTCTCAGTATTTTTCTTTCTAGTTCTAGGAAGTTCAATATTCAACCTACTCTTCTATGAAGCTTGAAATTTGAGACACCAATATTGCAGAGACCCAAGGGATCCACTTTATTCCCCACATTCTCATGCTAGCATCAAGATGATTTTAAGCCTTTGGACATTTGAAATTGTATTCAAACCCCACTATCTTTACAAGTACACCAATGCAACTTACAATTATGATATATTCCATTGTTGGTTAGAATGAAAAATGAGATTCGTTAACAATATGATGACTTGTATGTTTTGCTGTGTTATTAAAGCAAATAGGGAACAAGATTATGTAATTCAGGGTTGTTCCCAGGAATAGAGATTGGAGAGTTCAATTTACAAAGTAACGATCGTGGAGAATCCTAGGAGTTCCTAATCAACAAACAAAGGTGGACTCGATGTCAAAAATAAGAAACAGAAGATGTCTCATTTAGAGCACCATGAATGGTGGAATAGAGGCTACACAAGAGCTTAGTAATATGTAAGAAACCTTCATTTTACTAATGCTCTGATACAAAGCATAGGTAGGCATCATCATGGTCATAGCATCTTTCTAGGTAGGTGGTGCACACGAAAAGCATCCTCCAAACTCTACTAGCTAGAACTAGATTGAGGAAGGCCTCTAACACAAAGAGGAGGAGGCAAGCTAGTTGTACCTAGTCTAGTGCATCCCCATGGTTAATTAGAATTAGGACACAATTTCACTTGGGAGCTCTGACCCTTTCCATCTTTTTCCTATCTTCTCCTTGAAAAACCAATGGAGTATCTTCTAGCTGCGGGCTGCACATGAAAAGCGTTCTGCAACCTCTGCCTGCTAGAGCTGGATCGAGGGAGGCCTCCTTTGGTAGCTAGCTGCCTTTTGGCTTGGGACGGACTAGAACTGCTCGCCACTGAATGTTTGGCCGAACCGCCAGTCGGAGGGAGCGACATTATAAGATGTGATTGTACGGCCCTCGCTTGTAGTGACCTGGAAGGATAGGCTCTGTCCATCGAGCAGAGCATTACTCTGCCAATTCTGGCCCCAATTTCGCAACATGGGCTGCCAACCGGTGCGGTCTCCCTTCACGGAAACGGAATGAATGTCGCCCGCCCCACAGCTCAGTCCGCCATTGAATAAAGCAGTACTTAGGGCTGCCGTGTCGGTTCCATAGCCGGATGAGTAGAGATTCCCGTATCCACACGCACCACCTGTGTACAGACAGAGAGCACGATGTACTATATTACTGGAACTAGAACGAGAAACACAAGCCGATGATGCATTCCATATGACTGCTTACCCATGGTGCCGGAAGCATCTCTTCCACCATAAAATGTAGCGTGTGCGCTGCTCCATCCACCAGCGCAGTAACTGCTAGAGGCCGATGCTCGGCAAAGGAGGGCTCCCGGCAAAAGTAAGAAGACGATCACTAGGCCAATCGATGCCATCTAGATTGGGAAGAAGATGTGAGATGAAGGCCTCAAGGGTTGAGGAAGTACAGTGCGAGGGCGGTTGTGGGTTTGCTCAATCTATGATATATAAAGAGCAGGCAAGGAATGATACACTAGTGCTTGCGAGCTGCGACTTCCAGAGGTCATTGGTGATTACCAGATAAGTACATGGTCATGGACCGGACAGCCAACGGAAGACTCCAAACAATAAGGAAGGTGCAGAAGGACATATAGCATTTAGTACAAAGGAGAACAAAGCTTGAGGTTGAGTGGTAATGCAGGCTGTCTGCAGCCTTTGGGACACACGCACATGATCTGCGGAGAGATCATACAACTGTGCTGTCTCGCTCTATGTATAGATGAACTGCTCTAATATCGCAGCTCGGAACAAAAGAACTATGATCTGATGGGTGCCTCAAGTCTAGAATAGTATGCTGCATAGTTTGCACATGATGACACAGTACATGATGACAAGTAGTAGAAGTACAGGCAATGCCACATGTCCTGGTGGGATCGAGGTGACTGTGGATCGGGGGACATTGAATCAAAGTGCAACCATCTTGCTAAGAAACCATGAGTCTAGCGCCAAATGGTAGTGTCTTTCAATGCAGACGACCGCTCATGGACTCGTTAACCACATCAAATGGGTTGAATGACTTGCCCTCACAACATGCTTCTGTTTAACAATGAAATCCGAACAAATGGAAAGCGGCGACTTGAAGTAAGATATAGCACACATATACAGCTTGAGATGCATCTGTCTCCTCTCAAGGCATCAAAAAGGAGTTCGACGGACTACTAACATTAGAAGCCGGAACTTTGATCGAAAAGTTGCCCACTTCCCTAAACTTTATACCATCAAGTTCATGGACCACCATAAAGTAAGTTAAAACATTGAATGGACGCAGCGCTCCTAGCAACGTCAGTCCCCTCCTTAGGTTCTCAAGAGTTCAGCACATACGTGTCTCTCGACAACGTTAGTGGCACCAAATAAGTCTCTCTCGACAATCTCAATAATACTGCATTATCATTATCGTGTCCAAATGGGTTTGTTGTAGTGGATAGCATCGAACGCCGTGGGGCTGATGGCGTGGGTTCGATTCTTGCCCGACTGGACATTTCAATTTCATTGTCATTTCAACTTTCCTTGTACCCTCCAAAAAAAACTAAAAAAATTTGTATTATCGTTTTCGATTCAGCATTAACATTCATGGCGCCACCTTTTCAACATGTTTGCAATGATTAAAATCATCAAAGCATAAGTTAATACTTGCAAGAGAAATTGTTTCTAATTGACTCGTTGAAGGTTTTTGAAAAAGGAAGAAAAGCGTTCATTTAAACTTCCTTCTCTTCTTCCTCTCTCTTATCTCCAACCATCTTCCCTCTTTTTCTCTCTCTAGCACTCTCTCTGTCCCCCTCTCTTTCTATGTGATCCTTTCTCCCTTTTGTGTACCCTTCCCATTCTCTCTATCCCTCTGTCTCTCTCTCTCTCTCAATATTCCTCTTCTCTCTCCCTCTCTTTCTATCTTATCCTTTCTCGCTTTTGTGTACCCTTCTCGTTCTCTCTATCCCTCTGTCTCTCTCTCCCCCTCTCTCTCTCTATTCGCTCTCCCCCTCTTTTCTCTCTCTCAATCCCTCTATCTTTATCTTAATCTCTCTCCCCCTCTCTCTCTCTCTTTGATTATAAGGATGTATGTTCTTCTCTTATATATTTGGAGGAGCTAAATATTATTGTTTACACATGATTACGATTCCTTCATCACATGGAGGATCAATATGCTCTAACATGTGTGCAAATAGACATAGAAATTTTGATGGCTCTCAATCATGAGCAAATGAATTCTTAAATGCACATCAAAATCATCAACATTCAAGAGATGATGATCATTTGAGGTAGATTAGTTAATTACAGAAATATAGATTATCAAAGCATTAAGAGTGAAGATGAGAATATTTTTAGGTTACTAATATAGGCAATAGAAACATGATCAAGAAGTATAAAGGATGAATTGCTCAGTACACCTATGTAATTAACATGGCTGCTATAAGCTTGAGATGGATGCAAATTATAAGATAAGAGTGATTGACATATTATTGTTCTAAATATTCTAGGCATCTTGCATTCAAGTCTTTGTTGAATTAAAATTTACTGAAATATATGAGACATTATCAGGTTGTTAGGGACAAATAAATTATGCTATTCACAAGGAGTCCTCCACATTTCTAGTGCAATTTGATAGAAAATGATCATTCATAGACAGATGAGAGATTAGGGCAAGCTCAATTATATCTGGCCGCTCTTGAAGTTGAGCCTTGTAGGGCATGAACATCATGTACAGGATCTCTAAAGTAGGATTTGCTAGGACTAATCTTTCTCCAGGTTTAGTTGGAATGGATGGTAGGGTATGAAGTGGTGTGTTGAATGGTGGATATGTCTCAAAGGAAGTCTTATATGCAAGTTCTACATTTTTTTTCGTTTCCTTGAGACTTTCTTCTAGGTATACCCTCAAAAAAAAAAGTACTTCATTATCGTTTTCGATCCAGCATTAACATTCATGACGCCACCTTTTCAACATGTTTGCAATGATTAAAATCGTCAAAGCACAAGTTAATAATTGCAAGAGAAATTGTTTCTTTTTGGCTCACTGAAGGTTTTTGAAAAAGGAAGAAAAGCATTCATTTAAACTTCCTTCTCTTCTTCCTCTCTCTTATCTCCAACCATCTTCCCTCTTTTTCTCTCTCTAGCACTCTCTCTGTCCCCCTCTCTTTCTATCTGATCCTTTCTCCCTTTTGTGTACCCTTCCTATTCTCTCTATCCCTCTGTCTCTCTCTCTCTCTCAATATTCCTCTTCTCTCTCCCTCTCTTTCTATCTTATCCTTTCTCGCTTTTGTGTACCCTTCCCGTTCTCTCTATCCCTCTATCTCTCTCTCCCTCTCTATTCGCTCTCCCCCTCTTTTCTCTCTCTCAATCGCCCTCTATCTTTATCTTAATCTCTCTCTCTCTCTCTGTCTCTTTGATTATAAGGATGCATGTTCTTCTCTTATATATTTGGAGGAGCTAAATATTATTGTTTACACATGATTACGATTCCTTCATCACATGGAGGATCAATATGCTCTAACATGTGTGCAAATAGACATAGAAATTTTCATGGCTCTCAATCATGAGCAAATGAATTCTTAAATGCACATCAAAATCATCAACATTCAAGAGATGATGATCGTTTGATGCAAGGAAGATGGACGATTTCCAAGACAAATATTTGGAATTATATATATATATATATATATATATATATATATATATATATATATATATATATATATATATATATATATATATATATATATATATATATATATATATATATATATATATATGTGTGTGTGTGTGTGTGTGTAAGTCAATGTAGGAATCACCAAGTAATGAACATTATAGATAAATAGAGATGTATGACTTCAAGGTACAAAACATGTAGAATTAGTTAATTAAAGAAAAATAGATTATCAAAGAATTAAGAGTGAAACACGAGAATATTTTTAGATTACTGATATAAATTGAAGAAGGATGATCAAGAAGTATAAAGGATAAATTTCTCAATACATCTATATAATTAACATGGTTGTTATAAGCTTGAGATGGGTCCAAATTATAAGATAAGGGTGACTGACATATTATTGTTGTAAATATTCTAGGCATGAGACGTTATCAGGTTGTAAGGGACAAATAAATTATGCTATTCACAAGGAATCCTCCACATTTCGAGTTCAATTTGATAGAAAATGATCATTCATAGAGAGATGAGAGACTAGGGCACCTCAAATTGTTTTCAAGTACAATATTATTCCATTGAAATCTCCTTCACTTGATTGCATGTCTTCTTTCCTTCATTGATAGAGGAAATCTCGTGAGGTAATTGATCATGGAGATCATTGTTTTTGGGAATTTGAGTAGGATACATTATTCATTGTTCAATTTTTGCTCTTGTATTTCTCTTAAGAGCTCTTGGAAGTACTGATTTATGGATGAAGGGATTCATCATCCATTAAAAATTAGGAATAAAAGATTCTTTTGGAGGTGATATTTTTCTTCCACTTCCTTTATCTTGAGCCTCTAGTGTTTCTAAAGTTTAGGGTTTTGTGACTTATTGCTCTAGTCTCTCAAATAGTTAGTTGAAATGTAACTCATTGTTATCAATGTTTGTTCGATTGAAAAGACGGATTGTGTCAAATATAGCATTAGTTAGTTATACCATCAAGAAGTATAAAGGATAAATTGCTCCATACACCTATATAATTAAGATGGCTTTTATAAGCTTGAGATGGATCCAAATTATAAGATAAGAGTGACCGACATATTATTGTTCTAAATATTCTAGGCATCTTGCATTCAAGTCTTTGTTGAATTAAAATTTAGCCAAATATATGAAACATTGTCAGATTGTAAGCGACAAATAATTTATGCTATTCCCAAGGAATCCTCCATATTTCAAGTGCAATTTGATAAAAAATGAGCATTTATAGATAGCTGAGAAATTAGGGCACCTCAAATTGTTTTCACGTACAATATTATTGCATTGAAATATCCTTCAGTTGATTGCATATCTTCTTTCTCTTCATAGATAGAGGAAATCTCGTGAGATAATTGATCATGTAGATCATCATTTTTTGGAATCCGAGTAGGATACATTATTTCATTGGTCAATTTTTGCTCTTGTATCTCTCTTAAGAGCTCTTGGAGGTACCGATTTAAAGATGAAGGGATTCCATCATCCAAAAAAATTAGGAATAAAAGATTCTTTTGGAGGTGATCTTTTTCTTCCACTTCTGTTATCTTGAGCCTCTAGTGTTTCTAAATTTTAGGATTTTGTGACTTATTGCTCTAGTCTGTCAAATAGTCATTTGAAATGTAACTCATTGTTAACAATGTTTGTTCGACTAAAAAGACCGATTGTGTCAAGCATAGCATGAGTTAGTTCTACCATCTTTGCACAATTGGTCCTTTCAAAGTCTACGCCCCCTCAAGGATAACATTCCTCTAGCCCAATTACAATTAGCCCCTCTTGAAGTTAAGCTTTGTAGGGCGTGAATATCATGTTGAGGACCTCTGAAGTAGGATTTGCTAGGACTAGTCTTTCTCGGAGTTGAGTGGGAATTGATGGTAGGGTATGAAGTGGTGCCTGGAATGGAGGATATGTCTTTGAGGAAGTTTTACATGCAAGTTCTACATTTATTCTTTGTTTCCTTGAGACAGTCTTCTAGGTGTGATAGTTTTCTAGATTATCATTGTTTCACCCTTCCCTGGCTATCCTTGCAAGACATTGCTCTATGCCGTTGCCATCAACTTTATTAGTCTCGAATCCCTTTCCGTTTGTGTCTCTACTATTATATCTATTGTGTTTGCATTCATTAGAAATCGTTTATAGGTAACATCCTACATCGATTTTCACATGGAAAGCGGACCTTTGATTGAGAAATTTGCACCTTTGTAGAGCTTGAATTGAGTTACAAACGACTAAATTTTTGCCAAGTGAAAAACTTCCCTCTCTTTTCAAATGTTCAAGTTCTTCACCTAAACTTTTTATCATAGTATAATTGGTTACCTTGTTGCGAATTTGAACTTCATGGACCACCATAGAATAAGTTAAAGTAGCGAATGGAAGTCAAAAATGTTTCCTAACGTTCAAGAGTCAAGATAGGCTCCTAGCAACGTTAGGTGTCTCCTTAGGCTCTTTATAATGTTAGGTTCTCAAGAGTTCAACACATAAGTGTTTTTTGTTAATGTTAGGAGCAGCAAATAAGTCTTTCTCGATAATTTCACTTATACTACTTTATCATTTTGATACATCATTAACATTAATGGGGCCACCTTTCCAACATCTCAAATGTTAAGTCATTTGGACTACCTTTTATCATCAATAAAAAAGTAGAAGCAAAACTCTGATATGAATCTAGAAGACCATTTACAAGAGTCTGCACAAGTGAACTATGAGGAAAGACTTCATTAGTAGAAATCAAGTGCTCCTTCAAATCTCTAACCATTGTCGAAAAACTAACCATAGAATCGCCTTAATTCATTTCCTCAATCTCGATTTGTTTTTAAAGGTAAGCAACACGAGCATCATTCCTTGCTTGGTATAAAGTGGTAAGTGTATCCCAAGCATCCTTTCTTATTTTGCAAAAGCAAAGTGAGTAATAATGGCACATATAACAGGCAAGGCTATCGATGTATGTGCGTCAGCATATATACCATCCCAAGGAAGCTGGTCTGCACTAGGTGCAACGGGAACTACATCAAGAAGAGGAACCTTGAGAATATCACCATCTTCCATGCCATCTGCAATAGCTTCAGTAATAGAATTCGCAGGTGTAATAAGACATTCTTGAGCAACCTGCACAATATTCTATAGTGCTTTTGCAGCCAATACATGATGCAAAGAGCACAAGGAAGAAGAAGAGGCTTGGAGCACATCACACAATACTGAATGTATTACCAAGAGAATGTAGAAAGATAGGTGACCCGTTAGGGTTAAGGTGTATATAAAAGCCAAAGGAAAATATCCTAAGGAGGGAAAAAAGTGCCCCAGTGGTCCTTGTGTGATCACACACATCACTACCTAAATATATCAACAAGAATTGGATTCTTCTCTTACATCTCTATATTAGTGAGTGCTCTTCCTACTTATGCAATAGTGGACCGATGTAAGCAAATACAGGTAGTCAAAGATTGTATTGGCATAATCACTTGAATCGATTGTGTGTCCGCTTTGAGGTAGAAGGGTTAGAGTATGGATGCTGAAATTTATTGATTGTACAAAATGAGAGAAGTCCAAGGTAGGTAATATTTATGGGAGAAGAGAGGAAAGCAATGGGCAAATGATATGGACCAATGAGCATATGACACGTCATGACCCCAACCTTGAAATTATAAATGGTCAAATGATGTGGACCAATGAGCATGTGACGCATGGCATAGTATGCTACAGTTCATAATGATCAACTGAAGTTGACCAATGAAAGGATGCCATGTGGAACCAAGGGCAACACCAAAAGAAGATCTATATAACTACCTCACTTCATTTGTGTCATTTTCTATGATATGTCTACTACCCCTTATTTCTCATAGTAAACAAAGATTTTTGAATGGACATAATCATTGGAATCGATCGTGTCTAGTAAAAAACCTGCTTTGGAACTATTCTTTCTCTGCTAAGCTATAAGAGAGAAAGATTAGTTCAAGATTTCATGGAATTCGCATGAATGGAACTTAGATGTTGAAACTATTCTTTTTTTTCTAAGGTGTAAGAGAGAAAAATTACTTCAAGATTGCATGGAATTCACATGAATGAATTTTATACGTTGAATTGTTTGACCCAACCAATACAAGGGATTAGGGGAACCAAAGATTTTTGGATGGACATAATTACTTGAATCGATTGTGTGTAGTCCAAAAATTGTTATAGAGCTATTCTATGTTCTTTACGGTATAAGAGACAAAGATTACTTCAAGGTTTCATGGAATCTACATGAATGAAAGTTAGACATTGAAACTATTCTTAGTTTTCTAAGGTATAAGAGAGAAATATTACTTCAAGATTGCATAATATTCACAGGAATGAAACTTAGATACAGAATCGTTTGACATGACCCATACAAGCAATTAAAGGAACTGGAGATTTTCACATGGACATAATTGCTTGAAATCATGTGTAGTCAGAAACGAGTTTTAGACCTATCTTCTTAGGTAAAAGAGAGGAAGATTAGTTCAAGATTATATGGAATTCACATCAACGAAACTGACATCTTGAATTGTTTAATATGATCGATTCACGTATTTGGGGAAATTGAACATTTTTGGATGGAAATAATGGGTTCAATCGGTCTTTTCCAATTCAAAACCTATTTTAGAACTTTTCTTTTGTTTACTTAGTTATACAAGAGAGAGTCTATTCTAGAGATCTCATACGGTTCACTTGAATCTAGCTTAGAGCTTGAGTCATTTGATATGACCAATTCAAGCGACTACAACCATCCGAGATTTTTGGATGGTACTATTTTTTTGAATTGTTCATCTCCTCAATTCTTGGTTTTCTCGTTGTGTTCTCTCATATCCATATGTGTGATCCTCCTTTCACAGCTCTTTTAAACAAATCATGGCTAGGACAAAGAAGAAAACTAAGAATTTATACACTACTGAGGAGCAAAACTGTTAGTGCAATTAAGCCCAAGCCTACATACTTGATCATCTCGCTTATGCTTAATTTAATCGCATAACCTTTGAAAGACTTCATATGTTCAACCTCTTGTAATTTCACTTCATACTTACTTTTGTAAAAGTGGAATATACCCAGGAGGATTAAGGAAGCACAAAATCTCATATCATTTGAAAGTTCACTCAAGTGATAATCAGTCCTATACTTTAGCATTCACTTTTAGGTAGAGATTTGAATTTGAATTCAAATCCTTTGGCTCCAACAATAACTATGAGAAGAGGATATGAAAGGCCCATATCTATCTCAAGATTTAGAGATCATTCTGATGTACTTTCATTAAGAAGAAGAGCTCACCTCATAGCCCACTCAGTTCTCACTCATTGAGCAATAATTGATTGCTAATGACATTGTATTTTTACATAATTTAATACATACATGATCACTACTTCTTATTCTCATTTCTCTGTCATAACTCCATCAAGATAGTGATCTTGTTAGAGCTTTTTTCTCACTAGTGGATCATTTCCTATGACTTAAAGCATGATAGAACTAACATACTTTGTATTTTAATCCTACAAAGTTTCATTAGTAATGCTTCTCACAATCCTCAGATATTAATCCATCTTTACTCACTCATCTGCACACAATCACAACCCATAAATGTCAGGATGCTGTTGTACTCAGAGAATGGTTCAAAACATTGAATAGGTGTATCAACCAAAATAGCAAGTTTTGGATCTTGGATCATATTCCTACCTATCTGTTTTGATCCTACCATTAGTGGATTATCTTTCAATCAACATATGTGATCATTTATGCTTATTAGCTAGCTAAAGAGGCCCACATCACTCTCCAGCCATCACTTGTAGTAGGTATAAATCAAGTTTTAGCTACACCAATTCATCTCTTGTGACTATCCACCATCTCCTCCAACACTCGTATCAAAGCAAGCATAATCAAGATGGGAGATGGATTTCCATCCTTCATTGACAAATTGGACACGAACAACTACTTAGCATGGTCACTAAGGATGCAAGCATACCTTCAAGGGAGAAGCTTATATCCATACATCTCAGGAGATGAATACATGCCAATTTTTAGGAGCAAGCATCAACCAACAAGGGAAAAGCAAGAAAGGTTGACCACGGTGTGAAAAGGATGCTCTTGCCAGGTCATATCTACTAAACTCAATAAGGCAGGGGGAGACTCTATAACTATTCACCATGCAACATTTGTGGTCTCAACAACCACACTACAGAAGAATGCTACAAAAATACAAGGAACTAAAGGGGAAGATGCTTCCATAGAGGAAGCTATGGACAAGCTAGAGGTAGATACAACAATGGTGAAGGCAACTACAACCATAACTACAATCAAAGCTACAACAACAACAATTATCAAGGAGGCTTTAGAGAAAAAAGGGACTTCAACAAATATATTGAAGATCAAGAAGACTCTCTACTCATCATGAACATGTCATCCAAGCAAGGTGAAGATGATGAGCATCTCTTCTACATTGATTTAGGTTGTTCTAATCATGTGGCTTATGGTTGAGCTCCATAGGAGTAGCTGCAATTTTAGTGTTCTCCATCTTAAACTTTATGAACATATCATGTATGTACTTCCTTTGAGTAATAAATATACGAGAATCTATATACACAAGCTCTAAGCCAAAAAAGTAGGTTAATAAACCAAGATCACTGATTTTAAATTCCTTCATTAATTGAGCCTTGACCTGTTTGATGCCATTAGCATCATTGCCTATAATAATGATGTCATCTACATAGACACATAAGTAGATCACTTTTGATTTATTCTTCTTAAACAAATAAAGAAGAATTTGCCTTCATTGCAACGAAGCCTTGGTCCTACAAATAAGTAACAATCCTATGGTTCCAAGCTGTAGGAGCTTGGTGGAGACCATAGAGTGCCTTCCTAAGCTTGCATACATAACCTGTTTTACCTTCATCTTCAAAACTTGAATTCTTCTTATATGCATCCATTTAAGAATGCATTCTTTACATCTAACTGATACAAATTCCAATTTTAAGAAGCAACAGCACTTACCAAAACCCTAATTGTTGGAATCTTTGCCACAAGTGAAAATGTTTGTTCATAGTCCACTCCAAGATTTTGGGCAAATCCTTTTGCCACTAACCTTGCCTTGTACCCATTTATAGAGCCATTTGAGTTCTTTTTTATTTTATATATCCACTTGGATCCATATACTCAAGTGCTTCCACTTCTTCATGCATAGCTTCTCTCCATTCTTTCTTCTTCCTAGCCTCTTCACATGAAGAAGGTTGTTCTATCATAGAGTCTTTAGTGATATGCACAAAGTGCTTGGTGACTAAAGATGTATCATATCCATACCTTATGGGCTTCTTGCTTTCTCTTTGTGATCTCCTAAGTGCTTGATTTGAAGACTCTAGTATGTCTTCTAATTGCTTGAGTTTGACCTTGCGTCTTGACTTCCAAGCCTTGAAGTCAATTTGTTCTTCATCCTCTGAGTTGATATCTTCTGCTAAGTGTTTATCTTCTTGAGTGAGGGTTGGAAAATCATTTTTAAAAATCATATGGTAAGTTGACTTTCCTGCAATCATCTTCAAACCATGAATTATTTTCATCAAATACTACATCCCTACTAACTATAAATGCTTTTTTAGTGGGATTGTATATCCTATACCCCATTTTGTTCTGAGCATTCCCATTAAATATACATTTCTCAGCTTTAGGGTCAAGCTTTCCTCTGATTTGTGAGGGAATGTGTGCATAAGCAATGCACTCAAATATTTTGCAATGGTCTGATGACGGTCTCCTGCCATTCCATGCTTCATAGGATGTCATACCGTCGAATGATGTGGATGGAAGCCTGTTGACCAAGTAGGCAGCTGTGGAAATAGCTTTGCCCATACATAATTAGGTAACATCTTTTCATTTAACATAGACCTAGTAGCTTTAGCAATTAACATGTTCCTTCTCTCTACCACTCCATTCAATTCAGGATTGTATCTTATTGTTAGTTCCCTCTTTATGGCTCTATCCAGTAGAAATGAATTAAAGTCATGTGAAAATTACTCACCACCTCCATCAGATCTGATCCTCCTAAAGATTCTTCTTGTTTGATTTTCAACTAGTGCCAAGTACTTCTTGAAACATGTAAATACGTCATCCTTATGCTTCATGAAATAAAGGATTGTTTATCTACTGTAATCATCAATAAATGAAACATAGTACCTTGAACCTGAGATGGATTCATCTTTGCTAGGACCCCACACATTAGTGTATACAAGATCCAAATAGTCCATGAATGTATCCTCTCTTGTTGAATGGTTCCCTGTGAGCTTTGCCAAATTGGCATGCTCCACATTTACATATCATTTGTTGCTTGATCACATTGGGAATGCCAAGCACACTTTGATCCCTGCATATTTGCTTCAGAATCCTTTCTGTTATGTGTCCTAGCCTTTTGTCCCATATTTCTAACTCAAGTAAGGTTTGATCTCTACAATTGAATGGTGCTATATTCCTTGTGTCTCCAATTTCAAATTTGAATAATCTACCTGACTTCTCACCTTTGGCAATCCTCTTGAAGCCTTGTTGGGGGTCTTTTAAATATGCTGCATGCTTAGTGAATCTGACTTATGAACCTTTCTCAACAATCTGGCCAACACTAATTAGGTTTCTGGTTAAAGTTGACATATACAAAATTTTACTCAAAAGGTTCATGCTACCATCAGATGTTTTGATATTTCCAATTTGGTTGACTTAGTGTTTAGTATCATCCCATGTTTATACTGCATGCTTCCCTTTGGGTTCTTCAAGATTAGATAATAGAGCTACATTTCCACCCACATGATTGGAACAACCTCAATCAATGTAGAAAAGATGCTCATCATCTTTACCTTCCTTTGGATATCATGTTCATGATGAGTAATGAGTCTTCTTGGTCTTCATTATAGTTGTTGTAGTCCCTTGTCGGGAACAAGGAGGTCGGGCAGGAAGCCGGTGCTCCGGTTGGATGAGGCCCCTCTCTGGTGCACCGTTCCCGCTGTCCCGCAAGCGGCGTCTGCGCGCTGGGCGCCTCACCTCTACTCTCTAGAGTGTGCGCAATCCTCGTAGGGTCCCTTGCCCCTCGGAAGTGACGAGACGTACGTGCGTACGTGTGGGACCGTGGGTGTCGGAAAGAGACAATCGGATACCGCAGTGATACACGGGATGCATACGAAGCTCAGCGATACAACGGAAATGAAACTGAAGCCTCCAATAAAATGAATGATACAAACAGGCTGCTACAGTGCAGGCCGATGGTACAATCAAACCGCTACAGTGCGATGTGATGATACAATATAAATGCCACCACTACAGTGTGGATTGGCCAATATAAACTAGATCCCTCACTACAGTTGAGAAATGACCCACGGGATTCCGCTTCGATCTTCACATGCAAGCTTCTCTTCCAACTTTACTTCGGTCCGTTCTTTTCTTCAAGTATCCTCCGCAATGGCCTTCCTTCTCTTTACTTCAGATAATCCGAAACCGCATAAACCTGGAGGAGACGATCCACAAGAGCAATCCACGGGATTGGGCATAAAAACTCATTAGAACATTAACATCTCATGATAAAAGACACCATGCATTTGATTTATTTCTTTTTCACTTTGAAGATGTATGGTATACATATGCAGATATATGGAGGGAGGTAGTTATATGCATTAAAACCCCCTCTTTATGCATGCGGTTCTGAGCTACACACTTATGCACTCTCAAGTGTTCCATCGTATGTTCATGGTGGACTACATTCACATACATCAACTTTACAGGAATCCATCATGACTCATGTATTTATGGATGAGGAGAAGTGAACGGAGAAAAGATTGAAGAACAAATTATAAAGCAATGAGCATTAACCTTTACATTTTCAATTTAATAGACTTAAGTTGAGTACCCCATTATGAGAAAAGATTTATTTCTATTACATTAGGCATCCTATTATTTGCTTATCAAAATCTCATTCTCTCAAAAACAATCAATGTCAAAGGGCTCTCCGTATAGCTTTCCTCATCAAACTATTACAAACAGAGCATTTGCTTTTTATTTATGTCTCGCAAAGTCAGGTATACATTCTCCCTCTCCCTCTCTCTCTCTCTTTCTCTGTCTCTATCGACTTAATCTCTGTACACCGACCTCTCTTCTCTCTTCCATCCACTCACTTAACCGCCATAATGCATCTCTGTCTCTCTCCATTTCTCTCTCTCCTCCATTTGCGCCGCCAATACGTTCTTGTGCCACTTGGCTTCTATCCATCTCTCTCTTCGACTCTTCTACACGGTGACAGACTTTTCCTCTCTGAATCTCTCCACAGCTGTCGTCAACAACATCTCTCCATCGTATCTTTCTATCACTCACGTAGCATTGCCAGAAGAGTCGGCAGGAATCTCTCTCTCTTCGATCATTCTCCTGTGCGCCACCATACCACTCTTCTCTCTCTCTCTGTCTCTCTCTCTCTCTCCCTCTCTCTCTCTCTCTCACTCTCTCTTCTCCAGCGGTGCAACCGCCTGAATCATCTCTCCCTCCCAAAATCCTATTTGTCAGCTCCTCCGTCAAATATGTCTGCAACCAATCTTTGTGAACCACTAAGGTGCTCTCTCTCACTTACGGAGTCGCGGACTCTCTCGGCTACAGCGCCGCCCAGCCACCTTCTCCTATATCTTCTGTGTGTGAGCGGACTACCTTCTCTCTCTCTGTCTATGCCACAGAGATCGTGTGCTCTTCATCTCTCACAATTTCTCCACATCGATTATGGAGCGGCCGACAGCCTAATATCTCCTCTTCTCTCACGTTCTGCTGTGCCTGCCCCCATAGTAGCGCAACCTTAATCTCTCTCATCAACAGCGTCGCCTTCTCCTCCTGTATTTTTCTGCTCACGGCCACGACTTCTCTCTCTGCCATACTGATAATAAACTCCCCTAGCGCTACTATCGAATGACAAGTAATGGAACAAGGAGCAGATACGAGCTCAAAAATCATGTTATTCGTCCATTTAATAGTTTCTAAATCTAAACCCTTCATTATGGTGAGGCAACCCTAATGGCTTAGAATAATTTGCAACTCAATCACGCAATCCAATACAGCGGATACAATCTCCTCATAGCCACAGAACTCGTACATGACAAACCGAAAGAACATCTCCATCTTCAAGCATCACGGAAATATGAACAAAAAATGATGACAGAATGAACAAATAAGGACAAGGAGCATACCTAGACGAGACGATCCACAAGAGCAATCCACGGGATGGGGAAGAAACAAATGAGTTTGGACTTATTTATAGCCCCCTCCCTAGGACTTCCTTCTAGAACATTCTAACCTCCTCAATGAACTTTCTATTTTTGGCGGACTTTGAATTTTTCCCTAGACTAAGGTTTTGTTTTCACACTGGATGTTCGCGGATTAATTGGTTTTTAGGGTTTGTCCTAGGATAACCGCCAATTTCAAGGGTCCGACCTAGGTTTTTTGCCCCAAAAAATTATGGGTTTGCCCACAATTATCTCAAGCTCATCAATTCATGAGTTTATTTACAGTTTCGGCCTAAACTCCAAGGGTTTCCAAGGGTTCAAGTTCGGTTTTCAGGGCATAAACCCAAGTTTTCAGTCAATTTCAAGGGTCAAACCTAAGATTTTCATGGGTCAAATATCAATTATTTACACGCACGGTTCTAACAAAAATCTCTAACATGGTTTCTTATCACACACGCAATCAAATCCATCAAATCATGCACAAAATATACCCTCTTCAATCAAAATATCACACAAAACTCATGAAACAATGAACTTTTGAAAAAAAATCATGCACACTCCTTGTGGGATTTCATCCCGACATTCGCAAATCGTTCCGATGGGCCAACCTGCAAGATTCAACAAAAGCGTATCAGGGTTCCTTTGAAATCTCTTTTCACTTTTTATCTTCTTCTTTTCCAAAACTCAAAGCGTGATCTCACATTCTCCATTCAACCTTTATAAACATTAGTACGAGTTTTTAGAAAATTAAGTAGATTCAAGCTTCACAAACATCATACTATGTTTCTGCGTCTGCAATCTGACAAGTAATCACATGAATAAATCGTTGGCTTTCTAGATCTTCTGATTGTTCAACTGGTTCAGAACCAACTGCTCATTCTAAGTACTAGCATATACATATGTATCTACTAGCTCAGTTTGTAGAATATACCTCGATTCCCACTATTTATCTCCTGCTTGCCCAACTCTCCATCAGATCTTTTTCTTTCTTTTTCTGTTGCATTTTCATTTTTCTTTTTCTTTTTCTTTTCTTTTTCACTTCATCTCAGCTCAGCATTTCTTCTTTTTATCTTTATTTCACAAATCGGCCTTTGTCGAAATCGGGTGCGACTCATGGACTTGTCCACCTGGCCAAGTTTATCCCACCTTTTTGCTGACCCCACAGAGCACACGATATACACATCAGCCCTGCATGAAATCGATGTCAGCTCGTGGCTCTGACCACCCAGACAGAGTGACTCCACCCACCTACCGACCCATACAGGCGCATGACAACAGATAGGTCAGGCCTACGACGAAACTAGCTACGGCTTGTGGACTTGATCACCCGACCAAGGTGGTTCCACCCGCCTACTAGCCCATCGCAGCCCTCTAACAACATATACACACATATATAGCTGGCATGAGTATGAAGGTTTTCATAAATCATGATATACATGGAGATAAGATCTCGCAAGAAACAAATAGTAAGACCCAAAGAATCCCACTCACTAAGTGTTCAAATCAATCAGCATATACATGCACTCGGTCTAAGCATGCTATCACATCCCCAAGCTTTCACTCCCAAAAGTCTCTAGTCTGCTAACGGATCTCATTCATATAATTCCCTAGTCATTCATGCTTCATGCAAACCCATAATAGATCTTTGCTATCTTCATTCTACATGATCTTCATAAACTCATACATATCTTTATCACACACATCAATGCGATGCATATGCTCTATCAGAAAGACAACCAAACTCAAATTGGAAACATTTCACCTGGTCAATTTGCTTCATTTTCATCATTGATTAATCCAGCATTTCTTTAATTTCATGATTCTTCATTCTTCATCAACATGAGCCTCAATGTCATCAGCGTCCTCTAGTGTCATCAGTATCCTCCAGTGTCATCACTATCCTCCAGTGTCATCAGTATCCTCCAGCATCATCAGTATCCTCCAGTGTCATCAGTATCCTCCAGTGTCATCAGTATCCTCTAGCATCATCAGTATCCTCCAATGTCAGCAGTATCCTCTAGTGTCATCAGTATCCTCCAGCATCATCAGTATCCTCCAAGGTCATCAGTATCCTCCAGCATCATCAGTATCCTCCAGCATCATCAGTATCCTCGAGCATCATCAACATCCTCGAGTGTCATCAGTATCCTCCAGTGTCATCAGTATCCTCCAGTGTCATCACTATCCTCCAGTGTCATCAATATCCTCCAGTGTCATCAGTATCCTCTAGTATCATCCGTATCCTCCAGTATCATCAGTATCCTCTACTGTCATTAGTATCCTCCAGTGTCATCACTATCCTCTAGTGTCATCAGTATCCTCCAGTGTCATCAGTATCCTCCAGCATCATCATTATCCTCCAACATCATCAGTATCCTCTAGTGTCATCGCTATCCTCCAGTTTCATCACTATCCTCCAGTGTCATCAGTATACTCTAGTGTCATCAGTATCCTTTAGTATCATCAGTATCCTCCAGTATCATCAGTGTCCTCCAAGGTCATCATTATCCTCTAGTATCATCAGTATCCTCCAATGTCATCAGTATCCTCCAGTGTCATCAGTATCCTCCAGTGTCATCACTATCCTCCAGTATCATCATCATCATAATCATCATCATCAATCATCATAAATCATCATCACATTCAACATCATCAATCATCATAAACCATTCATCAATCATCATAATCATTCATCATTCATCATCATCATCATCATCAATCATCAATCATCATAAACCTTCAATCATCATCATTTCCATCATCAATCACTATCATCCATCATCATCATTCAATTACTCTTGATCATTCTCATGTGCAGATATACCTTGGACTTTTGCCTCATGCTCATTATCACATTTCAATACTTGTAGGTCAGAATCCATTTCATTTTTTAGGTCTTTAATACTTATGCCCATTAACTGAATAGTATCTGATATTGCATTTATAGTTCATTTTTTAGGTCTTTAATACTTATGCCCATTAACTGAATAGTATCTGATATTGCATTTATAGTTTGCATTAGGGTCATAACAATACTAAATTTTGATTTTATAGATTCATTTGTGTTAATTTCTATTTCTTTGATTCTCTCTTCATATCTTCTAAACTATTGATCAATCATTTCCTTCATTTTAATTTCCCTCTTGTTATGATCTAAGCTGAGAAGTAGATTCTTGATCTATGCGTCAATAAGAAGGTGCACACTCGTATGATCTAAAATTATGCAGATCGTGAATGCTCAGAATCAGGCAACCAAACAATCTTTCTTTTCAAAGTGTGTGTGAAGCAATGCAAAAAATCACAGAACCTAAAATTCTAGTACCTGGAGTCTATGTGTGATGTCCAGGTTTGTGTCTATCTTCTTAAGGAGTGGGTGACGTCTCGAGGATCACTAGGCAACCGCCTCGCTTCACGTCGGGTTCAGGTGTCGAGAAGAAGGAGGTCGGGCAGGAAGCCGGTGCTAGGGTTGGATCAGGCCCCTCTCTGGTGCACCGTTCCCGCTGTCCTGCGAGCGGCGTCTGCCCGCTGGGCACCTCGCCTCTACTCTTTGGAGTGTGCGCAATCCTTGTAGGGCCCCTTGCCCCTCGGAAGTGAAGAGACGTGCGTGCGTACACGTGGGACCGTGGGTGTCAGAAAGAGACAATCGGATACCGCAGTGATACACGGGATGCAGACGAAGCTCAACAATACAACGGAAATGAAATTGAAGCCTCCAATAAAATGAATGATACAAAGAGGCTGCTATAGTGCAGGCCGATGGTACAATAAAACCGCTATAGTGCAGTGTGATGATACAATATAAATGCCGCCGATACAGTGCGGATCGGCCAATGTAAACTAGATCCCTCGCTATAGTGCGAGAAATCACCCACAGGATTTCGCTTCGATCTTCACATCCAAGCTTCTCTTCCAACTTTACTTCGGTCCGTTCTTTTCTTCAAGTATCCTCTGCAATGGCCTTCCTGCTCTTTACTTCAGATAATCAGAAACCGCATAAACCTGGAGGAGACGATCCACAAGAGCAATCCACGGGATTGGGCATAAAAACGCATTAGAACATTACCATCTCATGATAAAAGACACCATGCATTTGATTTATTTCTTTTTCACTTTGAAGATGTATGGTATACATATGCAGATATATGGAGGGAGGTAGTTATGTGCATTAAAACCCCCTCTTTATGCATGCGCTTCTCAGCTACACACTTATGCACTCTCAAGTGTTCCATCGTATGTTCATGGTGGACTACATTCACATACATCAACTTTACAGGAATCCATCATGACTCATGTATTTATGGATGAGGAGAAGTGAACGGACAAAAGATTGAAGAACAAATTATAAAGCAATGAGCATTAACCTTTTCAATTTCAGTTTAATAGACTTAAGATGAGTACCCCATTATGAGAAAAGATTTATTTCTATTACATTAGGCATCCTATTATTTGCTTATCAAAATCTCATTCTCTCGAAAACAATCAATGTCAAAGGGTTCTCCGTATGGCTTTCCTCATCAAACTATCACAAACAGAGCATTTGCTTTTTATTTATGTCTCGCAGAGTCAGATATACATTCTCCCTCTCTCTCTCTCTTTCTCTGTCTCTACCGACTTAATCTCTGTACACCGACCTCTCTTCTCTCTCTCATCCACTCACTTAACCGCCATAAAGCATCTCTGTCTCTCTCCTCCATTTGCGCCGCCAATACCTTCTTGTGGCACTTGGCTTCTATTCATCTCTCTCTTCGACTCTTCTACACGGTGACAGACTTTTCCTCTCTAAATCTCTCCACAACTGTCGTCAACATCTCTCCATCGTATCTTTCTATCACTCACGTAGCGTTGCCAGAAGAGTCGGCAGGAAACTCTCTCTCTCCGATCGTTCTCCTGTGCGCCGCCATACCACTCTTCTCTCTCTCTCTCTCTCTCTCTCTCTCTCCGTCTCTCTCTCTCTCTCACTCTCTCTTCTCCAGCGGTGCAACCGCCTGAATCATCTCTCCCTCCTCAATTCCTATTTGTCAGCTCCTCCATCAAATATATCTGCAGCCAATCTTTGTCAACCACTAAGGTGCTCTCTCTCACTTACGGAGTCGCGGACTCTCTCGGCTACAGCGCCACCCAGCCACCTTCTCCTATATCTTCTGTGTCTCAGCGGACTACCTTCTCTGTCTCTGTCTATGCCACAGAGATCGTGTGCTCTTCATCTCTCACAATTTCTCCACATCGATTATGGAGCAGCCGACAGCCCGATATCTCCTCCTTCTCTCACGTTCTGCTGTGCGTTCCCCCATAGTAGCGCAACCTTAATCTCTCTCATCAACAGCGTCGCCTTCTCCTCCCGTATTTTTCTGCTCACGGCCACGACTTCTCTCTCTGCCATACTGATAATAAACTCCCCTAGCGCTACTATCGAATGACAAGTAATGGAACAAGGAGCAGATACGAGATCTAAAATCATGCTATTCGTCCATGTAATTGTTTTTAAATCTAAACCCTTCATTATGGTGAGGCAACCCTAATGGCTTAGAATAATTTGCAACTCAATCACGCAATCCAATATAGCGGATACAATCTCCTCATAGCCACAAAACTCGTACATGACAAACCGAAAGAACATCTCCATCTTCAGCATCACGGAAATATGAACAAAAAATGATGGCAGAATGAACAAATAAGGACAAGGAGCATACCTGGAGGAGACGATCCACAAGAGCAATCCACGGGATGGGGAAGAAACAAATGAGTTTGGACTTATTTATAGCCCCCTCCCTAGGACTTCCTTCTAGAACGTTCTAACCTCCTCAATGAACTTTCTATTTTTGTTGGACTTTTAATTTTTCCCTAGACTAAGGTTTCGTTTTCACACTGGATGTTCGCGGATTAATTGGTTTTTACGGTTTGACCTAGGATAACCGCCAATTTCAAGGGTCCGGCCTAGGTTTTTTGCCCCAAAAAAATAGGGGTTTGCTCACAATTATCTCAAGCTCATCAATTCATGGGTTTATTTACAGTTTCGGCCTAAACTCCAAGGGTTTCCAAGGGTTTAAGTTCGGCTTTCAGGGGATAAACCCAAGTTTCAGTTTCAAGGGTCAAACCTAAGATTTTCATGGCTCAAATATCAATTATTTACACGCACGGTTCTAACAAAAATCTCTAACATGGTTTCTTATCACACAGGCAATCAAATCCATCAAATCATGCACAAAATATACCCTCTTCAATCAAAATATCACACAAAACTCATGAAACAATGAACTTTTGAAAAAAAATCATGCACACTCCTTGCGGGATTTCATCCTGACATTCGCACATCATTCCAATGGGCCAACCTGCAAGATTCAACAAAAGCGTATGAGGGTTCCTTTGAAATCTCTTTTCACTTTTTATCTTCTTCTTTTCCAAAACTCAAAGCGTGATCTCACATTCTCCATTCAACCTTTATAAAGATTAGTACGAGTTTTTAGAAAATTAAGTAGATTCAATGTTCACAAACATCATACTATGTTTCTGTGTCTGCAATCTGACAAGTAATCACATGAATAAATCGTTGGCTTTCTAGATCTTCTGATTGTTCAACTGGTTCAGATCCAACTGCTCATGCTAAGTCATAGCATATACATATGTATCTACTAGCTCAGTTTGTAGAATATACCTCGATTCCCACTATTTATCTCCTGCTTGCCCAACTCTCCATCAGATCTTTTTCTTTTGCATTTTTATTTTTCTTTTTCTTTTAGTTTTCTTTTTCACTTCATCTCAGCTCAGCATTTCTTCTTTTTATCTTTATTTCACAAATCGGCCTATGTCGAAATCGGGTGCGACTCATGGACTTGTCCACCCGGCCAAGTTGTTCCCACCTGTCTGCTGACCCGACATAGCGCACGATATACACAACATCAGCCCTGCATGAAATCAACGTCAGCTCGTAGCTCTGACCACCCGGACAAAGTGACTCCACCCACCTACGGACGCATATAGGCGCATGACAACAGATAGGTCAGGCCTACGACGAAACTAGCTACGGCTTGTGGCCTTGATCACACGACCAAGGTGGTTCCACCCGCCTACTAGCCCATCGCAGCCCTCTAACAACATATACACAGATATATAGCTGGCATGAGTATGAAGGTTTTCATAAATCATGATATATATGGAGGTAAGATCTCGCAAGAAACAAATAGTAAGACCCAAAGAATCCCACTCACTAAGTGTTCAAATCAATCAGCATATACATGCACTCGGTCTAAGCATGCTATCACATCCCCAAGCTTTCACTCCCAGAAGTCTCTAGTCTGCTAACTGATCTCATTCATATAATTCCCTAGTCATTCATGCTTCATGCAAACCCATAATAGATCTTTGCTATCTTCATTCTACATGATCTTCATAAACTCATACATGTCTTTATCACACACATCAATGCGATGCATATGCTCTATCGGAAAGACAACCAAACTCAAAGTGCAAACATTCCACCTCGTCAATTTGCTTCATTTTCATCATTGATTAATCCAGCATTTCTTTAATTTCATGATTCTTCATTCTTCATCAACATGACCCTGAGTGTCATCAGCGTCCTCCAGTGTCATCAGTATCCTCCAAAGTCATCAGTATCCTCCAGTGTCATCAGTATCCTCCAGCATCATTAGTATTCTCCAGTGTCATCAATATCCTCCAGTGTCATCAGTATCCTCTACCACCATCAGTATCCTCCAATGTCATCAGTATCCTCTAGTGTCATCAGTATCCTCCAGCATCATCACTATCCTCCAAGGTCATCAGTATCCTCCAGCATCATCAGTATCCTCCAGCATCATCAGTATCCTCGAGCATCATCAGTATCCTCGAGTGTCATCAGTATCCTCTAGTGTCATGAGTATCCTCCAGTGTCATCACTATCCTCCAGTGTCATCAGTATCCTCCAGTGTCATCAGTATCCGCTTGTATCATGCGTATCCTCCAGTATCATCAGTATCGTCTAGTGTCATCAGTATCCTCCAGTGTCATCACTATCCTCCAGTGTCATCAGTATCCTCCAGTGTCATCAGTATCCTCCAGCATCATTAGTATCCTCCAACATCATCAGTATCCTCTAGTGTCATCACTATCCTCCAGTGTCATCACTATCCTCCAGTGTCATCAGTATCCTCTAGTATCATCAGTATCCTCCAGTATCATCAGTATCCTCCAAGGTCATCAGTATCATCAGTATCCTCCAGTGTCATCAGTATCCTCCAGTGTCATTAGTATCCTCCAGTGTCATCACTATCCTCCAGTATCATCATCATCATAATCATCATCATCAATCATCATAAATCATCATCACATTCAACATCATCAATCATCATAAACCATTCATCAATCATCATAATCATTCATCATTCATCATCATCATCATCATCAATCATCAATCATCAATCATCATAAACCATCAATCATCATCATTTCCATCATCAATCACTATCATCCATCATCATCATTCAATTACTCTTGATCATTCTCATGTGCAGATATACCTTGGACTTTTGCCTCATGCTCATTATCACATTTCAATACTTGTAGGTCATTGACTTGGTTTGTGAACAGATCAACCTTATTTCTCAATTTAGAAATCTCAGAATCCATTTCATTTTTTAGGTCTTTAATACTTATGCCCATTAACTGAATAGTATCTGATATTGTATTTATAGTTTGCATTAGGGTCATAACAATACTAAATTTTGATTTTATAGATTCATTTGTGTTAATTTCTATTTCTTTGATTCTCTCTTCATATCTTCTAAAATAGTGATCAATCATTTCCTTCATTTTAATTTCCCTCTTGTTATGATCTAAGCTGAGAAGTAGATTCTTGATCTATGCGTCAATAAGAAGGTGCACACTCGTATGATCTAAAATTATGCAGATCGTGAATGCTCAGAATCAGGCAACCAAACAATCTTTCTTTTCAAAGTGTGTGTGAAGCAATGCAAAAAATCACTAAACCTGAAATGCTAGTACCTGGAGTCTATGTCTGATGTCCAGGTTCCTGTCCATCTTCTTAAGGAGTGGGTGACGTCTCGAGGATCACTAGGCAACCGCCTCGCTTCACGTCGGGTTCAGGTGTGGGGAAGAAAGAGGTCGGGCAGGAAGCCGGTGCTGGGGTTGGATCAGGCCCCTCTCTGGTGCACCGTTCCCGCTGTCCTGCGAGCGGCGTCTGCGCGCTGGGGACCTCGGCTCTACTCTCTGGAGTGTGCGCGATCCTTGTAGGGCCCCTTACCCCTCGGAAGTGAAGAGACGTGCGTGCGTACACGTGGGACCGTGGGCGTCAGAAAGAGACAATCGGATACCGTAGTGATACATGGGATGCAGACGAAGCTCAACGATACAACGGAAATGAAATTGAAGCCTCTAATAAAATGAATGATACAAAACAGGCTGCTACAGTGCAGGCCGATGGTACATAAAACCGCTATAGTGCAGTGTGATGATACAATATAAATGCCGCCGCTACAGTGCGGATCGGCCAATGTAAACTAGATCCCTCGCTACAGTGCGAGAAATCACCCACAGGATTCGGCTTCGATCTTCACATCCAAGCTTCTCTTCCAACTTTACTTCGGTCCGTTCTTTTCTTCAAGTATCCTCCGCAATGGCCTTCATGCTCTTTACTTTAGATAATCAGAAACCGCATAAACCTGGAGGAGACGATCCATAAGAGCAATCCACGGGACTGGGCATAAAAACTCATTAGAACATTAACATCTCATGATAAAAGACACCATGCATTTGATTTATTTCTTTTTCACTTTGAAGATGTATGGTATACATATGCAGATATATGGAGTGAGGTACTTATGTGCATTAAAACCCCCTCTTTATGCATGCGGTTCTGAGCTACACACTTATGCACTCTCAAGTGTTCCATCGTATGTTCATGGTGGACTACATTCACATACATCAACTTTACAGGAATCCATCATGACTCATGTATTTATGGATGAGGAGAAGTGAGCGGAGAAAAGATTGAAGAACAAATTATAAAGCAATGAGCATTAACCTTTACATTTTCAGTTTAAAAGACTTAAGTTGAGTACCCCATTATGAGAAAAGATTTATTTCTATTACATTAGGCATCCTATTATTTGCTTCTCAAAATCTTATTCTCTCGAAAACAATCAATGTCAAAGGGTTCTTCATATGGATTTACTCATCAAACTGTCACAAACAGAGCATTTGCTTTTTATTTATGTCTTGCAAAGTCAGATATACATTCTCCCTCTCTCTCTCTCTTTCTCTCGATCTACCGACTTAATCTCTCCTCTCTTCTCTCTCTCATCCACTGACTTAACAACCATAATGCATCGCTGTCTCTCTCCATTTCTCTCTCTCCTCCATTTGCGCCGCCAATACCTTCTTGTGCCATGTCGCTTCTATCCATCTCTCTCCTCGACTCTTCTACACAGCGATAGACTTTTCCTCTCTGAATCTTTCCACTGTTGTCGTCAACAACATCTCTCCATCGTATCTTTCTATCACTCACGTAGCGTTACCAGAAGAGTCGGCAGGAATCTCTTTCTCTCCGATCATTCTCCTGTGCGCCGCCATACCACTCTTCTCTCTCTCTCTGCCTCTCTCTCTCTCTCACTCTCTGTTCTCCAGCGGCGCAACCGCCTGAATCATCTCTCCCTCCCGAATTCCTATTTGTCTGCTCCTCCGTCAAATATGTCTGCAACCAATCTTTGTCAACCACTAAGGTGCTCTCTCTCACTTGCGGAGTCGCGGACTCTCTCGGCTACAGCGCCGCACAACCACCTTCTCCTATATCTTCTCTGTGTCAGCGGACTACCTTCTCTCTCTCTGTCTATGCCACAGAGATCGTGTGCTCTTCATCTCTCAAAATTTCTCCACGTCGATTATGGAGTGGCCAACAGCCCGATATCTCCTCCTTCTCTCACGTTCTACTGTGCGTGCCCCCATAGTAGAGCAACCTTAATCTCTCTCATCAACAGCGTCGCCTTCTCCTCCCATATTTTTCTGCTCACGGCCACGACTTCTCTCTGTGCCATACTGATAATAAACTCCCCTAGCGCTACTATCGAATGACAAGTAATGGAACAAGGAGCAGATACGAGCTCTAAAATCATGCTATTCTTCCATGTAATTGTTTTTAAATCTAAACCCTTCATTATGGTGAGGCAACCCTAATGGCTTAGAATAATTTGCAACTCAATCACGCAATCCAATACAGCAGATACAATCTCCTCATAGCCACAAAACTTGTACATGACAAACCGAAAGACCATCTCCATCTCCAAGCATCACGGAAATATGAACAAAAAATGATGAAGGAATGAACAAATAAGGACAAGGAGGATACCTGGAGGAGACGATCCACAAGAGCAATCCACGGGATGGGGAAGAAACAAATGAGTTTGGTCTTATTTATAACACCCTCCCTAGGACTTCCTTCTAGAACGTTCTAACCTCCTCAATGAACTTTCTATTTTTGGCAGACTTTTAATTTTTCCCTAGACTAAGGTTTTGTTTTCACACTGGATGTTCGCGGATTAATTTGTTTTTAGGGTTTGACCTAGGATAACCGCCAATTTCAAGGGTCCGACCTAGGTTTTTTGCCCCGAAAAATTAGGGGTTTGCTCACAATTATCTCAAGCTCATCAATTCATGGGTTTATTTACAGTTTCAGCCTAAACTCGGGTTCAAGTTTGGTTTTCAGGGGGTAAACCCAAGTTTTCAGTCAGTTTCAAGGGTCAAACCTAAGATTTTTATGGGTCAAATATCAATTATTTACACGCACAGTTCTAACACACATCTCTAACATGGTTTCTTATCACACAGGCAATCAAATCCGTCAAATCATGCACAAAATATACCCTCTTCAATCAAAATATCACACAAAACTCATGAAACACTGAACTGTTGAAAAAAAATCATGCACACTCCGTGCGGGATTTCATCCCGACACCCTTCTTCCTCTAAAGCCTCCTTGATAATTGTTGTTTTTATAGCTTTGACTGTAGTTATGGTTGTAGTTGCCTCCATCATTGTTGTATCCGCCTATTGATTGCCCGTAGCTACTTCTATGGAATCCTCTTCCCCTTTGATTCCTTGTATTCTAGAAGCATTCTTCTGCCTCTTGCCTTTACCTTTATCCTCAGATTTATTCTTATCTATATAAAGGGCAAAATATGGATTACCTCTAGACTTTTCATCATTCTTGTTGAGCTTTGTCTCATGGGTGAAGAGTTGCCCCATCATGGTGTTGAGGTTAAGTATTTGCATATCCATGGAAAGGTCCATTGCTATGGTGAAGGACTCCCACTCGTCATTAGCCTTGATTCCATTAATGATCTGCCTTGTTATGTGTTCTTCTTCTATCTCCTCTCCAATGTGTGCAAGCTCGTCAACCACATGTTTCATCTTGGTTACATACTCAACCACTCCTTGCTTTGGTCGCTTCTTTAGAGTTGTAAAATCCATCCATAACTGATTCTTCTTAGCTCTTGTATTTGAGAATAAATATGATGAGAGTACTTCCCAAGTCTCTTGGGAGGTCTTGCAGTTCCTAACATCCGATAACAAGAAATCATAGATTGAGTTCAATAGATATGATCTGGCAAGAGCATCCTTTTCACACCATGGGGTTAAGCTTTCTTGCTCTTCCCTTGTAGGTTGTTCCTTGCTCCTAAAGATTGGCATCTCTTCATCTGATGAGATGTATCCATATAGACTTCTCCCTTGAAGGTAGGCTTGCATCCTAAGTGACCATGTTGAGAAGTTGCTCATGTCCAATTTCTCAATGAAGGATAGAAATCCATCTCCCATCTCCATTGTTGTTGCTCTGATACCATTGTTAGAGGAGATGGTTGATAGTCACAAGAGATGAAGTGGTGTAGCTAAATCTTGATTCACACCTACTAAGAATGATGGTTGGAAATTGTAGTGGGCCCCTTGTGCTTGCTAATGAGCGCAAATAATGATATATGTATCTTGGAAGATGATCCACTAATTGGTGGATCAAAATAGATATGTTGGAGTTGATCCAAGAAGTAAAGACTTGCTATTTTTGTTCTTACACTTGTTCAGTGCTTTGATCAATTCTCTAAGCAGAACAAAACTTGACTTAATTCCTTTTGGGGAACTCTAATTAACTTAGTAAGCTATCAATCATGAGTGATTTCATAAAAAGTTATGGACTAAATGCAGAGAAAGAAGTTTAGCAAGTCATAGCTCCATCCCAACAATCATGGGCTGCAACACTCATCAGACCAATGAGCAAAGTTATGTAAATATCTGATGATCTCGAGAAGCAAATCTAATGAAACTTTGTAGAAGCATAATCAACAATATGCTGAATCCCAAATTCTTTAAATCATGGCAAATGATCAACTAGAAATTGATACCAAGCTCTTAGAAGATCGGTATTCTCATTGAGTCATAATAGAGAAGTGAAATGAGAATGTAATGATCATATACATATTAAAACATGTACAAATACAATGTCATTGGCAATCATACATTGCTCAATGTCTGAGAGGTGAATGTGCTAATAGATGAGCTCTCACTTCGCAATGAATGTACTTCAAAATGATCTTCCAAGCTCGAGATACACACGGGTCTTTTATATCCTCTTTTTATAGTCATGTTTGGATCCAAGGTTTGAATTCAAATTCAAACGTCTATCTAAAAGGTGAATCCGAAAGTTTAAGATAGATTTCATCATCACTCAACAACTGATTGATTTGTGATTTTAGAGCTCCCTAACTCCATGTGGGTGTAATCCAATTTTACAAGGAAAAATATGAAGGATTTTTACAAGAGACTAACCATATGAAGTCTTGCATAGGATATTCCAATAAATCAAGCAATAGTTAATTAACCAAGTATGTGGGCTTGGGTTTTATTGCACCAACAATAAAGAATAAGTATTTATTCTTGTCGCAAGGTCAACTACACTTGATCAGGCTTGGCCATGATTGTCCAAGAATGTGTGATTTGAACTACTCTCTGTTAGGGGAGCACTAGATTGTGCTCCGGAACTACACATAAAATCTTTTCCAATAATTGCAATAGTTTTGAATTCATAGTCATACACACACATATACATGCACATAGACAATCATATTAGATTTTCACTTAAAATCATATAACATACATGCACATACACATACACCTTCCCATACTATTGTGAAGTAAGAATCAATATTGATTCAGACAATCACAATACATTTTTATTCACAATCATACACACATATACATATAATATTGTGAAGTAAGAATCAATGTTAAGTCAAACAATTACAATAGATTTCATTAAAAATTATACACTCTAATACACATACATATACTATTATGAAGTAAGAATCAATATTGATTCAAACAATCATAATACTTGTTTACTCACAATCATACAACACTTAGATATACTATTGTGAAATAAGAATCAATGTTGAGTCTAACAATAACAATAGTTTTCTTTATGATTTTTTTACTAAAGTACTTAATATTTGAAGCAAGAGTTTACACCTTGTTCTTTCTACGACACTATAAGTTCGTGAAAAACAAAGTAACTCTTATGAAAAACGAGTCTAGTTGTATTCTTTTAAAAAAAATTATTTGGCCAAATTTGTTTCGATCGAAAACATATTTGATCGAAAAGCTTCTCTCCATTCTTTCTTCTTCCTAGACTCTTCAAATGAATAAGGCTCTATGTCATAAAGTCTTTAGTGATATACACGGAGTGCTTGGTGACTAAAGATGTATCATATCCATACCTTATGGGCTTCTTGCTTTCACTTTGTGATCTCCTTAGTGCTTGATTTGAAGACTCTGGTATGTGTTCTAATTGCTTGAGTTTTACCTTGCCTCTTGACTACCAAACCTTGAAGTCAATCTATTCTTCATCCTCTGAGTTGATATCTTCTGCTAAGTGTTGATCTTCTTGAGTGAGGGTTGGAACATCATTTTCAAAATCATATGCTAACTTGACTTTCTTGCAATCATCTTCAAACCATGAATTATTTTCTTCAAATACCACATCCCTACTAACTATAAATGCTTTGTTACTGGGATTGTATAGCCTACACCCCTTTTGGTTCTGATCATACCCAATAAATATACATTTCTTAGCTGGTCAAGCTTTTCTCTGATTTGTGAGGGGATGTGTGCATAAGCAATGCAATGAAATATTTTGCAATGTTTTCATGAGGGTCTCCTACCATTCCATGCTTCATAGGGTTTCATAACATCCAATGATTTGGATGGAAGCATGTTGACCAAGTAGGTGGATGTGGAAACAGCCTCTGCCCATAGATAATTAGGTAACTTCTTCTCATTTAACATAGAACTAGCAGTTTACACACTAATTAAAATGTTCCTTCTCTCTGCCACTCCTTTCAATTCAAGAGTGTATCTTATTGATACTTCCCTCTTCATGCCTCTTTCCTCTAGAAATGAATCAAATTCATGTGAAAAGTACTTAGCACCTCCATCAAATCTGATCCTCTTCAAGTTGCTTCCTGTTTGATTTTCAACTAGTGCCAAGTACTTCTTGAAACATGTATATAACGCATCCTTATGCTTCATGGAACAAAGGATTTTCCATCTCCTGTAACCATCAATAAATGAATCATAGTACCTTGAACCTGAAATGGATGGATCTTTGCTAGGACCCCACACATCAGTGTGTACAAGCTCCAAAAAGTCTTCATGAATGTATCCTCTCTTGTTGAATGGTTGCCTCTAAGCTTTGCCAAATTGGCATGCTCCACATTTGTATGTCATATGTTGCTTGGTCACATTGGGAATGCAAGCACACTTTGCTCCCAGCATATTTTCTTTAGAGTCCTTTCTCCTATGTGTCCTAGTGTTTTGTGCCATATTTCTAACTAAGATAAGGTTTGATCTCTATAATTGAATAGTGCTATATTCCTTGTGTCTTCAATTTCAAATTTGAATAATCTACTAGACTTCTCACCTTTGGCAATCCTCTTAAAGCCTTGTTGGGGGTCTTCTACATATGCTCCATGCTTAGTGAATCTGACCTATAAACCTTTCTCAACAATCTGCCCAACACTAATTAGGATTTTGGTTATAGTTGGAACATACAAAACTTTACTCAAAAGGTTAATGTTACTATCAAATTTTTTGACATTTCCAATTTGCTTGACTGAGTGTTTAATATCATCACCTCTTTGTACTTCATGCTTCCCTTTGGGTTCTTCAAGATCAGATAATAGAGCTACATTTCCAGCCACATGATTGGAAGAACCCGAATTAATGTAGAAAAGATGCTCATCATCTTTACCTTGCTTGGATGTCATTTTCATGATGCATAATGAGTCTTCTTGGTCTTCAGTATAGTCGTTGTAGTCCTTTCTTCCTCTAAGGCCTCCTTGATAATTTTTCTTGTTATAGCCTTGATTGTAGTTAAGTTTGTAGTTCCCTCCACCATTGTTGTATCTTTCTCTTGATTGCCCATAGCTACCTCTATGGAATCCTCTTCCCCTTTGATTCCTTGTACTCTTGAAGCATTCTACTATGGTGTGGTTGTTAAGACCAAAACTACTGCAAGGTTAATTGTTGTGGGATCTCCCCCTGCCTTGCTTTCCTCCTTTTCCCCTTCCTCTAGCACCTTTTCCTCTTCCTGTATAATTATCTTGAGAGGTATTAGCCTCTTCTTCATGCTTCTTGCCTTTATCTTTATCATTAGCTTTATTCTTATTTATATGAAGGTCAAAAGATTGATTACCTCTAGAGTTGTCACAATTCTTGTTGAGCTTTGTTTCATGGGTGAAGAGTTGCCCCATCAAGGTGTTGAGTTCAGGTATTTGCATATCCATGGAGAGGTCCATTGTTATGGTGAAGGGTTCCCACTTGTCATCAACCTTGATTCCATTAATGAACTGCCTCACTGTGTGTTCTTCTTCTATCTCCTATCCAATGCTTGCAACCTGTTCAGCCATGTCTTTAATCCTGGTTACATATTTAGCCACTCCTTGCTTTGGTTGTTTCTTTAGAGTTGTAAACATAATCCATGATTGATTCTTCCTAGCTCTTGTATTTGAGGATAAATATGATGAGAGTACTTCCCAAGTCTCTTGGGAGGTCTCACAATTCCTAACATTTGGTAAGAAGAAATGAGAGATTGTGTTTAGCAGATATGACCTGGCTTGCTTGCTTGCTCTTGAAGGTTGGCATCTTGTCATCTCCTGAGATGTATCCATATAGAATTCTCCCTTTAAGGTAGGCTTCCATTCTAAGTGACCATGGTGAGTAGTTTTTCTTGTCCAATTTCTCAATGAAGGATGGAAATCCATCTCCGATCTTCATTGTTGTTGCTCTGATACGATTGCTGGAGGAGCTGGTGGATAGTCACTTGAGATGAAGTGGTGTAGCTAAATATTGCTGCACACCTGCTAAGAACAATGGATGGAGAGTGTAGTGGGCCCATTTTGCTTGCTTATAAGCCCAAATATTGATATATGTAGCTTCGAAGATGATCCAGTAATTGTTGGATCAAAACAGATATGTTGGAGTTGACCCAAGGATAGAAAACTTGCTATTTTCTTCTTATACTTGTTCAGTGTTTGAACAATTGTCTAAGCACAACAACAATTGACTTAATTGCTTTTGGGGAACTCTAAATAACTTAGTAATCTCAATCATGCATGATTTCATAAAAAATGATGGGCTACATGCAGAGAGATAAGTTTAGTAAGTCATAGTTCCATCTCTATGATCACGGGCTACAATAATCATCAAACCAGTGAGCAAAGTTATGTTAATATCTCATGATCTTGAGAAGCAGAGCTAATGAAACTTTGTACAAGCGTAAGAGGGAGTATGTTAAATGCAAAATACCTTAAATCATGGCAAATGATGAACTACACACTAAGAACAAGCTCTGAGAAGATCAGTGTTCTGATGGAGTTATAGCAGAGAAGTGAAATGATAATGTAATGATCATATATGTATTAAAACATGTACAAATACAATGTCATTGGCAACCATACAGTGCGCAATGTGTGAGAGGTGAATGAGCAATTAGATGATGTCTCACTTCACAATGAATGTACTTCAAAATGATCTCAAAATCTCGAGATACATGCGGGTCTTTTAGATCCTCTTTTTATAGTCATGTTTGGATCCAAGGTTTGAATTCAAATTGCAACGTCTACCTAAAAGTTGAATCCTAAAGTGTAGGATAGATTTCCTCATCACTCAAGAATTGATTGATTCATGATTTTAGAGTTCCCTAACTCCACGTGGGTGTAATCCACTTTTACAACACTAGGTTGTGCTCTCTAACTACACTAGACAAGATTTTGGAAATATGCTTTTGATTAAAAGAACACAAACGCAGGGAAAACGATACATGAATACTTTATTGATACAAGGAGTCTTAGAACCCGGGACTAATAGGTATAGATAACTCAGCTAGAAATAATACAGGAGATCCCACAACCTGGGATCGTAAGTATGGATCAAAATCTCTCGCTTACAAGAACTCCCTCTGCAAGATGAACAAGATACAAGAAATAACTTGACAGAATCTTGTACTACGAGATTACAACAAGACAAGATAGGATGTCCAAGAACTATACTAGACAAGACTGTAATGAGGAACAAGACAAGAACTAGGACTAGAACTTGGAGAGTACTTACTTGATGGTCACAACTCCTAGAGCTCCCGAGACTGTTATCCACAACACTGATTATGAATGTGGCCAACCCTTACTTATATAGGTTTTCAAGGGTGGTTCCCAAGGTGGTTGCAAGTTGATGATGTCATCAATGATATCAGAAAATGGATCAAAACCTTCGAATGTCAGAATTTAGCACATAGACCGTTGATCTTAGGGTTTTGGCACGTTCTCGACACAATGAAAGCATTGTTTTCTCCTAATTCTGAATCAATCATGAGATATAGGACTCACATGGAATCTAAGCTTCAAGGTGGTTTCCTTTGTCCATGACACTCTAAAGATCGCCCAAGTATTGGCACTAAAATTCCTTTTGGAAATTATTCACTCAAGCTCCATTTATCCAATGGAAAATTGTGAAAAGAGTAAGTTGTTCTAGGTTTGAACAGAGTGAAGAAATTCCAAGAATGTAGTCTACAGCTATAAAGAGGACACTTAAGTTTGTGGAGGGTAAAACATAATATTTGCCTATCCTTAAAGGGATTTTGGTACAAATCCAGAAGGCATGAGAGGATGCTTAGACTTAAGTAGTAGAAAGATTCCTATAAATTCCTAGCCGGGGTAGGTACCTAAAGCATCAAAAAGAAAGGAATCTAAAGACAAAAAGTCAAAAGCTCTTGTGACTACACATTGGTGAAGAATAAACAATTTGAACTTGAATCTGTGAAAATTCAAGTACTTGGAATTTTGATTGGTTTTCATTTGAAAATCCTAGCAAAGAAAAAGGGATATTCTATCAAGAGGTTTTCAAGTTTCCAAGGCTAAACACGTGGTTGTGGGACAATCATGTGAGGGAATCAAAACCTAGAATATCAAGTTAGAGGTAATGCCTGAAACTTCTAAAGAGTTGAAGTCAAAAGGTACTATATCAATATATATTCAGACTTTAGGATAAATATCACCCACAAATTAATGTGAATATAAAATAGGGTGGTAAGGGACACCACATTTTATACTCGCATTTATGTAGGGAAGATGGTATGGGACATCGGACCATGGGATGATAATTATCTTTTAGTCCTAGATTGGAACTTGAAAATAGGTTTGATCCTTAAGGGACTTGAAAATTCAAAGACGGCGTTTAAATTCAAGGAGTCTCTTGATAATGTGGGAATTGGACAAAACTTCATTAAAGCTATTAGCACCCTCTTTGAAAATGCTCACTCTAAAATCTCTATTAATGGATCCTTGTCTTTCCACTTCAGACTTAGAAGATCTATTAGTCAAGGATGCCCTCTTGGCCCCCTCGTTTTTTCCAAAGCAAGTGATTCTCTTGGCTGGTTGATCAAATATGCTTTGAGCAATAGGATCCTTGAAGGTATTCACACTCTTAGCTGTGAAAACCAACTCTGTCTACAAGACTTTGCTGATGCCACCAACATCATTGTCAACACTCATCCCATATCTGTCAAATGTGTCATTGTTTGTGTGAATACTTTTTGCTTGGCTAGTGGTTCTCATATAAATCACAAAAAAACGGCCTTCAGATCTTCTACCAACATTGTGCCTGATTGTATTAGTGCTCTAAGATGTGACATCATCACGGATGGTGATCTCTTTAGAATCCTTGGCATTCCTATGGGGTTCCAAGTTTCCCTTCATCAAAGGTGGGAATGGGTCTTGAACAAGTTTAGGAATAAGATTTTGAGATAGTATGATTGTCAATCCTCCCTTTCTCATAGGGTCTTTGTGCTCAACCACTACCTTCTCCCCTTGTTGATCTACTTCTTGTCTTGCTGGATGCCTAACAAAAAACACTTTAACCAGATGACTACCCTAGCAAGAAGATTCCTTTGGGGAGGTAGTGCCCACCACAACGAAATTCCTAAGGTTTCCTAGAATGTCTGTTGCCTCCCAAAAAATGAAGGAGGTCTTGGAATTTGTCACCCTATAAAGATGGCCACTTATCTTGTTGCTAAGTGGATAGTCAGATCAATTGATTCCTTAGATATCTGGTCTTGGATAGTCAGATCCTTGATTCCTTAGAAATGATTTTGTCAGGATCCGGGGCCATACCTTTAGCTGACACCACATGTCCTAAGAGAGTTCCTTCTGTCACAAGGAAATGACATTTGTTTGGATTGAGCTTTAGCTTAGTCTCCCTACATCTCTTGAAAACATTCTGCAGCTGCCTCAAGTGATGGTCCAAACAATCTAGAGGAGTTTCTTTGTGAGAGCCTGAAAACGAAGAGTAGTCATCCATGAGGATTCTAAGTGATTCCAGCAATAGGGGGCCAAAAATGAGATTGACCGTTCTGTTAAAGGTGGCTGGAGCATTTCTGAGCCCAAATGGCATTTTTACATACACATATGTTCCCCAAGGTGTGATAAAAGCCGTCTTTTCACGATCCTCTAGGTGTATTGATATTTGATTATAGCCACTAAATCCATCCATAAAGCTATATAATGCATGCCCAGCCACTTATTCAATGACATGCTCTGCAAAAGGCATTGGGAAACCATCTGGAATGGTCACCTTGTTGAGTGCTCTAAAGTCAACACAAATTCTGATTTTATTAGTATTCTTCTTTGGTACTATGACCATAGGTGAGAGCCACTCTGAGTGTTCCACAGGAATGATGATTCTTGCATCCTCCATCTTCTATATTTCCACATAGACAGCTTCAGCATATTTGGATTAAGCCTATAACTCTTCCCTCTTATGGGTTTGGCTCCATCCATCAGAGGGATTTATGCTCTCCATAAGTCGCAGACACTCCTTCTAAGTCTTTATAATGCCAGGCAAAAACATCTGTATAATGGGTCAAGAATGATCTTACCTTTTCAAGGAGCCCTGGGTGACTCCACAACCAAGTGGCCACCAAAATTGACCGATTATTGTCTTGAGTGCATAATTGTATTTCTTTGACAGGATTTCTCTCTACCATATTATCTTCGTGCTCATCTCCTTCCTTGTCTTCTTCCACTAGCTTTTCGTGCATTGCTTCATAAGCAGGTGTATTTTGGATTTCAATGTGTTCCTCCTTGTCCTGCATCCATCTTGCAGGGATTTCTTGAATCGGGAAAGAACACTCTCCAGTAGAATCTTTTACCTTGCCTTTAGCTTTAGTAACTTCCTTATCTGTGGTTGTCATATCCTCCTCCAAGTTGTATTTGAGGGGTGTCTTCCTACCCCTTCTATGGTCTGTGATGGGCTCTCCCAATCCATCAACCTGGAGTTTCTCCTCATCTTCATCATAACCTTAAGTCGTGCAAGAATTATTAAGAAAAATTCCGAAACAAGAGGAAGAATTGCCTGCTTGGAGCCAATTTATAATATCCTCTTCTTCCTTGAAATCTATTTGGGGTTGATCCTCCGATTCTCGTTCCATGCATATGCCAACTGTTTGCATCATGCTAGTGTTTCCTTGATTATCTGGGCCCTCTTCTAAATGAATCTGTGTCAGCTCTTGCCCTTTCTTTCGTACCCACATAGTATCCTTGCCCCAATCATGAATGACACTTGCATGCCTCAGCCATGGTCGTCCAATTAAGAGGGGAAATCCTCCTTCAACCTGGGGCAATCTTAAAACCACAAAATCCAGAATGAATAGATTACCTTGTACTTCAAGTGGAACTTTTGGGATCACTCCCAAGGGCCTTACTTTGCTCTGATCTGCCAAAGTAAGAGTGAAATTTGCAGGCCTTGAAGGGTGGAGTCCAATCTTTTTCATTGTATGTTCAGGCATCAAGTTAATGCCAGAACCACCATCTACAATAACTCCTTGAAATTCATGACCTTTGATAGATACTGTTAGCCGAGGACTTTTATAATCTGTAAGCGGTGCTTCCCCTACAATTTCTCCTTTATGTAAAACAGCAGTCTTTGCCACCAAACTTGTAGTGAAAGCTTCATCAATTATCTGCAATAACTGTGACGGGAATTTCCCATCCATCTTTATTAAATAAAAAATACTAACCTCCTTTTTCATGGTCTTGAGTAGTTTTGAAGCCTCTGATTCCTTGAGAGCATGGGCTCTAGTTGACTTATCAAACTCCTCATGAGCCCTATTGAAGGCATTCCCAATGGCATCACTGGTGCATATGAGATCTCCTTTTTGCCTTGTATATGCACCTATGGTGGCTTTATCTTCAGATGGTTCTCTGTCTTGATTCCATTCCTTAATCTTTGATCCTTGTCCTATGTCTGCTTGAACCTTCCCATTGCTTCTTGTCTGCACAGTCAAAGATTCTATTTCTTCTAATTGCACCACCCTGGTAGATGGTGATGGCTCATTGACTAGATCACAACACTTCTTCTTTGTGCACAGAAATCATTTGAATATGGGGCCCGGATGAAGAGGCTTGATTCTTAGAACAACAATTGGTATAATGGTCTCTTGCCCCAGGGCAGTTCCTACAAGGAGGGGCACTTTCTGGTAGGGTGCACCTACTTTGATAGTGCCCGCATTCTCCTCATCTGAAATAGATGATTGGCCTCCTAGGCCCATTTCCAAAGTTATTCCTCTGTCTAGGATTATAGTTGTTACCTTGATTTGGTGCAGCATCCATCACATTTGCTAGTGTTGGGGGTCTTCCTTGTGTCCAGTATGTCGTTGCAGGCATTCCCCTTGATTGGCATTCATGGGCCTCATGGCCAACTTTCCTACATAATTGACAAGTCACACTTAAAAGAGGACATTCACTTACTATGTGACCTTGCTTGCTGCACATGGAACACCAAAGTCCACTCTTGATGCCACTCCCTTTGAGTTCCTGCAGCTCCTGTCGCAGCTGAGTCAATTCCTCTGCTTGGGCCTCCTCCTCCTTTTGGAGCTTTAGTGCTTCAATCTCCCTCCTCAACTAAGCAACAACAGTCTCCTCCTCTTTGTAGGGCTTATTCCTTTTTAAGCCCTCCAGCTCCTTCCTTAGCTGGATCATTGGATCCTCCATTTCCTTACCATATGTTGGTTGGGAAGAAGTTGCTCCATACTGGTGTCTTATCTGCTCCAAGCGTGTGGCTGTGTTGATGAACTCCTCTATGGAGGCTGTAGGTAACACTAATTCCTTTATTTTGCATTGGGTGGCCATTGGTAGGGGCTTAGCTAACCATTTCTTAACAAAAAAATTGTGTGGTGGATTTGGCAATTTAGCCATTAGTGCTTTGGCCCTAGTCACAAACTCTAGGAACTTTTCTCCTCGACCCAATCTCAAATTTTCTAGTTCTTCTATGATAATCTCCGCAGTGTTGCCATGCTCGAACTGATTTTTAAATGCATCTTTCATCACATCCCAAGTGGTAAAATGGTTTTCAGCAAACTGGCTGAACCACTTATCTGCTAATCCCTCTAATGTGGCAGGGAAGAGAATAAAAAAGGCATCCTCCCTACCCATTAAGCCTCTAGTCTTACATAGTGCCCAAAACCTTCTAATGTGTTCATCCAGATCCTCCTGAGCTAGGCCTTTGAAAGAAGGAAACTTTATATTTAATCTAGAGAAGTTTCCAAGTCTACCTGACCCACCATGCTCTTTATTGATGAGGTTGAAGATAGTTGACTAGAGGACCTTCTAACAACCTTCCTTCTTGTCTGCTTGCAGGTGATCCTGAATGTTTGGGACCGGGTTGCAGTCATGAGCAGCTCATGATCCACTTAATATGAGACACTTGATAAGAATATTTACCTTTTGTTTGATGAAGTAGCACTGTAGACACGTGACCTCTGCTATACTTTGCACTTGGTTTCTCCTAAGCTCAAATCTCCTTGGAAGTCGCACCAGGCGTGCCAAATTTTGTTGGGGGATTCTTAGACAAGAAGGAGTTTGAGGGTTTGTAGGAGAAAAGGAAAAGACCATAAGAGGAAATACACCTTGGAAGCTTCTGCCGATTGATTACAGTAAGACAATTACAATGTTTGAAGCACAATACAAGCCAATACTTCTGTGCACAATCACACAGAGTGCTCAATTACAAAATACCAAATATCCCAAAGTCTTCTTGCCACCGGCCTCCTCTGCACCAGACCTCCACCTGCTTCAAGCTTATCCTTGTCCACACCTTGCACCAAGATTCCACTAAGGGGGAGGAATGAATACCTTCTGTTGGCACGCGCACACTGCAAAGAGACTTTGAGATCCTTGGGGGACTAGCTTAGCACTCTCTGCACCATCCCTTAGTCACTCTATATGCACTCCTTCAACTCCACTTCTTTGCGTCGCACACTGGTGACTCTTGCACTTCTCTCCCTTGCTTCACTTAGACTATGCTTCCCTTGCTTACTCTAAAATAGGTCCAAGAATAGTCCTTGCCTTGATTTGAGTGTGTCGATCACGTACGCTCCTAACTGCAATAGTATCTTGGTGCTCACTTTGATGTCCCAAGATTGTCTTCACAAGTGGCAGCCAACGACTCACTGTTTTGTCCTGTAGTGACTTTAGACTAAAACCCAAAATTTTAATTGGGGGGCCATACTTTCCCCTATGCGTAAAAATACTTTAAAAACACTTTGAACCTTAGGGAAATTAGAGAAAATACCTCTGCAACCTGCAACCCACTTTCTCCGATTCACCCTTTGTGGACAATTAATTGTGCACTACCTGTGCACTTTGACACCTGCACTTTAGCACCTTGACTTTGCACTTGTTGACTTTGACTTTGACCTTGTTGACTTTGACCATTTGACTTTGACCTTTTGACTTTGACTGTAGTTGACTTTGACCAATAGGACTTTTATGGGCTCAACACCAAGTTTAGCCTGAAAGATTATAAGTCTTGGAAAAATCACAACCTCTAGGATATTCTGATCTCACCCTAGTCTTACTCTCCTATGGGCACTAGTCTTACTTGTAGGATGTGGCATGCTTGGATGAATATTAAAAAGAGTTGTTCTCCTCATTTTAAGTTTTTTGTGTACACCGACTTCTTTATGTAGGAAAATATTTGGACAGGTTGGCTCTCTCTTTGGAATAATGGAAATCTAGAGAGAAAGGAGCACAAATGTTTGAAACATGGCTTTGTGTTGTGGAAGGACCTCACTAATGGTGTGCAGGTATTGTGTGTTGAACATCTCTCTGAAACGCCTGACTTATCTGTTGGTTGTTTGCATGCCTTGATGCATCATCGAGACATGCTGATTAGGAAACTGTCTGAATGTTCCAAAAGAAGACCTATTAAATTATCTAAAGTGGAAAAAGATATGTTGAGTAGATACAAGGTAAATAGAGGATCTATCTACATGATCTTACACAAGCTCAAAAACAAATGGAAGATTAGCTGGAACTCCTCATAGTGGTAGTAGAGATTTAGAACCCTTTGGAACATACCATACATCATTAAACATTCTTATCTTATGTGGTTGATTCTTGACAAGGTTGTATGGTGTGGTTCTAAAGCCAATCAATTTGGAATTTATGATGGAGTATGTGTGTTTTGTGGTTCCGAGGAGGACATCCCCCACTTATTCTTCCACTGTAGGCATGCTCAGGCCAACTGGAGATATTTTCAGAATATTTATCAAAGCGTGTAGTTTAATCTGAGTTACAAACAAACTTTACTTGGCTATTGCAGTAGATTTGACTATCCTCTATGGAATATCTAGAGAGAACATGCTTTGTGGTTTATATGGAGATCCAGAAACCAGGCTATTATGAAGCAGAATTGCATCTCTTTGTATTATAAATTTGTTCAAGGCATCAGAGCAGCAGGTCTTCAATGTATTGGTGCTACTACCTCTACTCGTGCTCAGAACTTCTGTCTATCTGAGCATCTGAGATCTACCCCTCCTAGTAAATGAAGATAATCTTTGCTAAAGTTTTACTCGAGCACTAGGTTTGAGATGGTTCTAAGATGTACGTATTGATGCTTTTTGTGATGTGTACCCATTGATCTTCACATTGTCTGATTTTCTCATTTGAAATCTCTGTAGAGTAGTAGGATGTTATTTCTCTATTATGTGCCTTCATTTCCCCCCTAGTTATCCTTCCATTGGATTTGGAGAATTCTTTTGTACCTTCTACTGTGGGGGAGCCTACCCTCTGTACTTACATACATTTCATCATTTATTCCAAATTTCCTGTTTTCTCAACAAAAAAAGAAGGATAAAAGTAGTATCTCAAGATATTTCAAGATAACTTCAAGATCAAGGAAACAAAAGATATGAACTAAGTAGTGTATCAAAATGCAAAGCAAGATAGTGTTTTGAATCATTTCAGCAGGGAAGCCACCATAGAGATGAGACATGTTCTTCTAGATCTACAACATGATCATGTTCTTCCAGTTTTAGAACATGAGGCTTGGGGGTAGCCCACAATATGTATATAGCTCTATTTTCGAGGACGAAAATATTTTCCAAGGGCAAAAGAATGTAATAAAGTAAGTCTATGATCTAAGGATCCGGCCTTTTGAGACGGATCTAAAATCAGACACTCTTTGGTCATCCATGTGTATGACCAAAGATCTCGAGTTTAGACTTACTAGGAGGTCATTTACTCTTGTAACCAAATCATCCACTTACCCAAGTGGTTACGACTAAAGGGTGTGAAGGAGGATGTCTTGGGTTCAACCTCGATGGGGTACATGGGGAGAGTGTTTTGCCCAAAGAGCTCTAGAACCTTCTACTAGAAGCATCCACTTGAGTTAACTCTACATACCTGGGACACTTTGCGAACATGTAGTTACATGGCTGACACATGGATGTTTAGTAACGACCTACCCAAGCAAGTAGTCCCCTAGAGAGAGCTATATATAGAGGCATTTGGTTGGGAGGAGAGTCATCTCTCTAGGACATGGTGGTTGTAATCTTGCAGTTTTCTGAATTCATAGTTAGCAAACAACCCTTTTTTGCTGTTTTTGCCCTAATGACTTGTGTTTTCTCCATGCAATGATTGACTCCATTCAATAATTTCTTTCCATGTTCCCAATGGAACCTACAAAGTTAGTAAACATATGCATTTAATTTGGTTCATTAATACCTTAGGTTGAGGTTATAATTCAAACTTTCAACTCTATTGCAAGCTTTAGCTTTGAATCACAATGATAGCGTGCACAAACTTCTTCTTCTTCGTGAACCTTCATGACTATCATACATCTAATAAAAATGTGACTATAACATCTACACATGAGAGAGGATGATGAATTTTCTTCCCAAACTTGTTACTACGTAGATTTCCTAATTGAATTTTATGTGTAAATTTAATTAAAACTTGAGTATACATGCATCAACAATTTAACAATTCGACTACAATTTAACATGCATTCTAGTTTGGAAGATTTATCCATTTTATTTGTGCTAGTATACTCGCATTAATATAGTATGTGTATGTGTTGTAATCAACTTAATGCAAATCAACACAAATTGGATCTATATATGGTTATAGAGAGTCTTTGTCAAAACATTTTCTTGTATGCAGCAATCAAGATGAAATCTAGTACCTTCTCTTCCCCATGGATCCGACTTGTGTGACTGGGATAAACTTATTCCTTGTATGTTATTCTAGAAGAGCATGGTGTTAGCTTGTCTTTACCCTTCTTCAAGCTACTTTATAGCAAGTGTACTCACTTTTTTAAGTATCCACCCTTCCAACATATGCATAACCTATATAAGTCCATTGAAAACTTCACAAAAGGCTGGAAAGACTTGTCATTTGTGTTCCTCCATTGGTGATGAATAAAGGTTGATGATCATATTCTCATTATTTTTCTTTCTAGTTCTAGGAAGTTCAATATTCAACCTACTCTTCTATGAAGCTTGAAATTTGAGACACCAATATTGTAGAGACCCAAGGGATCCACTTTATTCCCCACATTCTCATGCTAGCATCAAGATTATTTTAAGCCTTTGGACATTTGAACTTGTATTCAAACCCCACTATCTTTACAAGTACGCCACTGCAACTTACAATACATTTCATTGTTGGTTAGAATGAAAAATGAGATTCGTTAACAATATGATGACTTGTATGTTTTGCTATCTTCTCCTTGAAAAACCAATGTAGTATCTTCTAGTTGCGGGCTCCACATGAAATTTCTCCAACCTCTGCCTGCTAGAGCTGGATCGAGGGAGGCCTCCTTGGTAGCTAGCTGCCGTTTGGCTTGGGACGGACTAGAACTGCTCTCTATTCGCTCTCTCTCTGTCTCTCTCCATATTACTCTTTTCTCTCTCTCAATCGCCCTCTATCTTTATCTTAATCTCTCTCTCTCTCTCTTTGATTATAAGGATGCATGTTCTTCTCTTATATATTTGGAGGAGCTAAATATTATTTTTTACACATGATTACGATTCCTTCATCATATGGAGGATCAATATGCTCTAACATGTGTGTAAATAGACATAGAAATTTTGATGGCTCTCAATCATGGGCAAATGGATTCTTAAATGCACATCAAAATCATCAACATTCAAGAGATGATGATCATTTGACGTAGATTAGTTAATTACGAAAATATAGATTATCAAACAATTAAGAGTGAAGATGCGAATATTTTTAGGTTACTAATATAGGCAGTAGAAACATGATCAAGAAGTATAAAGGATGAATTGCTCAGTACACCTATGTAATTAAGATGGCTGCTATAAGCTTGAGATGGATGCAAATTATGAGATAAGAGTGATTGACATATTATTGTTCTAAATATTCTAGGCATCTTGCATTCAAGTCTTTGTTGAATTAAAATTTACCCAAATATATGAGACATTATCAGGTTGTAAGGGACAAATAAATTATGCTATTCAGAAGGAGTCCTCCACATTTCTAGTGCATAGAAAATGATCATTCATAGGCAGATGAGAGATTAGGGCAAGCTCAATTATATCTGGCCGCTCTTGAAGCTGAGCCGTGTAGGGCATGAACATCATGTCTAGGATCTCTAAAGTAGGATTTGCTAGGACTAATCTTTCTCGAGGTTTAGTTGGAATGGATGGTAGGGTATGAAGTGGTGTGTTCAATGGCGGATATGTCTCAAAGGAAGTCTTATATGCAAGTTCTACATTTTTTTTGTTTCCTTGAGACTTTCTTCTAGGTGTACGTCCCTCAAAAAACAAAAATTGCATTATCCTTTTTGATCCAGCATTAACATTCATGGTGCCACCTTTTCAACATGTTTGCAATGATTAAAAACATCAAAGCACAAGTTAATACTTGCAAGAAAAATTGTTTCTTTTTGATTCACTGAAGGTTTTCGAAAAAGGTTTTTGACTCACTGAAGGTTTTCATTTAAACTTCCTTCTCTTCTTCCTCTCTCTTATCTCCAACCATCTTCCCTCTTTTTCCCTCTCTAGCACTCTCTCTGTCCCCCTCCCTTTCTATCTGATCCTTTCTCCCTTTTGTGTACCCTTCCCATTCTCTCTATCCCTCTATCTCTCTCTCTCAATATTCCTCTTCTCTCTCCCTCTCTTTCTATCTTATCCTTTCTCGCTTTTGTGTACCGTTCTCGTTCTCTCTATCCCTCTGTCTCTTTCTCCCCCTCTCTCTCTCTATTCTCTCTCTCTCTCTCTCTCTCTCTCTCTCTCTCTCTCTCTCTCTCTCTCTCTCTCTCTCTCTCTCTCTCTTTCTCTCCATATTCCTCTTTTCTCTCTCAATCGCCCTCTATCTTTATCTTTCTTTCTCTCTCTCTCTATTATTGTTTACACATGATTACGATTCCTTCATCACATGGAGGATCAATATGCTCTAACATGTGTGCAAATAGACATAGAAATTTTGATGGCCGTCAATCATGAGCAAATGAATTCTTAAATGCACATCAAAAGCATCAACATTCAAGAGATGATGCTCATTTGATGCAAGGAAGATGGACGATTTTCAAGACAAAGGTTTGGAAATATTTATCACTAATATATATATATATATATATATATATATATATATATATATATATATATATATATATATATATATATATATATATATATATATATATATATATACATACATATATGTATGTATATATATATATATATATATATATATATATATATATATATATATATATATATATATATATATATATATATATATATATATATATATATATATATATATATATATATGTGTGTGTGTGTGTGTGTGTGTGTGTGTAAGTCAATGTAGGAATCACCAAGTAATGAACATTATAGATAAATAGATATGTATGACTTCAAGGTACAAAACATGTAGAATTAGATAATTAAAGAAAAATAGATTATCAAAGAATTAAGAGTGAAACACGAGAATATTTTTAGATTACTGATATATGTTGAAGAAGGATGATCAAGAAGTATAAAGGATAAATTTCTCAATATATCTATATAATTAACATGGTTGTTATAAGCTTGAGATGGGTCCAAATTATAAGATAAGGGTGACCGACATATTATTGTTCTAAATATTCTAGGCATCTTGCATTCAAGTCTTTGTTGAATTAAAATTTAGCCAAATATATGAGACGTTATCAGGTTGTAAGGGACAAATAAATTATGCTATTCACAAGGAATCCTCCACATTTCGAGTTCAATTTGATAGAAAATGATCATTCATAGAGAGATGAGAGATTAGGGCACCTCAAATTGTTTTCAAGTACAATATTATTCCATTGAAATCTCCTTCACGTGATTGCATGTTTTCTTCCTCTTCATTGATAGAGGAAATCTCGTGAGGTAATTGATCATGGAGATCATTGTTTTTGGGAATTTGAGTAGGATACATAATTTATTGGTCAATTTTTGCTCTTGTATTTCTCTTAAGAGCTCTTGGAAGTACTGATTTATGAATGAAGGGATTCCATCATCCAATAAAAATTAGGAATAAAAGATTCTTTTGGAGGTGATATTTTTCTTCCACTTCCTTTATCTTGAGCCTCTAGTGTTTCTAAAGTTTAGGGTTTTGTGACTTATTGCTCTAGTCTCTCAAATAGTCAGTTGAAATGTAACTCATTGTTAACAATGTTTGTTCGATTGAAAAGATGGATTGTGTCAAACATAACATGAGTTAGTTCTCCCATCAAGAAGTATAAAGGATAAATTGCTCAATACACCTATATAATTAAGATGGCTATTATAACCTTGAGATGGATCCAAATTATAAGATAAGAGTGACCGACATATTATTGTTCTAAATATTCTAGGCATCTTGCATTTAAGTCTGTTGAATTAAAATTTAGCCAAATATATGAAACATTGTCAGATTGTAAGGGACAAATAATTTATGCTATTCCCAAGGAATCCTAAATATTTCAAGTGCAATTTGATAGAAAATGAGTATTCATTGATAGTTGAGAAATTAGGGCACCTCAAATTGTTTTCACGTACAATATTATTGCATTGAAATATCCTTCACTTCATTGCATATCTCTTTCTCTTCATAGATAGAGGAAATCTCGTGAGATAATTGATCATGTAGATCATCATTTTTTGGAATCCGAGTAGGATACGTTATTTCATTGGTCAATTTTTGCTCTTGTATTTCTCTTAAGAGCTCTTGGAGGTACTGATTTAAAGATGAAGGGATTCCATCATCCAAAAAAATTAGGAATAAAAGATTCTTTTGGAGGTGATCTTTTTCTTCCACTTCTGTTATCTTGAGCCTCTAGTGCTTCTAAATTTTATGGTTTTGTGACTTATTGCTGTAGTCTGTCAAATAGTCATTTGAAATGTAACTCGTTGTTAACAATGTTTGTTCAACTGATAAGACCGATTGTGTCAAGCATAGCATGAGTTAGTTCTACCATCTTTGCACAAAGCTTGGTCGTTTCAAAGTCTAGGCCCCCTCAAGGATAACATTCGTCTAGCCCAATTACAATTAGCCCCTCTTGAAGTTAAGCTTTCTAGGGCGTGCATATCATGTCGAGGACCTCTGAAGTAGGATTTGCTAGGACTAATATTTCTCGGAGTTGAGTTGGAATTGATGGTAGGGTATGAAGTGGTGCCTGGAATGGAGGATATGTCTCTGAGGAAGTTTTACATGCAAGTTCTACGTTTATTTTTTGATACCTCATTAACATTAATGGGGCCACCTTTTCAACATGTCAAATGTTAAGTCATTTGGATTACCTTTTATCATCAATCAAAACGTAGAAGCAAAACTCTGATATGAATCTAGACGACCATTTACAAGAGTGTGCACAAGGAAAGACTTCATCAATAGAGATCAAGTGCTCCTTCAAATCTCTAACCATTGTCAAAAAACTAACCATGGAATCGCCTTCATTCATTTCCTCAATCTGGAGTTGTTTTAAAAGGTAAGCAACACGAGCATCATTCCTTGCTTGGTATAAAGTGGTAAGTGTATCCCAAGCATCCTTTCTTATTTTGCAAGAGCAACGTGAGTAATAATGGCACATATAACAGACAAGGCTATCGATGTATGTGCCTTAGCATATATACCATCCCAAGGAAGCTAGTCGACACTAGGTGTAGTAGGAACTACATCAAGAAGAGGAACCTTGAGAATATCACCATCTTCCATGCCATCTGCAGCAGCTTCAGTAATAGAATTCGGAGGTGTAATAAGACATTCTTGAGCAACCTGCACAATATTCTATAGTGCTTTTGCAACCAATACATGATGCAAAGAGCACAAGGAAGAAGAAGAGGCTTGGAGCACATCACACAATACTGAATGTATTACCAAGAGAATGTAGAAAGATAGGTGACCCGTTAGGGTTAAGGTGTATATACAAGCCAAAGGAAATTACCCTAAGGAGGGAAAAAAGTGCCCCAGTGGTCCTTGTGTGATCACACACATCACTACCTAAATATATCAACAAGAATTGGATTCTTCTCCTACATCTCTATATTAGTGAGTGCTCTTCCTACTTATGCAATAGTGGATCGATGCAAGCAAATACAGGTAGTCAAAGATTGTATTGGCATAATCACTTGAATCGGTTGTGTGTCTGCTTTGAGGTAGAAGGAGAGTATGGATGCTGAAATTTATTGATTGTATAAAATGAGAGAAGTCCAAGGTAGCTAATATTTATAGGAGAAGAGAGGAAACCAACGGGCAAATGATATGGACCAATGAGCATACGACACGTGGTCACCCCAACCTTGAAATTATAAATGGTCAAATGATGTGGACCAATGAGCATGTGACACATGGCATAGTATGCTACAGTTCATAAGTTAGACATTGAAACTATTTTTGGTTTTCTAAGGTATAAGAGAGAAATATTACTTCAAGATTGCATAATATTCACAGGAATGAAACTTAGATACAGAATCGTTTGACACGACCCATACAAGCGATTAAAGGAACTGGAGATTTTCAGATGGACATAATCGCTTGAAATCATGTGTAGTCAGAAACGAGTTTTAGACCTATCTTCTTAGCTAAAAGAGAGGAAGATTAGTTCAAGATTATATGGAATTCACATCAACGAAACTGACATCTTGTACTGTTTGATATGATCGATTCCCGTATTTGGGGGAATTGAACATTTTTGGATGGAAATAATCAGTTCAATCGGCATTTTCCTATTAAAAACCTATTTTAGAACTTCTTTTTTGTTTACTTAGTTATACGAGAGAGAGTCTATTCTAGAGATCTCATACGGTTCACTTGATATACACATGTATATAGAAATACACATATTTTAGGTCTAGATATTTAAGATTAGGGTTTTAGGGTTTAGTATTTCAGATTTAAGTCTAAGTCTTTCTGATTAGGGTTTTAGGATTTTAATACGTAGATAACATATATACACAATCACACATATACATATAATACATACATACATGTATATACACATGCATAGAAAATTATACATATTTTAGATTTAAATCTTTAAATTTAGGGTTTTAGGGTTATAACACCTACATAACATATATGCACACATACACATGCACATATAATACATATATACATGTATATACACATGTATACAGAAATATACATATTTTAGGTCTAGATATTTAAGATAAGGGTTTTAGGGTTTAGTATTTCAAATTTAAGTCTAAGTCTTTTTTATTAGGGTTTTAGGATTTTAATACGTAGATAACATATATACACAAACACACATATACATATAATACATAAATACATGTAGATACACATGCATACAAAAATATACACATTTTAGATTTAAATCTTTAAGATTAGGGTTTTAGGGTTATAACACCTACATAAGATATATGCACACATACACATGCACATGTAATACATAAATACATGTATATACACATGTATACAAAAATATACATATTTTAGGTCTACATATTTAAGATTAGGGTTTTAGGGTTAAGTATTTCAGATCTAGAATTTTAAGATTAGGGTTTTAATTAAATATATATAATTAAATATATAAAATTAATTATATAAAAATAGGATTACATAAGGAAAAAAAATCTGAATATATAAATAAATATATATATAAAATAAGATAATTATATACATAAATAAATAAAAAAAGAACTAGTGTTTTAAATAATTTAATTAAATATTTATAATTAAATATATAAAATTAAATATATATAAATAGGATTACGTAAGGAAAAAAAATCTGAATATATAAACAAATATATATATAAAATAAGATAATTATATACATAAATAAATATAAAAGGAACTAGTGTTTTAAATAATTTAATTAAATATATATAATTAAATATATAAAAATAGGATTACGTAAGGAAAAAAAATCTGAATATATAAATAAATATATATATAAAATAAGATAATTATATACATAAATAAATGTAAAAAGAACTAGTGTTTTAAATAATTTAATTAAACATTTATAATTAAATATATAAAATTAAATATATAAAAAATAGGATTACATAAGAAAAGAAATCTGAATATATAAATAAATATATATATAAAGTAAGATATTATAGACATAAATAAGTATAAAAAGAATTAGTGTTTTAAATAATTTAATTGAATATTTATAATTAAATATATAAAATTAAATATATAAAAATAGGATTACGTAAGAAACAAATCTGAATATATAAATATATATATATATATATATAATAAGATAATTATATACATAAATAAATATAAAAAGAACTAGTGTTTTAAATTCTTTAATTAAGTATATATAATTAAATATAATTAAGTAAAGAAAAAATCTGAATATATGAATAAATATATATATAAGGTAGGATAATTATATAGATAATAAAATATGATAAGAGCTAGTATTTTAAATAAATAAATGAAATATATATGATTAAATATATAAAAATAGGCTTAAATTTGATGATTTTAAATAGAGTGAATATATATACAATACACAAACACACATACTTATATACCTATATATATTCACATATATATACATATAAACATATATATATATACATGTTTTAGTTCTAGGTCATTTGGATGAGGGTTTTAGGGTTTTAACATGCACATAACATATATACACACATACACATACACATATAATAAATATATACATGTATATACACATGTGTATAGAAATATACATAATTTAGGTCTAGATCTTTAAAATTAGGGTTTTAGGGTTAAGGCATACATATAAATTAATTAAGAGGAAAAAAATCTGAATAAATAAATAAATATATATATAAAATAGGATCAATCAAGAAAAAATCCGAATATACCAATGTTCTAAAATGTCCATATTGTAGCAGATGGGTTCTTTGGATCCTAAAGAGAGAATGGCATGTCCTTGCACACAGTGCAAGTATCAAATTTATCGAAAACGATGGATTTGTACTCCACATGTTAGAGAGTATGGATCCTTTGATAGAGTCGACTGGAAAACCTACGGTATCATTCGCATGGTCCCCTAGGTGAGCAGATGGACCCAAAGGACATTGCACCGGTAACCTCTCGTGGACAAAAGAGAGCAGGTGTCGAGAGTTTCATGGACACAATAGAAATTCCACGATCAGAATTTGATGAAGAATATGAAAACATGCGAAGATTAGCTCGTTTACCACTTTACAATGGAGCAAAGATATCTGTACTATGTGCTTCACTCGCGATGCTCAATCTGCAATCCATTTATGGATGGTCAGATAGTAGTGTCACTGAATTGTTCAGGTAAGTGGAGAAAAAATTTGCTTTCATTGTTGTATCACAATAACTTCATTTACTGATTTCATTTTAATTGCTTATTGCAGGCTTCTTAAAGATCAAATTTTGCCAGAGGGCAATGACATGCCTCCAACACGTGGAGATGCGAAAAAACTTTTACAGTCCATTAGAATGGATTATACTAAAATTCATGCTTGTCCGAATGATTGCATTCTCTTTCGGAATGAGTATGAGCATCTCCACATATGTCCAAAGTGTGGAGCAAATAGATTTAGAGAAGACGTTATAGGCGAAGCAATCCCCGCAAAGGTTCTTTGCCACTTTCCTATCATTCCACGAATTAAGAACATGTTTAGATGGAAATCTATAGCTGAGTTAATGTCATGGCATACAAAGAGCATGTCTACAGATAATGTAATGCGAGTGCCAGCTGACTCTGATGCTTGGAAGCACATAGATAGTAAGTGGCCAGAGTTTGCTAGTGAGCCTCGGTCCATACGTCTAGGCCTAGCTATGGATGGAGTGAATCCATTTGGATTACGCAGTTCTTCATGGAGCACATGGCCTGTATGTTTGGTCAATTATAATATCCCACCATGGTTGGCCACAAAGAAAGGTCATTTATTATTAGTTCTTATTGTACCAGGTAAGTATAATGTAAAAAACATGGATGTATATCTTGCACCACTTGTCGAAGAACTACGCATTTTTTATGGGATGGAATCACTATGCGTAACATGTCTCAACCTATAAGAAGACGAGACGTGCGAGTGCAAGGCATACTTATGTGGACAATGCATGACTGGCCTGGTTATGGTGAATGTTCAGGTTTATCGATTTCGGGTTACCATGCTTGTCCTTTATGCAGACCACGACTCGAAGCACGCTATTCCAAAGCACTATGTAAAACTGTCTATGAAGGACATCATAGATATTTGCCTGATGGGCATGTTTTACGTGAAGGACAAATTGGTCGACAAGCGCAACAGCAAATGAAAGCTAGCGATTGGAAACAACTGTGGGATTCAGAAAATCCAGTTGCTAGCATGAAACGGTTGTCCATTTTTCATGAACTCCCTTATTGGAGTGAATTGGTGATCAATCATTTGGTAGACCCGATGCATGCTTTCAAGAATGTGGGAGAGATGCTTTGGAAAACTTTGATCGAAAAGAAAGAAAGCAAAGCACAAAGGGACAATTTAGAAGAGCGAGGTCGTATGCGAGAGTTGTGGGCAATTACTAAGCCCAACGGAACAGTATGGTTACCAAGAGCTCCTTGGGTGCTTCCAAGGATGGAAGAGCAACAAGTGAAGAAAACAATTTCAGAGTTTCGTACACCTATTGGATGCATGAGATGTCTAAAGACTGCTTTCACATGAAACGACGATCTTGCAGGACTCAAGTCTCATGATTGGCACAAGTTTTTACAGTTTGTGCTCCCTGTAGCCCTAAAAGATTGTCTTTCAGAGGATGTACAAAAAACCATTTATAAAATTAGTTCTTTAGTATGGTGGATATCTTCTAAAGATAAATAGAGATAGCATAGAGAGTGCGAAACTCAATGCTATCGAGGCTGCTTGTATGGTAGAGAAATACTTTCCCACAAGTATTCTCACTATTCAACTTCATTTACTGGTTCATATAGTAGATGAAGTTGCAATAGCAGGAACTGTCCATAGTCGATGGATGTTCTTCTTAGAGCGCTTTATGAAGACATTAAAAGGGTTTGTTCGACAGAGAGCACGTCCAGAGGGTAGCATTGCAGAGGGATGGCTTGTACAAGAATCTCTTGTATTCATAACTGAGTTTCTACGTATATCGGATCCCGAAATGCCTCGCTTATGGAGCGATGATGAAGATGTTCGTCTCGTAGGCGATGAACCACAAGGTAAAGCATTGCAAAGAAAAATGGATGCAGCTTTCAGAGAGAAGGCAATAAAGTTTTGCATAGCTAACTCTGAGCCTATGCAAAAGTGGTTAGAAAGGTATGAACTTGCCAAGGAAACTAACGCAAAGGAAAGAGCTCAGTTTCGAAGAAATCGTTCCACTCGATTTTTGCGTCTTCCAGAAAATCTTCGACCTCTCCCCCTTTTTCCAACGAGCAGATGGCTAGATGCAGCGGTTTCACAAGCAAAGGAAGCGGGTGAAGATATCTCTGAAGAAGAAGAAGAACTCGCAAAAGGATGTGATTGGGAGTATATTAAATATGGTGCACTATGGTCTCATGGACGACACTTTCAAATCGCACGAATCGATCAAAACCGGTCTACTTTTGATAGTGGAGTGATGGTGAGTTTTTTGCAAAAAAGTAGAGCGAGTGCAAGAGATGATAATGCTCTAGAAGGCGAGTTAGATTATTGTGGTGTGATTCAAGAAATCTTGAAACTATCTTTCAAAAAGTTTGATTACTTTGTTTTTGATGTGAAATGGTTCAAAGTAGTCACCTCTGGAAGAAACGCAACAGTGAGATGAGATAAGAGCGGTTTGCTTCAAGTATCGCTCCACGTAGTAGACAAATTTTTGAAAACATAGATGTAGAAGAAAGTCCATCTCTACTGGACACAGAGATTCATTCGATAGTTGAGGAGGAAGAGATCATTGTTCGAGAAGAAGAGGTCATTGTTCGAGAAGACGAAGCAATAGACGATGATCAGGAGGAAACCAGCATAGCAAGCGATTTAGAAGCCATCAATTTAGAGATAGATATTTTCGGTGCATCGGATCTTCAAGAGGATGCTAGAATAGAGGACTTTTGAATAAAACACTTGTACGTACTAATTTTTGGTTTTTTTTTTGTTTATTCCCTATATTATTTTTAATTATCGCATGCTAATTTTTTGTTCTTTTATTACAGAGCACGATGGGAGACAGTCCTCCAGTCACTCCACATTCCATGACAGAGGAGCAGTTTTTGGAGTTCATCTCTCAGGTTCCTCCTGCGTATATGGCCGCTGCATCACAGTATTGGATCGCTCCTGGTAGCACTCCTCCCGGCCTCACTCCTGGCGGCCTTACTCCTACCGGCCTCACTCCCGCTGGCCTCACTCCCGCCGGTGTCACTCCCGCCGGTGTCACTCCCGCCGGTGTCACTCCTGCCAGTGTGACTCCTGAGGGTGGTGCTACTCCCGTAGAAGGTATGTCTCCTAGCTTTGTGACTCCACCACGACCATCTTTGCAGCCATCTCCTACTGGGTCTACTAGTAGACATGTGCGTTCGATACCTCAGTGCGATACAGGGTCTGGCCCATCTCGTAGATCGAGATCACGCTCTGGAGCAGGAGGTTCTAGGAGTGGATCTACACGTAGGTCTGGAGGCGGAGGAGGCGGTTGTCGTGGAGGCAGTGCGACGGATGTTGTGTCACCCACTTCTACTCCTAGGACGAGTACCTCAGATGTAGGTACGCCACGCAGTACACCACGCAGTACACCACGCAGTACACCACGCAGTACACCACGTACACCTTGGGGTGCTCATGACCATGATGACTCCAAGGTGTATAGTATCCGAGATGGAGCTCCGGTGATGGATGCGGCTGGCAAAGCAATGCGTGCATGCATACGACAGCTTTGCGCCATCCAGTTTGGACACTCCATCATGCTGAAATGGAGTGAACAAGATAAAGATCGGAAAAATTATATCACACAGACGATTTACCAGGAGTTCCGACCAGCCGATGGACAGTCGATTGTCAGTTCAGAGCGGATTCTACACATCGCACGTGAGGTCATGTCGCATCGACGATCCGAGGCTCGTGATGCATCCAGAGAAGGCTTACCAAAGCCTGTGTGGTTAGATGCTCACGAGTGGGACATGATTCATGATGAGAAGCAGCAGACTCCTGATCGATATCGCCAGCAGCGAAATGCCGTAGCCACACGTCTAGACACGATTGGACCTTCACATTTGGGTAGCGGCAGATATGACACGATGCATCATGAGTTTGTAAGTACCATTTCATTATTGAATTTATTTGTGTTAAATTTCTCATATATATTTCTCTAATCTTTTTATATTTGTTTTAGGAGCTGGCAATGGGTCGTCCTCCAACACGAACGGAGGAGTCTTATGGATATAGTCATGGGTTGACTGCACTATTGCAGGACTTGGAGGGACGCGGTGCGGTAGTTTCATGGGAGCGTTTGCGATGAGGTAATTAATTTATAAACTTGGTTTTTACTTGTTTGTAATTTTCATGTGAATTTATCTCATTCCATTAACGTTCTTTGTTGCAGGACTATTGATATGGAACGTTCTTTGCATGTGTATGGCAATGGAAGACCAATATTTTGTATTTGATTTCCATATGGCAATACATTGCTTTGCCACATTTTGTAAAAGCGTCATATATGACAGTGGTTTGCCACACTCTTGTACATGCTTCATTATTGAAATATATAACTTCTTTTGTACATGGTTCATTGTTGATTCTGATTATCTCTTTTGTGTACAATAATACTCTGTTTCATGAAATCATATTTTGGTTTTCATTAGAGTACACATCACATGTACTCGGTTTTTTTTGGGCAGAGTGTATTGTCTTTTGTTCAGCAACATCATGGTAATGTTGATGTAGCAAAAGACAAAACACTCTGCCCAAAAAAAGTTTTGCAGGTATGGTCGTCAGTATATGCGACGATACTCCCAGTAGTGTCATCGGAATAACCGTCAGTACACCCAGGAGGTGATGCAGTAGAAGCCGATTACCGATGCATATACCGACGTTTATACTGACGCATATATCGACGATTATACCGACGTATATACCGATGCATATACTGACGCCTATACCAACTCTTTGATACCGACGCGCGAACCGACCTTTACACCGGCGTTGCGGCAAATAAAGCCGCGTTCATTTTCCTCGGTAAAAACCTCGGTATACCATCGATCTGTTGTAGTGTGACAAATATATGAGAATCCGTATACACAAGCTCTAAGCCAAAAAACTAGGTTAATAAACCAAGATCACTGATTTTAAATTCCTTCATTAATTGAGCCTTGACCTGCTTGATGCCATTAGCATCATTGCCTATAATAATGATGTCATCTACAGACACATAAGTAGATAACTTCTGATTTATTCTTCTTAAAAAAATAAAGAAGAATTTTCCTTGATTGCAACGAGGCCTTGGTCCTACAAATAAGTAAGAAGCCTATGGTTCCAAGCTCTAGGAGCTTGCTGGAGACCATAGAGTACCTGCCTAAGCTTGCATACATACCTTGTTTTATCTTCATCTTCAAAACTTGAATTCTTCTAATATGCATCCATTTAAGAATGCATTCTTTACATCTAACTGATACAAATTCCAACTTTAAGAAGCAACAACACTTACCAAAACCCTAATTGTTGGCATCTTTGCCACAAGTGAAAATGTTTGTTCATAGTCCACTCCAAGATTTTGGGCAAATCCTTTTGCCACTAACCTTGCCTTGTACCCGTTTATAGAGCCATTTGAGTTCTTTTTTATTTTATATATCCACTTGGATCCAATTACCTTCATGCCTTGTTTCTTGGGGACTAGATCTCAAGTATGATTTTCCTCAAGTGCTTCCACTTCTTCATGCATGGCTTCATTCCATTCTTTCTTCTTCCTAGCCTCTTCAAATGAAGAAGGTTGTTCTATCATAGAGTCTTTAGTGATATGCACAGAGTGCTTGGTGACTAATGATGTATCATATCCATACCTCTTTGTGATCTCCTTAGTGCTTGATTTGAAGAGTCTGGTATGTCTTCTAATTGCTTGACTTTGACCTTGCCTATTGACTTCCAAGCCTTGAAGTCAATTTTTTCTTCATCCTCTGAGTTGATATCTTCTGCTAAATATTCATCTTCTTGAGTGAGGGTTAAAAAATAATTTTTAAAAATCATATGGTAAGTTGACTTTCCTACAATCATCTTCAAACCATGAATTATTTTCATCAAATACTACATCCCTACTAACTATAAATGCTTTTTTAGTGGGATTGTATATCTTATACCCCATTTTGTTCTGATCATTCCCATTAAATATACATTTCTCAACTTTAGGGTCAAGCTCTCCTCTGATTTGTGAGGGAATGTGTGCATAAGCAATGCACTCAAATATTTTGCAATGGTCTGATGATGGTCTCCTACCATTCCATGCTTCATAGGGTGTCATACCGTCCAGTGATTTGGATGGAAGCCCGTTGACCAAGTAGGTGGCTGTGGAAACAGCTTTGCCCATAGATAATTAGGTAACATCTTTTCATTTAACATAGACGGAGTAGCTTTAGCAATTAACATGTTCCTTTCTCTCTGCCACTCCATTCAATTCAGGATTGTATCTTATTGTTACTTCCCTCTTTATGGCTCTATCTAGTAGAAATGAATTAAAGTCATGTGAAAAGTACTCACCAGCTCCATCAGATCTAATCCTCCTAAAGATTCTTCTTGTTTGATTTTCAACTAGTTCCAAGTACTTCTTGAAACATGTAAATACCTCATCCTTATGCTTCATGAAATAAAGGATTGTTTATCTACTGTAATCATCAATAAATGAAACATAGTACCTTGAAACGGAGATGGATTCATCTTTGCTAGGACCCCACACATTAGTGTATACAAGATCCGAATACTCCAAGATCCCTGTATATTTGCTTCAGAGTTCTTTTGTATTATGTGTCCTAGCGTTTTTTCCCATATTTCTAACTCAAATAAGGTTTGATATCTATAATTGAATGGTGCTATATTCCTTGTGTATTCAATTTCAAATTTGAATAATCTACCGGACTTCTCACCTCTGGCAATCCTCTTGAAGCCTTGTTGGGGGTCTTCTAAATATGCTGCATGCTTAGTGGATCTGACTTATAAACCTTTCTCAACAATCTGCCCAACACGAATTAGGTTTCTGGTTAAAGTTGACATATACAAAACTTTACTCAAAAGGTTCATGCTACCATCAGATGTTTTGATATTTCCAATTTGGTTGACTTAATGCTTAGTATCATCACCTGTTTATACTGCATGCTTCCCTTTGGGTTCTTCAAGATCAGATAATAGAGCTACATTTCCACCCACATGATTGGAACAACCTGAATCAATGTAGAAAAGATGCTCATCATCCTTACCTTGCTTGGATATCATGTTCATGATGAGTAATGAATCTTCTTGGTCTTCATTATAGTTGTTGTAGTCCCTTCTTCCTCTAAAGCCTCCTTGATAATTGTTGTTTTTATAGCTTTGACTGTAGTTATGGTTGTAGTTGCCTCCATTATTGTTGTATCTGCCTCTTGATTGCCCGTAGCTACTTCTATGGAATCCTCTTCTCCTTTGATTCCTTGTATTCTAGAAGAATTCTTCTGCCTCTTGCCTTTACCTTTATGCTTAGATTTATTCTTATCTATATAAAGGGCAAAAGATGGATTACCACTAGACTTTTCGTCATTCTTCTTGAGATTTTTCTCATGGGTGAAGAGTTGCACCATCATGGTGTTGAGGTTAGGTTTTTGCATATCCATGGAAAGGTCCATTGCTATGGTGAAGGACTCCCACTTGTCATTAGCCTTGATTCCATTAATGATCTGCCTTGTTATGTGTTCTTCTTCTATGTCCTCTCCAATCTGTGCAAGTTGGTCAGCCACATGTTTCATCTTGGTTACATACTCAACCACTCCTTGCTTTGGTTGCTTCTTTAGAGTTGTAAACTCCATCCATAATTGATTCTTTCTAGCTCTTGTATTTGAGAATAAATATGATGAGAGTACTTCCCAAGTCTCTTGGGTGGTCTTGCAGTTCCTAACATTCGATAACAAGAAATCATAGATTGAGTTCAATAAATATGATCTGGCAAGAGCATCCTTTTCACACCATGGGGTTAAGCTTTCTTGCTCTTCCCTTGTAGGTTGTCCCTTGCTTCTAAAGATTGGTATCTCTTCATCTCATGAGATGTATCCATATAGACTTCTCCCTTGAAGGTAGGCTTGCATGCTAAGTGACCATGTTGAGTAGTTGCTTCTGTCCAATTTTTCAATGAACGGATGGAAATCCATCTCCCATGTCCATTGTTGTTGCTCTGATACCATTGTTAGAGGAGATGGTGGATAGTCACAAGAGATGAAGTGGTGTAGCTAAATCTTGCTTCACACCTACTAAGAATGATGGTTGGAAATTGTAGTGGGCCCCTTTTGCTTGCTAATGAGCACAAATAATGATAATATGTAACTTGGAAGATGATCCACTAATTGGTGGATCAAAATAGATATGTTGGAGTTGATCCAAGAAGTAAAGACTTGCTATTTTTGTTCTTACACTTGTTCAGTGCTTTGATCAATTCTCTGAGCAGAACAAAACTTGACTTGATTCCTTTTGGCGAACTCTAATTAACTTAGTAAGACATCAATCATGAGTGATTTCATAAAAAGTTATGGACTACATGCAGAGAAAGAAGTTTAGCAAGTCCTAGCTCCATCCCAACAATCATGGGCTGCAACACTCATCACACCAATGAGCAAAGTTATGTAAATATCTTATGATCTCGAGAAGCAAATCTAATGAAACTTTGTAGAAGCATAATCAACAATATGCTGAATCCCAAATTCTTTAAATCATGGAAAATGATCAACTAGAAACTGATAACAAGCTCTGAGAAGATCAGTATTCTCATTGAGTTATAATAGAGAAGTGAAATGAGAATGTAATGATCATATACGTATTAAAACATGTACAAATACAATTTCATTGGCAATCATACATTGCTCAATGTGTGAGAGGTGAATGTGCTATTAGATGAGATCTCACTTCGCAATGAATGTACTTCAAAATGATCTCCCAAGCTCGAGATACACACGGGTCTTTTAGATCCTCTTTTTATAGTCATGTTTTGGATCCAAGGTTTGAATTCAAATTCAAACGTCTACCTAAAAGGTGAATCCTAAAGTGTAGGATAGATTTCATCATCACTCAACAACTGATTGATTTGTGATTTTAGAGCTCCCTAACACCATATGGGTGTAATCCAATTTTACAAGGAAAAATATGAAGGATTTTTACAAGAGACTAACCATATGAAGTCTTGAATAGGATATTCAAATAAATCAAGCATAAGTTAATTAGCCAAGTATGTGGGCTTGGGTTTTATTGCACCAACAATAAAGAACAAGTCTTTATTCTTGTCGCAAGGTCAACTACACTTGATCAGGCTTGGCCATGATTGTCCACGAACGTGTGATTGGAACTACTTTGTGTTAGGGGAGCACTAGATTGTGCTCCCGAACTACACTAGACAAGATTTCAGAAATATACTTCTGATTACAAGAACACCCATGCAGGGGAAACGATACAAGAATACGTGACTGATACAAGGAGTCCCGCAACATGGGACTAATAAGTATAAATAACTCACCTAGAAATAATACATGAGATCCCACAACCCGGGATTGTAAGTACGGATCAAGATCTCTGGATTACAAGAACTCCCTTCTGGGAGATGAACTAGATAGAGGAAAGAACTCGACAGGATCTTGTACTATGAGACTACAAGAGGACAATATAGTATGTCCAAGAACTAGACTAGACAAGACTCGAACAAGGAACAAGACAAGAACCGAAACTAGAACTTGGAGAGTACTTACTTGACGATCATGACTCCTTGAGCTCCCAAGAGTAGTATTCACAAGAGTGATTATGAACGTGTCCAAACACCCCATATATAGGTTTTCAAGGGCAGTTCCCAAGGCAGTTGTGAGTTGATGATGTCATCAATGATATTAGCAAATCTATCAATAACTCCGGATATCAGAACTTAGCAAATAGATAGTGGATGTTAGGGTTTTTGGCAATTTCGGACGCAATGAAAGCATTGGTTTCTCTTAATTTTGAACCAATCATGAGATATAGGATTCACATGGAATCTAAGGTTCAAGATGGTCTCCTTGTCCATGACATCACCTCCCCCTCAAGCAACGAGTTCCACGAGGAGCAGTCATATTCTTTGGTCTCGAGTTCATTCGATTTCTCTTATGGAATTCTCGAACCTTGATTGGTGCCCTTTGAAGGTTTTCTGCAGGTCCCCAAGTATGATCATTGATGTCATACCATTTCCAATGAATAAGGTATTCCAATCTTCTTTGAGAGATGCGAAGTAATGTTAGCTAATGTTTTCTCTGATCTTATGTTTGCTATTGCACCATCGAGTTAGAATCTGAACTGTGGTGAAACCTTGTCAAGGAACTCTAGGAGCTCTCTTAGATTTTTGAGTTTCCAATTTGCAGTGAAAATTATTTCCCTATGTTGAAACTCAACATCCATCAATAATTATAACTCAGAAGAGAACTTTCCTCTGAATCCAAGAGTATCAAGAGTCCAATCTTTTTCTCCACATAACCTAAAACAAGAGATTGTTGAGATATTTGACATGAAATTGAAAGAGAGTTGGATCTAATTTTACATAAAATGATGTCTCCTAGCTTTTGAAATTCATTACTTTCCCATTCCCTACCTAAACCATCATTAGTCTGTGAAATTGAAACTCTCTTATTCAAACACATTATTTTTGTTTTCTATAATACCATGTTTTTAAAACATACTACAAAAAATGTGAAAGGCAAAAACCATCGAATCTTTTTCCTTCGTGAAACTCGGCTTGGTCATAATGCCCTTTGAATGTCATCATTCATTTTGTAGAGAAAACTTGAAACTATCGATTGAGCAAGAGAATCCCAATCTAATGAAGACATGCAAGGATCACGTAGATGTACAAGATTTCCATAAACACTCATCCTTGTTGGTACCCCATAATCTGGAAAAGATATAATTAATTGAGTGCTATTGAAAAATGGAACAGATTTGTTTGCAAAACAAAAAATCTACATAATCCCTATAAGAACTTTGAATGTTCCTATTAAACATTCATTTGTTTTTCATTGTTGAACATTGGAAGGAAAAATATATGCAATGCAAAAAAACATATCTTGGAATACAGAAAATGGCTAACAATAATAATAGAGCATTTTCTTAAGTTCACTTATAGTATGACGAGAATGGCAAATGATTATTTAGCACGAGGTCTTTAGGAATCTACACAAGTTGAACTCTTGCGAATCAGCCACATCTCTTTAATTTGAAACTAAGAATATGCCTAGGAAGCATAGTCACAAAATCACTTAGCTATATAGAAAGAAGTTTCCATAAGGAATCCTCTCTTCTTTATAAACCTCACATGAGGTTACACCATTGGAATGACAAGGAGAAGTAGAAGCCATTTGAACACTAAGAGAAATAGAAGAAAATGATCAATATATGAAACCGAGATTCGCAAACTTCATGACTATTTAAAGACAAAATATTTTGTACACATGGAATAGAGTCCCAAACTTTTGACTTGATGTATGAACCATGAAACAAATATCATAGAATTTTGTGAGCCCAAAAATCTTTCTTATCTTCAAAAATCATTTCTCTCTTGGAAATTTAAAGAGTTGCATTGTGTGGTGTGCAAAAATATTTTCTTTTGTATGAAAACAGAAATTATTCACTCAATACAAGAAACTCCATCATGTTACCGGTGCGTTTAGAGCATATTTTCTAAAAAGAAACATTTTTTTGGTACGATTAAACGATGGAAGAATGTTATATTTTTCTAGAAGAGGAAAGATCCTATTTGTCAATTTTTCTAATAAAGTAAGTCTATGATTTGAGGATCGGGCCGATTCAGAGGTATCTGAAATCGAACACGGTCTGGTCACCCATGTGTATGACCAAAGATCTAGGGTTTAGACTTACTAGGAGATCATTTACTCTTGTAACCAAGTGATCCACTTAGCCTACTGGTTAAGTCTCAAGGGTGTGAAGGAGAAGGTCTTGGGTTCAACCCCGACAGGGTACATGGGGAGAGTGTTTTGCCCGAAGAGCTCTAGATCCTTCTAGAAGCACCCACTTGAGTTAAATCTAGCTAACTAGGAAACTTGGCACACATGCACTTACATGGTTGACACATGGATGGTTAGTATACACCTACCCAAGCAGGCAGTCGCCTGGACAGAGCTATATATAGAGGCATTTGGTTGGGAGGAGAGTCATCTCTCTAGCACATGGTGGTAGTTAACTAGGTTGCATTTATTCGATTGAGTAATAAAAAAAACTGAATATAATCATTTTATTCGGGGTTATCCGAATAAACATTAAAAAAAAATGGACAAGGATAAGCTTTTGATCGAAAATCTTTTCGAACAGAAAGTTTTGGATCGAAAAGTTTTGCAAACATATTTACGAAAATGCATTTCATATAGAGCTTTAGAGAATTTTCCTCAAAGGTAAAAATGTTTTTTTGTTTTTTACAAATTTGGAAGTATGTGTATACATGTGTGTATGTATGTGCATGTCATACATACATATGCATACACACACAAACATGCACACATAAACACACACACAAACATGTACACATGTACACACACATGGACATATACACACACACATATATACTTGCACATATACATACGCACACATATACACACACATACATACATACACATGCATATGCATACATGCATAGATACATGCATACACACACATGCACATACACACATATGCATACACGCACACATACATATACACACATGTATACACATACATAAATGCACATATAGATACTTGCACATATACACATACACATACACATACATATATATACTTGCACATATACATACACACATAGACACACACACATACACTCACATGCATACAATACACACATATAGACACACACATATACACTCACGCGTACATACACCCATATGCATACACATACATATGCATACATACATAGATGCATGTATACACACACATGCACCTACATACATACACATGCATATACACATATGCACATACATACATACACATGATCCCTTTTTAGTGGCAAATTTCTACCTTCATACTCAACTCAAAATCAATCAACCTTCAAATTAAACTATAAAAATACAAAAAAGTAAAAATTCATTTTATTTGCTTGAAAACAAATATTAAAATATATCATAGAAAGTAAAATCTTTTATTACTTGTTTACATCTCTTTTGTCATAAGTATCGAAAGTTCGAGTGCATAAGCCGATTTCTATCAAAACTTGGCCATAACAAGTCCCCCTTCAAAAACATATTTGATCAAAAAGCTTCTCTCCATTCTTTCTTCTTCCTAGACTCTTCAAATGAATAAGGCTCTATCTCATAAACTCTTTAGTGATATACATGGAGTGCTTGGTGACTAAAGATGTATCATATCCATACCTTATGGGCTTCTTGCTTTCACCTTGTGATCTCCTTAGTGCTTGATTTGAAGACTCTGGTATGTGTTCTAGTTGCTTGAGTTTAACCTTGCCACTTGACTTCCAAGCGTTGAAGTCAATCTATTCTTCATCCTCTGAGTTGATATCTTCTGTTAAGTGTTGATCTTCTTGAGTGAGGGTTGGAAAATCATTTTCAAAATCATATACTAACTTGACTTTCCTGCAATCATCTTCAAACCATCAATTATTTTCCTGCACCGAAATATATTTCAATGTTTTCATGAGGGTCTGCTCCCATTCCATGCTTCATAGGGTTTCATAGCATCGAATGATTTGGATGGAAGCATGTTGACCAAGTAGGTGGATGTGGAAACAGCCTCTGCCCATAGATAATTAGGTAACTTCTTCTCATTTAACATAGAACTAGTAGTTTACACACTGATTAAAATGTCTCCAGCTCAAAAACAAATGGAAGATTAGTTGGAACTCCTCACAGTGGTAGCAGAGATTTAGAACCCTTTGGAACATACCATACATCATTAAACAGTCTTATCTTTTGTGGTTGATTCTTCACAAGGTTGTATGGTGTGGTTCCAAAGCCAGTCAATTTGGAATTTATGATGGAGTATGTGTGTTTTGTGGTTCGGAGGAGGACATCCCCCACTTATTCTTCCACTATAGGCATGCTCAGGCCAACTAGAGATATTTTCAAAATATTTATCAAAGCTTGTAGGTCAATCTGAGTTACAAAGAAACTTTACTTGGCTATTGTAGTAGATTTGACTATCCTCTATGGAATATCTAGAGAGAACATGCTTTGTGGTTTATATGGAGATCCAGAAACCAAGCTATTATGAAGCAAAATTGCAGCTCTTAGTATTATAAATTTGTTCAAGGCATTAGAGCAGCAGGTGTTCAATGTATTGGTGCTACTACCTCTACTTGTGCTGAGAACTTCTGTCTATCTGAGCATCTAAGATCTACCCCTCCTAGTAAATGAAGAGAATCTTTGCTAAAGTTGTACTCGAACACTAGGTTTGAGATGGTTCTAAGATGTACGTATTGATGCTTTTTTTGATGTGTACCCATTGATCTTCACATTGTCTGATTTTCTCGTTTGAAACCTCTGTAGAGTAGTAGGATGTTATTTCTCTATTATGTGCCTTCATTTCCCCCCTAGTTATCCTTCCATTGGATCTGGAGAATTGTTTTGTACCTTCTATTGTGGGGGAGCCTACCCTCTGTACTTACACACATTTCATCATTTATTCCAAATTTCCTGTTTTCTCAAGAAAAAAAAGAAGGATAAAAGTAGTATCTCAAGATATTTTAAGATAACTTCAAGATCAAGGAAACAAAAGATATGAACTAAGTAGTGTATCAAAATGCAAAGCGAGATAGTGTTTTGAATCATTTGGGCGGGGAAGCCACCATAGAGATGAGACATGTTCTTCTATATCTACAACATGATCATGTTCTTCCAGTTTTAGAACATGAGGCTTGGGGGTAGCCTCCAATATGTATAAAGCTCTATTTTTGAGGACGAACATGGACCACCATAAAGTAAGTTAAAACATTCCCCTCCTTAGGTTCTCAAGAGTTCAGCACATATGTGTCTCTCGACAACGTTAGTGGCACCAAATAAGTCTCTCTCGACAATCTCAATAATACTGCATTATCGTGTCCAAATGGATTTGGTGTAGTGGATAGCATCGAATGCCGTGGGGCTGATGGCATGGGTTCGATTCCTGCCCGACTGGACATTTCAATTTCATTGTCATTTCAACTTTCCTTGTACCCTCCAAAAAAAACTAAAAAAATTTGTATTATTGTTTTCGATTCAGCATTAACATTCATGGCGCTACCTTTTCAACATGTTTGCAATGATTAAAATCATCAAAGCATAAGTTAATACTTGCAAGAGAAATTGTTTCTAATTGACTCGTTGAAGGTTTTTTTTTTTTATAAAGGAAGTTCGGCCTTAGCCTAATCTCCCGGACTTTAATTATATTAAAGAGAAAAAGTTACAAGTGAACGGGACTAGTGCCCATGGGACCCCCCGAATCCCACAACGCAGGGGAGGAGTCTAGCAAGCTACAAGGCATTACAAATGAGGTGGATAACATTACCATCACCCTCATGTGGGACCCATTTGGGTTTCAACTTGTTGTTTTCCAGGAGATAAATACAGTGATGTCTAAACGGTGGTGAACTCTTGACTCGGGAGATTCTTTTACCAAGGAGAAACAAGGATTTCTCGATCGACCATTCCTTAGGAATTTGGTCGAAATTGACGGCACAGCGCTCTCTCCAAATCTTCCAGAGAGCCTCGCCTCTGATGGCATTCCATAGCCTCGAAGAGCATCCAATCGCCTCACCCAACATCACTTGTTGCCAGTTGATTTGACTCGTAATTCTCAAAACTCGGGACACGTGATGCCAGACAACACGGGACTTGGGGCAGTCAAAGAACAGGTGGGCTAAATCTTCGATGCTAAATCTTTGACTCATTGAAGGTTTTTGAAAAAGGAAGAAAAGCGTTCATTTAAACTTCCTTCTCTTCTTCCTCTCTCTTATCTCCAACCATCTTCCCTCTTTTTCTCTCTCTAGCACTCTCTCTGTCCCCCTCTCTTTCTATGTGATCCTTTCTCCCTTTTGTGTACCCTTCCCATTCTCTCTATCCCTCTGTCTCTCTCTCTCTCTCAATATTCCTCTTCTCTCTCCCTCTCTTTCTATCTTATCCTTTCTCGCTTTTGTGTACCCTTCTCGTTCTCTCTATCCCTCTGTCTCTCTCTCCCCCTCTCTCTCTCTCTCTATTCGCTCTCCCCCTCTTTTCTCTCTCTCAATCCCTCTATCTTTATCTTAATCTCTCTCCCCCTCTCTCTCTCTCTTTGATTATAAGGATGTAGGTTCTTCTCTTATATATTTGGAGGAGCTAAATATTATTGTTTACACATGATTACGATTCCTTCATCACATGGAGGATCAATATGCTCTAACATGTGTGCAAATAGACATAGAAATTTTGATGGCTCTCAATCATGAGCAAATGAATTCTTAAATGCACATCAAAATCATCAACATTCAAGAGATGATGATCATTTGAGGTAGATTAGTTAATTACAGAAATATAGATTATCAAAGCATTAAGAGTGAAGATGAGAATATTTTTAGGTTACTAATATAGGCAGTACAAACATTATCAAGAAGTAGAAACATGGCTGCTATAAGCTTGAGATGGATGCAAATTATAAGATAAGAGTGATTGACATATTATTGTTCTACATATTCTAGGCATCTTGCATTCAAGTCTTTGTTGAATTAAAATTTACCGAAATATATGAGACATTATCAGGTTGTAAGGGACAAATAAATTATGCTATTCACAAGTAAAAAATAAATAAATTACCCTCAAAAAAAAAATCTTGCATTATCGTTTTCAATCCAGCATTAACATTCATGGCGCCACCTTTTCAACATGTTTGCAATGATTAAAATCATCAAAGCATAAGTTAATACTTGCAAGATAAATTGTTTCTTTCTGACTCACTGAAGGTTTTCGAAAAAGGAAGGAAAACGTTCATTTAAACTTCCTTTTCTTCTTCCTCTCTCTTATCTCTAACCATCTTCCCTCTTTTTCTCTCTCTAGCACTCTCTCTGTCCCCCTCTCTTTCTATCTGATCCTTTCTCCCTTTTGTGTACCCTTCCCATTCTCTTTATCCCTGTGTGTCTCTCTCTCTCTCAATATTCCTCTTCTCTCCCCCTCTCTTTCTATCTCATCCTTTCTCGCTTTTGTGTACCCTTCCCGTTCTCTCTATCCCTCTGTCTCTCTCTCCCCCTCTCTCTCTCTCTCCATTCGCTCTCTCTCTCTCTCTCTCCATATTACTCTTTTCTCTCTCTCAATCGCCCTCTATCTTTATCTTAATCTCTCTCTCTCTCTGTCTTTGATTATAAGGATGCATGTTCTTCTCTTATATATTTGGAGGAGCTAAATATTATTGTTTACACATGATTACAATTCCTTCATGACATGGAGGATCAATATGCTCTAACATGTGTGCAAATAGACATAGAAATTTTGATGGCTCTCAATCATGAGCAAATGAATTCTTAAATGCACATCAAAATCATCAACATTCAAGAGATGATGATCATTTGACGTAGATTAGTTAATTACAAAAATATAGATTATCAAAGAATTAAGAGTCAAGATGAGAATATTTTTAGGTTACTAATATATGCAGTAGAAACATGATCAAGAAGTATAAAGGATAAATTGCTCAATACACCTATATAATTAAGATGGCTTTTATAAGCTTGAGATGGATCCAAATTATAAGATAAGAGTGACCGACATATTATTGTTCTAAATATTCTAGGCACCTTGCATTCAAGTCTTTGTTGAATTAAAATTTAGCCAAATATATGAAACATTTTCAGATTATAGGGGACAAATAATATATGCTATTCCCAAGGAATCCTCCATATTTCCAGTGCAATTTAATAGAAAATGAGCATTCATAGATAGCTGAGAAATTAGGGCACCTCAAATTGTTTTCACGTACAATATTATTGCATTGAAATAACCGAGTAGGATACGTTACTTCATTGGTCAATTTTTGCTCTTGTATTTCTCTTAAGAGCTCTTGGAGGTACTGATTTAAAGATGAAGGGATTCCATCATCCAAAAAAAATTAGGAATAAAAGATTCTTTTGGAGGTTATTTTTTTCTTCCACTTCTCTTATCTTGAGCCTCTAGTGTTTCTAAATTTTAGGGTTTTGTGACTTATTGCTCTAGTCTTGCAAATAGTCATGTGAAATGTAACTCGCTGTTAACAATGTTTGTTCGAGTGAAAAGATCGATTGTGTCAAGCATACCATGATTTAGTTCTACCATCTTTGCACAAAGCTTGGTCCTTTCAAAGTCTAGGCCCCCTCAAGGATAACATTCGTCTAGCCCAATTACAATTAGCCCCTCTTGAAGTTAAGCTTTGTAGGGCGTGAATATCATGTCGAGGACATCTGAAGTAGGATTTGCTAGGACTAATCTTTCTAGGAGTTTAGTTGGAATTGATGGTAGGGTATGAAGTGGTGCCTGGAATGGAGGATATGTCTCTGAGGAAGTTTTACATGCAAGTTCTACATTTATTTTTTGTTTCCTTGAGACTTTCTTCTAGGTTTGATAGTTTTCTAGATTATCATTGTTTCACCCTTCCCCGACTATCCTTGCAAAACATTGCTCTGTGCCGTTGCCATCAACTTTATTAGTCTCGAATCCCTTTCCGTTTGTGTCTCTACTATTATATCTATTGTGTTTGCATTCATTAGAAATCGTTTATAGGTAACATCCTACATCGATTTTCACATGGAAAGCGGACCTTTGACATTAATGGGGCCACCTTTTCAACATCTCAAATGTTAAGTCATTTGGATTACCTTTTATCATCAATCAAAAAGTAGAAGCAAAACTCTGATATGAATCTAGAAGACCATTTAAAAGAGTCTGCACAAGTGAACTATGAGGAAAGACTTCATCAGTAGAAATCAAGTGATCCTTCAAATCTCTAACCATTGTTAAAAAACTAACCATGGAATCGCCTTCATTCATTTCCTCAATCTCGAGTTGTTTTTAAAGGTAAGCAACACGAGCATCATTCCTTGCTTGGTATAAAGTGGTAAGTGTATCCCAAGCATCCTTTCTTTTTTGCAAGAGCAACATGAGTAATAATGGCACATATAACAAGCAAGGCTATCGATGTATGTGCCTTAGCATATATACCATCCCAAGGAAGTTGGTCGGCACTAGGTGCAGTAGGAACTACATCAAGAAGAGGAACCTTGAGAATATCACCATCTTTGACGCCATCTGCAGCAGCTTCAGTAATAGAATTCGCAGGTGTAATAAGACATTCTTGAGAAACGTGCACAATATTCTATAGTGCTTTTGCAACCAATACATGATGCAAAGAGCACAAGGAAGAAGAAGAGGCTTGGAGCACATCACACAATATTGAATGTATTACCAAGAGAATGTAGAAAGATAGGTGACCCGTTAGGGTTAAGGTGTATATACAAGCCAAAGGAAAATATCCTAAGGAGGGAAAAAAGTGCCCCAGTGGTCCTTGTGTGATCACACACATCACTACCTAAATATATCAATAAGAATTGGATTCTTCTCTTACATCTCTATATTAGTGAGTGCTCTTCCTACTTATGCAATAGTGGACCGATGCAAGCAAATACAGGTAGTCAAAGATTGTATTGGCATAATCACTTGAATCGGTTGTGTGTCCGCTTTGAGGTAGAAGGGCTAGAGTATGGATGCTGAAATTTATTGATTGTACAAAATGAGAGAAGTCCAAGGTAGCTAATATTTATAGGAGAAGAGAGGAAAGCAACAGGCAAATGATATGGACCAATGAGCATATGACACGTGGTGACCCCAACCTTGAAATTATAAATGGTCAAATGATGTGGACCAATGCGCATGTGACACATGGCATAGTATGCTACAGTTCATAATGATCAAGTGAAGTTGACCAATGAAAGGATGCCATGTGGAACCAAGGGCAACGCGAAAAGAAGATCTATATAACCGCCTCACTTCATTTGTGCCATTTTCTATGATATGTCTACTACCCCTTATTTCACATAGTAAACAAAGATTTTTGAATGTACATAATCATTGGAATCTATCGTGTCTAGTAAAAAACCTGCGTTGGAACTATTCTTTCTTTTCTAAGCTATAAGGGAGAAAGATTAGTTCAAGATTTCATGGAATTCACATGAATGGAACTTAGATGTTGAAAGTATTCTTTGTTTTCTAAGGTGTAAGAGAGAAAAATTACTTCAAGATTGCATGGAATTCACATGAATGAGTTTTATATGTTGAATTGTTTGACACAACCAATACAAGGGATTAGGGGAACAGAAGATTTTTGGATGGACATAATTACTTGAATCGATTGTGTGTAGTCCAAAAATTGTTATAGAGCTATTCTTTGTTTTTTACGGTATAAGAGACAAAGATTACTTCAAGGTTTCATGGAATCCACATGAATGAAAGTTAGACATATAAACTATTCTTGGTTTTCTAAGGTATAAGAGAGAAATATTACTTCAAGATTGCATAATATTCACAAGAATGAAACTTAGATACAAAATCGTTTGACACTACCCATACAAGCGATTAAAGGAACTGGAGAGATTCAGATGGACATAATCGCTTGAAATCATGTGTAGTCAGAAACGAGTTTTAGACCTATCTTCTTAGGTAAAAGAGAGGAAGATTAGTTCAAGATTATATGGAATTCACATCAACAAAACTGAAATCTTGAATTGTTTGATATGATCGATTCACGTATTTGGGGGAATTGAACATTTTTAGATGGAAATAAGCGGTTCAATCGGTCTTTTCCTATTAAAAACTTATTTTAGAATTTTTTTTTTTTAGTTAGTTATAAGAGAGAGTCTAATCTAAAGATCTCATACGGTTCACTTGAATCTAGCTTAGAGCTTGAGTCATTTGATATGACCAATTCAAGCGACTACAACCAATCGAGATTTTTGGATGGTACTATTTGCTTGAATTTTTCATATCCTAAGTTCTTGGTTTTCTCGTTGTGTTCTCTCATATCCATATGTGTGATCCTCCTTTCACATCTCTTTTAAACAAATCATGGCTAGGACAAAGACGAAAACTAAGAATTTATACACTACTGAGGAGCAAAACTGTTGGTGCAATTAAGCCCAAGCCTACATACTTGATCATCTCACTTATGCTTAATTTAATCGCATAACCTTTGGAAGACTTCATATGTTCAACCTCTTGTAATTCTACTTCATACTTACTTTTGTAAAAGTGAAATATACAAAATCTCATATCATTTGAAAGTTTAATCAAGTGAGAATCAGTCCTATACTCTAGCATTCACTTTTGGGTAGAGATTTGAATTTGAATTCAAATCCTTTGGCTCCAACAATAACTATAAGAACAGGATCTGAAAGGCCCACATCTATCTCAAGATTTAGAGTTCATTCTGGTGTACTTTCATTGAGAAGAAGAGCTCACCTCATAGCCCACTCAGTTCTCACTCATTGAGCAATAATTGATTGCTAATCACATTGTATTTTTACATAATTTAATACATACATGATCATTACTTCTTATTCTCATTTCTCTGTCATAACTCCATTAGGATAGTGATCTTGTTAGAGCTTTTTCTCACTAGTGGATCATTTCCTATGATTTAAAGCATGATAGAACTGACATACTTTGTATTTTAATCCTACAAAGTTTCATTAGTAATGCTTCTCACGATCGTCAGATATTAATCCATCTTTACTCACTCATCTACACACAGTCACAACCCATAAATGTCAGGATGTTGTTGTAGTTAGAGAATGGTTCAAAACACTGAATAGGTGTATCAACCAAAATAGCAAGTTTTGGATCTTGGATCATATTCCTAGCTATCTGTTTTGATCCTACCATTAGTGGATTATCTTTCAATCAACATATGTGATAATTTATGCTTATTAGCTAGCTAAAGAGGCCCACACGACTCTCTAGCCATCACTTTTAGTAGGTATGAAGCAGGTTTTAGCTACACCAATTCATCTCTTGTGACTATCCACCATCTCCTCCAACACTGGTATCAAAGCAAGCATAATCAAGATGGGAGATGGATTTCCATCCTTCATTGACAAATTGGACACGAACAACTACTTAGCATGGTCACTAAGGATGCAAGCATACCTTCAAGGGAGAGGCTTATATCCATACATCTCAGGAGATGAAGACATGCCAATTCTCAGGAGCAAGCATCAACCAACAAGGGAAAAGCAAGAAAGGTTGATCACATGGTGTGAAAAGGATGCTCTTGCCAGGTCATATCTACTAAACTCAATCTCTGATTTCTTGCTACCAATGTTAGGAACTGCAAGAAATTCCAAGAGACTTGGGAAGTACTTTCATCATACTTCTCCTCAAACACAAGAGCCAAGAAAGATCAGTCGTGGATGGAATTAACAACCCTTAAGAGACAACCAAAGCAAGGAGTGGTTGATTATGTAACCAAAATGAAAGGTGTAGCTGACCATCTTGAAAGTATTGGAGAAGAGATAGAGGAAAAGAACATAGTGAGGAAAATCATGAATGAAATTAAGGTTGATGACAAGTGGGAGTCCTTCACCACATCAATGGACCTCCACATGGATATGCAAATACCTTCTCTCAACACCTTGATGGGACAACTCTTCACCCATGAGACAAAGCTCAACAAAAGTGGTGACAACTCAAGAGGTAACTAAGCTTTTGCCCTTTATATAGATAAGAATAAGTTAAGGTTAAAGTTAAAAACAAGAAACAGGAAGAAGAGGCTAGTACCTCTCAAGCTAATTATGCAAGAAGAGGAAGAGGTGCTAGAGGAAGGGGTAGAGGAGGAAAGCAAGGCAGGGGGAGACTCTATAACCATGCAACATTTGTGGACTGAACAACCACACTACAGAAGAATGCTACAAAAATACAAGGAACTAAAGGAGAAGAGGCTTCCATAGAGGAAGCTATGGACAAGCTAGGGGCTGATACAACAATGGTGGAGGCAACTACAACCATAACTACAATCAAAGCTACAACAAAAACAATTATCAAGGAGGCTTTAGAGGAAGAAGGGACTTCAACAAATATATTGAAGATCAAGAAGACTCTCTACTCATCATGAACATGTCATCCAAGCAAGGTGAAGATGATGAGCATCTCTTCTACATTGATTTAGGTTGTTCCAATCATATGGCTGATGGTTGAGTTCCATAGGAGTACCTGCAATTTTAGTGTCCTCCATCTTAAACTTTACGAACATATCATGTATGTACTTCCTTTGAGTGATAAATATACGAGAATCTGTATACACAAGCTCTAAGCCAAAAAAGTAGGTTAATAAACCAACATCAACATAATGTAATAATATATTTTCATATACCGCACATACCGAAAGGTCGTTGCAAAGTGATGTAACCCTTTTTATTCATTAATGAAGAGATAGTACGGGGTTATCCGGTGCGAGAAGAGACAGGATCGCTAGACTGTCTGTCTAGGCGATTTGCGGCCTTGCGGGGACGTCGTAGTTCAAAATTTTCATAGATCTGAGTATGGTTAAATCTGTTCTTATTGAATTGCCGTAAACTAATACTACACAGTATTACTGTAGTAACATGAATAGATATGTTTGATTATGTGATTGAACGACTGTGCGATAAGATACTGTGTGATGATACCGTAAATGGAAGATTATGACTGTGTAACAGAAGTAATGCATGAGTGTATAATTATTGTTTGGGTAATTAGTTAATTGGGAAAATCGATAAAGTGCCTCTGCATTATCAGACCCCTACCATCCCCAAGAACCCAAAAAGAGATTAAAAGCGGATCTATTGAAAAAATCCCTTTTAACACTGGTGCCGTCTATGGGAAGATGGCAATAGATTGAGAATACTAAGTAAAGTTAGAGCAGTGCATAAGGCAAGCGGTGCAGAGGTGATATATGCCGGTTACTCGGTCCGGCGAGTCTTATCCGAAGTATAGAAGAGACCAGCATCCGTGGGTAGTTCCAAATCTATTAGGGACACCCCTAGGTGGTAGAAGTGCAGGCCATTTAAGCCTAGTTGTCGAAGGATCGGAGCCAGTTAGCAGTGATTCCGATGCCAGTTCGGTAACACATGATGAGATTCCAGTAGATTCCGGTGTGATTCCGGTTTGTTCTGAAGAAGGTGCAGTGATTTCTGGGTGTACAGAGATAGAGTGCGCAGTTCATCTGACATTATCTGGTCAGGATTCAACTATTTTTGGTGACAAAGTTATGTTGCCAAGTGAGACCGTTTTGAGTGAAAAGACAATCGTGTGCGGTGAAAGTCCGATAACTTCCTGTGAAATTTCAGTACCATTTCGTGGGAGTCTGAAGTTTTTCAGTGATACTGCAGTACTACCTGGTGGATCCTTGTTACGTTCACCACTGTTCGAGGCAAGCTTGCCTACTCTAGATACTAAAGCTGAGGATAGACTATTTAATTTGGAGATAAGTAAGAGATTCAATGCCATTTTCGAGCCGGAAGGTGAGCACTTTGATAATACAGATTTCGAAGGACAAGAGACACCCTCTCATAACTCAGGGAACAATAATAGTACCAATAATAGCATCATGAGTGGACAACAGCAACAACAACAGCACCAACAATAGCAACAACAATAGAAGCAACAACAAAAACAACAACAATACCAACAGCAACAGCCACATCCAATCATCCCATCTCGACCGGTTCCAACAGGGGTGACTTATAGAGAGTTCGGTGGATTTCCGGGGAATGATCCTGATGCACATGTGCGCACGTTTGAGATCAGTTATGTACTATTAAACCACCCACCTGACCCGGCATACAAGGCCATCGTATTTCAGGCTACATTGGTCAATGAAGGAGCGAGGTGGCTAACAGAGTATGATATCAACCATTTTGCTAACTATGATGATGTGAGATACACGTTTTTATAGAGGTTCCGGTTGAAGAAAAATCCTGCCGAAATCTTCAACTATTTGCAGAACAATCGACAGAAGCCCCACCAGACTGTTGAGGAATATACAACATTGTTTAGAACTCACTTAAGACAACTGCCTCCGACACACGCTAATCTACCGAATGATGTGATAACCCAGTGGTTCATTTGCAGTTTGACCCCACAGTTAAGACAAATTATGATCATTCGCTGTGTGGATGCTATGACACTAGATGTTGTTATTGCGATGGCCGTGTAACTAGAGCATAAAGTTGGGGGATTCACCGAAGACTTGGAGTGGTTGAAGCTAGTAAGAACGTAATAGATGATCCAGCTAAACAGATGTATTGCACCAAGTGCAAAAATCCAGGGCACACCAGTACTACATGTGCCCTTAACCAGACGTATTGTGCCATCTGCAATACAACGGGACACTCAACAAAAAATTGCACGTATAATGCCAAGGTGCAGGGGCGAGTAGCTGTAAATGCCATCATACAAGAACCACGTCAACCAGTAGCCCATTATGTGCCACCACAAATGCGAAACAAACAGTCGCAAGGATATCGGAATTACTAGGGTCAGAGGAATACCAATTTCAATTCAAATTGATGGAAGGCAGGTACATGAGAGGAAGGTACTTCTCTTCCACCACCTCGATGTCATTTTTGCGGAGAGATTGGCCACATCCATAGATTTTGCAAGGATGCAGCAGAGTACGACAAAAGAAAGAAGGAGCGACAAAATCCAATGACCAACATCGTCTATAACCAGTGGAATCACAAGCAGCAGTGGTTCAGAACAGATCGGGTAAGCAATCGCAACCCGCCGCTGAGGTGTTCGAGCCTGGTATCTGTGAGCAGCAACGAATGTATACAAAGGCTAGTCAATGGAGAGCTAAATAGCCAACTATGTTTCCTGATCCAATTCCGATAACACAGGTTCCCCTGCCTAAGGCAAGATCGAATGAACAAAATTCTGCCCTAGCAACAGTAGAATCATCATCAGAATCCATGAGAAGTACGATCCAAACAGATCAGGTATGGGATATCCTATCTAAGGCTTCAATTACACTCCCTTTGGGGTAGTTACTCACCTTAGTGCCAGGCGTCAGGTAGCAGTTTCAACAGCAGGTTAGCCCCGGATCTTCCTGCACTCCGGCGACTACAACAATACAACCGGAAGCTGATTCTATGGTGGATCATTTAGTCCCATTAATCATTGTCTGGCATAAAAACTAAAAGATTACTCAAGTGCTAATTGATGGCGGTTCAGGTGTGAATATAGCAACGACATCCCTCTGCAAGCAATTGGGTTGGACCCAAATAGAACCCGTACAATTTTTTGTACGCATGGCAGACCAATCCCGAGTCCATCCGGTGGAACTAGTACGGAATATTCCGATTACTTTGCAGGGTACCATGTTCAAAATGACTTTTGTAGTTCTCAAACTACCACAATCCAGCCTCGAATACAATCTACTTCTCGATCGGCCATGGTTGAAACAAGCCAAAGTTGTACAGGATTGGTCCACGCAGGAGTTAACTTTCAAAGATAATCACCATAAATATGTAGTTAAATTGGATGCCATGCAACCCTGCGAGCTTCATGCAAGACCATATGTAGCGGAGCCGGTCCACATGTTGGATGGCTTATCTGATGACGAGGAAGAGGCGTTTCTGAAGACCAATAAGGATCTGATCTCATTAGGTACGGTAGATCTCTAGTCAGTCGTAGAGAAGTGGAGTCCGGCCGCTTGCACGGTGGTACCAGTGACCGGAGATGCAGATGCAGATGATAGTGTCACTATGGATGGAGCCACCTTACGCCAAGTTTTGTAGTCCGCTGATCATCTAGTAAAACCTCGACAGTTTTATATACCGGAAGATGAGTTAGTAACATATACTTTAAGTGATGCGGTTAACCCGCGACCAATTAAGATTAAGGCAGGATTGTCAGAGAGATTTCAAGATGATTTGATACGACTCCTGCGTGAGTTCTCTGATGTTTTTGCTTGGGACTATCGAGATATGACAAGTCTCAACCTGCGGATCTATCAACATCGGGTAGTGCTCAAACCAGAAGCGAAGCCAATTAAACAATCTAGTTACCGAATGAACCCCAAATATGCAGCACAGGTCAAAGCAGAACTCGATCGGTTATTGAAGGTGGGATTCATTGTACCAATCGAGCATGTTGAATGGATATCACCAATTGTGATTGTCGTGAAGAAAAATAAACAGTTGCGTATGTGTGTTGATTACCGGAAACTGAATGCGGCCACTGTACCAGATCCATTTCCTCTCCCCTTTTTGGGCACAATGCTCGACAGGGTGGCCGGACACGAGATGTATTCATTCTTAGATAGATACAGTGGCTATAATCAGGTGTGGATGGCAGAACAGGACATACCTAAAACAGCTTTTATCACGAACTCGGGTGTTTATGCTTGTACAATAATGTGGTTTGGGTTAAGGAATGCTCCAAGTAGGTTTTAACGATGTATGCAAGAAGTTTTTTCACCCTACTTGACTACTTTTATGCAAGTATATTTGGACGAATTTTCCTTATTTGGGAAGATTGTGTCACACCTCTATCATTTACGATGCTGCTTTGAAAAATGTCGCGAACATCGATTATGCTTGAATCCGATAAAGTCTGTTTTTGCGGTCTCATGTGGCAAACTACTCGGACATATTATCTTTGCACAAGGGATACAAGTTGATCTGGATAAAGTTGTAGCTGTGTTGGAGGCACCCGTCCCTATGACACCGAAAGAAGTTATGCATTTTCTGGGCCAAATACGGTGGCATAGGAGACATTTATGGTGGTTAGCTCATTTAGCAACACTGCTCAATCGGCTTATGACTAGTGCTGCACGGCAATATGATTGGACACCGGAGTGCCAAAATGCATTCGATCGTTTAAAGGTGTTATTGACGTAGGCTCCAATTTTGCAACCAACTGATTGGGATCGTCTATTCCATGTTTTTGTGGATGCATCGGACATCGCTATTGGAAGTGTGCTAATCCAGCAAATAGATAAATGGTTTCGGCCTGTATATTATGCAAGTCATCGATTAGCCCCTGCTGAAAGAAACTATTCAGTGACCGAAAGAGAATGTCTCGGGTTGGTGTACTCTGTGAAGAAGTTCTGCCATTATTTGTTAGGCTGGAAGTTCACCTTCCACGTGGATCATGCCGCACTTGTGTATTTGGTCCGGCAGCAACATTTAGGTGGTGCTTGGCTCGATGGGTTTTATTGTTACAGGAATTGGACTATGAAGTTATTCATCGACCCGGCACAGCACATACCTTGGTGGATTTTCTATCTCGATTGGATTCAGATGAAGCTCCGGTGGGGGTTGATGACACTACACCAGCAATTTACGCTACTGAGCCAACTATTGAAGAATCTACTGCACCTCTTGTTCCCCTACATACTACGATACATTACTGACTTTTCTCATTGACGGGTGTCTTCCTCCTCAAACTCCCCCTGCTCTGCGGCGGAAATTTGCAGTTTACAGTTCGTAGATTCCGGTTGATTGTAGGTCAACTATACTACATGGATCATACTGGTGTTTTACTTCAATGTATCCCACCACATAGTACAATCGGTTATTGCTATGGCTCATTCATTACCCTCAGGTGGACATTTTGCAGCTGATCTTACTCGCCGTAAAATTCTTCAAAGTGGGCTTTGGTGGCCTACCATGAACAAAGATGTGACTCAGTTTGTGCAGCACTGTGATACCTGCTAATGGTGTGGACAACCATTACAGTGGCACTTCTTTCCCCTTCAACCTGTCTTACCTTTGGAACCCTTTTAGAAGTGGGCTCTAGATTTTATTGGTCCAATAACACCACCAACCACTTTCACCAATAGCTGCTATATCTTGACTTGTACCAATTATGCCACTCGGTGGGCGAAGGCTTGGGCATTATGGTCCGCCACAGCAGTTTCGGTGGCCAAATGCCTAATGAAGGACGTTTTTCCTCGTTATGGGTTGCCTCTAGAAATCGTTACGGACCAAGGTACACACTTTGTTAACCACTTAATGCAAGTATTGACCGAGACATTTCAGATTGTCCACAAATTCAGCTCACCTTATTATCCCCGTGCCAATGGTCTCACGGAGAGTACTAATAAGACTTTGTTGACTATGCTCCGCAAATTGCTTTTGGAATGTCCGGAACGTTGGGACCAATTACTACCTGCACTTCTATGGGCTTATCGGACAAAGTACAATGTTGCTACTAGCATGACCCCGTTCAAACTCGCTTATGGATTGGAAGCCATTGCACCGATGGAAGTAGTAGTGCCGAGTCTACGTGTTGCCTTAGCTCAGAAATCGCTACCGGAAGAATCCTTGCCATTTCAGTTGGATACACTCCGATCATTGGATGAACAGTGATGGGAAAGTTTTCTGGTACTTCAAGAAGTTGAGCTTCGTCAAGCTCGTACCCATGATCGTTTCTTGAAGACCCTGTGTTTACAAAGGGGCAACTGGTGTTATTTTACAATGCTAAAGCAAATCGGTCTGTTGGAAAATTTAAATTACAGTGGTTGAGTCCGTACCGAATTATTGAGCAGGTGGGACCCACTACTTTTAGGTTGGCCACCTTAACTGGAGTTCCCCTCCCAAAAGTGGTTAATGGTTCTAAGTTACGCCCATATCACCAACAACTTAATCACTGCTGCTGTGTTCTTTATTTTTTTTGCGTGTTACTTATATTCTGTTTATCTCTGCGTTTCAATTGACCACTGATCATAATCTCCTCATTATGGTATCTAACTATGATTAATCGCCGCCGTGTGTAACTGTTTCTTCTACTGCATGCATGTCGTAATTATGGCAGATATCTTCCCAATATCGCGCGATGATTAGGGTTTTCGCCCACCTAATGTTGTCTGTGTGACTACTTAATCTTGTTTCTTTTCTTATTAATCACTATTGTGTTTGTGTGATTGTGCTTTCCTTGTCGTCTGTATCTTTGTACTTATTGTGCGCACCATGGAAGCCTTAGCGAATGTCGCTACTTTCCATGCAGGACTCACTCCACAAGTGAGTGAGTACTTGCATACTCGCGGCTTGATGAATTTCGCTAAATTGCCCTAGCATTCAGTGGAATATCAGCCATTTTATGCGCAAATTATTGCTACCATCACCTCTACACCTGCTACAGAGCAGTGTTGGCCCATTGCCTGCTTCCCATCCCGCGTTGTGATCACTTTAGCTTCGTTTACTGAAGCTTTTTGTCTCCCTACGGAAGGATTGGAGAATGGTCCACTCCTTCCTGTAGCCACCATGAAGGAGTTGTTTCCTCGGCACTCATCTAATGAGTACGCCATTCTGTGTAGACCCGAACCAGAGCGCACTGCTCTGCAATTTTTACTTGCCATTTTGAATTTGCAAAAATGCACTTACGGTATCTCGCACCCCTTCTATTCGATGATCGACATGGCTTCTCGCGAGCCTGTCAATTTTGCTTCTTTTTATTTCTGACGCATTCACCGTGAATGTGTCGCAGTTATCAAACAGGTCAATAAGAGTGACCTTCCGCGTTCTCGTCTTCCCCATATCCTCACTTTTCTCTTTCCAGTAATATTAGCCGTGCAACCGCCTCCAACCACTCCCATCTTGTTCCATGAAGAATCTGCTCAAGTGCTCGAGGATGCAGAGGATGATGATGAAGATCTCTTCCAACTTATTCGCCGGAAACGCAGATGTATAAGCCCCTCTGAGAGCCAGGTGCAAGGATCAAAGGCTCGGAATGAAGAAGAAGTCTTCCATGACACCGCTACATCTATGCATGTCGAATCTTCTGATTATTCTTCTCCAAATAAGCAGCACGATCAAGATGTCCACACTGAAGACTCTGACAAAGTTTCTTCTCGGGAGGATTCTCATCAGCAGAATCAAGAAGCTGTGGATGAAACTATTGCTGAAATTCTTTACGACGTGATAACCCTGATTGAAGTTGTAATCGACAAGGTTGACTCGAGTAGGCAGAGAATTCTGATACCTACTCCTCCACCAGTAAACCCCGTTGAGTCCCTTATCTCTGTTCAACCTATTGTTCCTGAAGCACCCGCTACTTCATCTTCTTCTCCTAATTACTCTCCACCACCTTCCCCTCACCTATTATCAGCTTCTTCATCTCAGCCACTTCCTCCTCTTCCTCTTTCGGCTCCAATGTTTAATGAATTAGAATCGATGGGTCGACTGTTGATCCAATTCTCTCAGTAGTTACCTATGCAAATGAAGTAGGCAACCGATCATATTCGACATGATTTACAGCACAAAGTGGATATATTAGAAGCAGATATTGCCCCATTACAGGAAGAAGCAAATGCAGTTAAGGCAGAAAATCATGCTTTGCAGGTTCAACTTCAGCAACTTCAACCTCGCCTTACAGAGCAGGATAATCTTATTGCTCAACGCGATGCTGCTCTGGCTGAGTTAAAATCCAGGGATGTTCTTTTAATTGCTCGTGATGAAGAAATCAAGCATTTAAATCAGTTGGTACAGGATAAGGAGGATGCTCGGATTGCTCTCGGTAATCTTTTAGAAGAAACTCGCGTTGAGCTTGATGAGCTCGTGTAGAGAGGACAAGAAAGGGCTAATTTGGCTAAGTAGACTACTACCGAACTACAGACTACAACTAACGATCTTTTCCAGGCGAATTCTGCTCTAAAAGCACAGACGAGTCTGACAATTCAACTTCAGAAGGAGGTAGCAGGGATTAAGAAAGAAAGAGATGCTTATTATCAAACAATTCAATATCCAGCTCAGGAGCTGGAGCGAAGAGAAAAGCCGTTAGGCTTTCAAGCAGAGCGACTACCCAGAATAGATGGACAAATTGAAGATATGCGATTGAGCCGCAATGCAGCCCTTGCCAATGACTTTTACTTACAAGAAGCGTTTTTGCAGACCCAGACTGAAGTTTTGATGAGTCAGGTCATTGCGGCAAGTTCGGTCCGAACTGATGCACAGTTGGTAGCCGGAGACATTAAAGTTGATGCTAGATTCATTGAAACAGAAAATCTCTAGCCTACCTTCAAATTAGCAAGAACTATGTATATCCAAGGCATTGTAGATGAGCCTTAGTTTCTTTTCACTGCGGGTTCGAGTCCACCGTGCGTGCCAGTGTTAGGCTGCCGGATTGGCATAATGTAATAATATATTTCCATATATCGCACGTACCGAAAGGTCGTAGTGAAGTGATGTAACCCTTTTTATTCATTAATGAAGAGACATTATGGGGTTCTCCGATGCGAGAAGAGACGGGATCGCCAGACTGTCTGTCTGGGCGATTTGCAGCCTTGCGGAGACTTCGTAGTTTAGAGTTTACATATATCTGAGTATGATTAAATCTATTCTTATTGAATTGCCGTAAACTAATACTACACAGTATTACGGTAGTAACATGAATAGATATGTTCGATTATGTGATTGAACGACTGTGCGAGAAGATAATGTGTGATGATACCGTAAATGGAAGATTATGATTATGTAACAAAAGTAATGCCTGAGTGTATAATTATTGTTTGGGTAATTAGTTAATTGGGGAAATCGATAAAGGGTCTCTGCATTGTCAAACCCCTACCATCCCCAAGAACCCGAAAAGAGATTAAAAGTGGATCTATTGAAAAAATCCCTTTTAACAATGCCATTAGCATCATTGCCTATAATAATGATGTCTTCTAGATAGACACATAAGTAGATAACTTCTGATTTATTCTTCTTAAACAAATAAAGAAGACTTTGCCTTGATTGCAACAAAGCCTTGGTCCTACAAATAAGTAACAAGCCTATGGTTCCAAGCTCTAGAAGCCTGCTGGAGACCATAGAGTGCCTGCCTAAGCTTGCATACATAACCTGCTTTATCTTCATCTTCAAAACTTGAATTCTTCTGATATGCATCCATTTAAGAATGCATTCTTTACATCTAACTGATACAAATTCCAATTTTAGGAAGCAACAACACTTACCAAAACCCTAATTGTTGGCATCTTTGCCACAATTGAAAATGTTTGTTCATAGTCCACTCCAAGATTTTGGGCAAATCCTTTTGCCACTAACCTTGCCTTGTACCCATTTATAGAGCCATTTGAGTTCTTTTTGATTTTATATATCCACTTGGATCCAATTACCTTCATGCCTTGTTTCTTGGGGACTAGATCTCAAGTATGATTTTCCTCAAGTGCTTCCACTTCTTCATGCATAGCTTTTCTCCATTCTTTCTTTTTCCTAGCCTCTTCAAATGAAGAAGGTTGTTCTATCATAGAGTCTTTAGTGATATGCACAGAGTGCTTGGTGACTAAAGATGTATCATATCCATACCTTATGGGCTTCTGGCTTTCTCTTTGTGATCTCCTTAATGCTTGATTTGAAGACTCTGGTATGTCTTCTAATTGCGTGAGTTTGACCTTGCCTCTTGACTTCCAAGCCTTGAAGTCAATTTGTTCTTCATCCTGTGAGTTGATATCTTCTGCTAAGTGTTCATCTTCTTGAGTGAGGGTTGGAAAATCATTTTTAAAAATCATGTGGTAAGTTGACTTTCCTGCAATCATCTTCAAACCATGAATTATTTCATCAAATACTACATCCCTACTAACTATAAATGCTTTTTTAGTGGGATTGTATATCCTATACCCCATTTTGTTCTAATCATTCCCATTAAATATACATTTCTCAGCTTTAGGGTCAAGCTTTCCTCTGATTTGTGAGGGAATGTGTGCATAAGCAATGCACTCAAATATTTTGCAATGGTTTGATGACGGTCTCTTGCCATTCCATGCTTCATAGGGTGTCATACCGTCAAATGATTTGGATGGAAGTCTGTTGACCAAGTAGGTGGTTGTGGAAACAGCTTTGCCCATAGATAATTAGGTAACATCTTTTCATTTAACATAGACCTAGTAGCTTTAGCAATTAACATGTTCCTTCTCTCTGCCACTCCATTCAATTCAGGATTGTATCTTATTGTTACTTCCCTCTTTATGGCTCTATCCAGTAGAAATGAATTAAAGTGATTTGAAAAGTACTCACCACCTCCGCTAGATCTGATCCTGCTAAAGATTCTTCTTGTTTGATTTTCAACTAGTGCCAAGAACTTGTTGAAACATGTAAATAGCTCATCCTTATGCTTCATGAAATAAAGGATTTTTTATCTACTGTAATCATCAATAAATGAAACATAGTACCTTGAAACCGAGATGGATTCATCTTTGCTAGGACCCCACACATTAGTGTATACAAGATCCAAATAGTCCATGAATGTATCCTCTCTTGTTGAATGGTTGCCTGTGAGCTTTGCCAAATTGGCATGCTCCACATTTACATATTTGTTGCTTGATCACATTGGGAATGCCAAGCACACTTTGATCCCTACATATTTGCTTCAGAGTCCTTTCTGTTATGTGTCCTTGCTTTTTGTCCCATATTTCTAACTCAACTAAGGTTTGATCTCTATAATTGAATGGTGCTATATTCCTTGTGTCTTCAATTTTAAATTTGAATAATCTACGTGACTTCTCACCTTTGGAAATCCTCTTGAAGCCTTGTTGGGGGTCTTCTAAATATGCTGCATGCTTAGTGCATCTCACTTATAAAACTTTCTCAACAATCTGCCCAACAGTAATTAGGTTTCTCGTTAAAGTTGCATATACAAAACTTTACTCAAAAGGTTCATGCTACCATCAGATGTTTTGATATTTCCAATTTGGTTGACTTCATCACCTGTTTATACTGCATGCTTCCCTTTGGGTTGTTCAAGATCAGATAATAGAGCTACATTTCCACCCACATGATTGGAACAACCAGATGCTCATAATCTTTACCTTGCTTGGATATCATGTTCATGATGAGTAATGAGTCTTCTTGGTCTTCATTATAGTTGTTATAGTCCCTTCTTCATCTAAAGCCTCCTTGATGATTGTTGTTTTTTATAGCTTTGACTGTAGTTATGGTTGTAGTTGCCTCCATCATTGTTGTATCTGCCTCTTGAGTGTCCGTAGCTACTTCTATGGAATCCTCTTCTCCTTTGATTCCTTGTATTCTAGAAGCATTCTTCTGCTTCTTTGCTTTACCTTTATCCTTAGATTTATTATTATCTATATAAAGGGCAAAAGATGGATTACCTCTAGACTTTTCATCATTCTTGTTTAGCTTGTCTCATGGGTGAAGAGTTGCCCCATCATGGTGTTGAAATTAGGTATTTGCATATCCATGGAAAGGTCCATTGCTATGGTGAAGAACTCCCACTTGTCATTAGGCTTGATTCCATTAATGATCTGCCTTGTTATGTGTTCTTCTTCTATCTCCTCTCCAATGTGTGCAAGCTGGTCAGCCACATGTTTCATCTTGGTTACATACTCAACCACTCCTTGCTTTGGTTGCTTCTTTAGAGTTGTAAACTCCATCCATAACTGATTCTTTCTAGCTCTTGTATTTGAGAATAAATATGATGAGAGTACTTCCCAAGTCTCTTGGGAGGTCTTGCAGTTCCTAACATCTGATAACAAGAAAACATAGATTGAGTTCAATAGATATGATCTGGCAAGAGCATCCTTTTCACACCATGGGGTTAAGCTTTCTTGCTCTTCCCTTGTACGTTGTTCCTTGCTCCTAAAGATTGGCATCTCTTCATCTCATGAGATGTATCCATGTAGACTTCTCCCTTGAAGGTAGGCTTGCATCCTAAGTGACCATGTTGAGTAGTTGCTCTTGTCCAAATTGTCAATGAAGGATGGAAATGCATCTCCCATCTCCATTGTTGTTGCTCTGATACCATTGTTAGAGGAGATGGTGGATAGTCACAAGAGATGAAGTGGTGTAGCTAAATCTTGCTTCACACCTACTAAGAGTGATGGTTGGAAATTGTAGTGGGCCATTTTTGGTTGCTAATGAGCACAAATAATGATATATGTATCTTGGAAGATGATCCACTAATTGGTGGATCAAAATAGATATGTTGGAGTTGATCCAAGAAGTAAAGACTTTCTAATTTTGTTCTTACACTTGTTTAGTGCTTTGATCAATTCTTTGAGCAGAAAAAAACTTGACTTAATTCCTTTTGGGGAACTCTAATTAACTTAGTAAGACATCAATCATGAGTGATTTCATAAAAAATTATGGACTACATGTAGAGAAAGAAGTTTAGCAAGTCATAGCTCCATCCCAACAATAATGGGCTAAAACACTCATCAGACCAATGAGCAAAGTTATGTAAATATCTCATGATCTCGAGAAGCAAATCTAGTGAAACTTTGTAGAAGCATAATCAACAATATGCTGAATCCCAAATTCTTTAAATCATGGCAAATGATCAACTAGAAAATGATAAGAATCTCTGAGAAAGATCGATATTCTCATTGAGTTATAATAGAGAAGTGAAATGAGAATGTAATGATCATATACATATTAAAACATGTACAAATACAATGTCATTGGCAATCATACATTGCTCAATGTGTGAGAGGTGAATGTGCTATTAGATGAGCTCTCACTTTTCAATGAATGTACTTCAAAATGATCTCCCAAGCTCGAGATACACATGGGTCTTTGATCCTCTTTTTATAGTCATGTTTCGATCCAAGGTTTGAATTCAAATTCAAATGTCTACCTAAAAGGTGAATCCTAAAGTGTAGGATAGATTTCATCATCACTCAACAACTGATTGATTTGTGATTTTAGAGCTCCCTAACACCATGTGGGTGTAATCCAATTTTACAAGGAAAAATATGAAGGATTTTTACAAGAGACTAACCATATGAAGTCTTGCATAGGATATTCCAATAAATCAAGCATAAGTTAATTAACCAAGTATGTGGGCTTGGGTTTTATTGCACCAACAATAAAGAATAAGTCTTTATTCTTTTCACAAGGTCAACTACACTTGATCAGGCTTGGCCATGATTGTCCAAGAATGTGTGATTAGAACTACTTTGTGTTAGGGGAGCACTAGATTGTGCTCCCGAACTACATTAGACAAGATTTCAAAAATATACTTCTAATTACAAGAACAACCATGCAGGGAAAACGATACAAGAATACGTGACTGATACAAGGAGTCCCACAACCTATGACTAATAGGTATAGATAACTCATCTAGAAATAATACATGAGATCCCACAACCCGGGATTGTAAGGATGGATCAAGATCTCTGGATTACAAGAAGTCCCTTCTGGGAGATGAACTAGATAGAAGAAAGAACTTGACAGGATCTTGTACCATGAGACTACAAGAGGACAATATAGGATGTCCAAGAACTAGACTAGACAAGACTCAAACAAGCAACAAGACAAGAACCGGAACTAGAACTTGGAGAGTACTTGACGATCATGACTCCTTGAGTGAAGTATTTCGATGGCGATGCACCACACTGCACTCTCCTTCTCGAGAGCTCCACGACGATATGCTCGGAGTAGAAAAACGAGCTCCTGACGCCACACACAGTATTCCGCACAGAGGTTGTAGAATACGCAGAAAACGCAGTACACAGGGAGCACGAAGACAGCCTTCTTAGGTCTTACAAATGCGGTCGAACTTACAGTCTGTGACTGACCAGGCCACTATATGTTTTATTAAAGAACATATACAAAGAAGTGTCCGGTGGCCATTTGGCCTTTCACATGGACACTAACGGTAACAATCTCCCACTAAAGGCCAATATGGCCAGAGTAACTATGGGAGAAAAAAGAAAGAATGATAAAGAATACCTGAGTGTAAGTATACAAACTATACCTCCCACCTGATGGGCATGTTACACAGTATACAAGTGACTGCGTAAGATCAAGAATCAAGTAACCCCCATCAAGTGACAACAGTGTCGAAAGCTATCCTGTGGTAGAGCTTTAGTCAAAGCATCTGCAGCATTATCTCGAGTGTGAACCTTTTCAAGAATAATGCTCTCAGTGGCTAAGCAATCTCTAATGAAGTGATACCTCACCTCAATGTGCTTGGTCTTTGCATGATAGACCGGATTCTTAGCCAAAGCAATGGCACTCTGACTATCACTGAGCAAGTGAGGTACATGCTGAGGCAAACCCATATCGCAAGCAAGACGAGAAAGCCACAATGCTTCCTTACATGCCTCACTTGCTGCAACATACTCTGCTTCTGTGGTGGAAACAACTGTACATTCTTGAAGACGAGATCTCCAAGAGATAGCACCTCCAGCAAAATGAAAAATGTACCCTGATGTAGACTTACGATTGTCTACACAACGAGCATAGTCAGAATCTGTGTAACCAATAATGGATGCTTTCCCTCTACCTAAGCATAGACACTTGTCCTTAGTGCCACTCAGATATCTCAAAATCATTTTGACCGCTTCCCAATGTTTCTTGCCAGGATTAGACATATATCTGCTCACAACTCCCACTGCAAATGCAATGCCTGGTCTCGTAGCTACCATAGCATACATGAGACTACCAACAGCAGACTGATAGGGAATTTTGGTCATGAATTCCTTTTCCTCATCTGATTTGGGGCAGTCATCCTTGCTCAATTTCACATATGTGGGTAAAGGTGTACTCAATGCCTTTCCACCCTGCATATTGAAACGATGAAGTACTTGGGATATGTACTCACTTTGAGACAAGTATATGCATCTTTTACTCCTATCACGAGTAATGCGCATGCCAAGAATATGTTTGGCATCCCCCAAATCCTTCATATCAAATGTCTGACTCAACTTCTTTTTGAGAATTGACAAATCATAAGAGGACTTCCCAGCAATCAACATATCATCGACGTAAAGTATCAAGCATATCAAGCTGCCATCAGAACATCTCTTTGTGTAGAGACAATGATCCTCATTGCTCCGAGAATAGCCTTGGGACTTCATAAAAGCATCAAACTTTTGGTACCATTGTCTAGGAGACTGTTTAAGTCCATACAAGCTCTTCTTGAGCTTACAAACTAGACTTTCCTTGCCAGGAACTACATAACCCTCTGGTTGTTCCATATAGATCTCATATGTAAGATCTCCATGCAAGAAAGCTGTTTTCACATCCATTTGGACTAGCTCTAAGTCCTCCATTGCAACAAATCCAAGCAGCATGCGCAAAGTAGTCATCTTGACCACTGGAGAGAAGATTTCCTCAAAATCAACACCATGTTGTTGCTTAAAACCCTTTGCAACAAGTCGTGCTTTATATTTTGGAGAAGCACTATCTGATGTGAATTTCAGCTTATATACCCATTTACATGGTAAAGCTTTCCTGCCCTTTGGCAAAGGTACTAAGTCCCAAGTACCATTCTTGTGAATAGAATCCAACTCACTCTTCATGGCACGCTCCCACTTGACATGATCCTCTGTCTGCATAGCCTCTTTGTAGCAAGAGGGCTCACCGGCATCTGTTAGCATAACAAAATCTAAACCTGGAACATATCTATCAGGTGGATATGAGACACGTGCAGAACGTCTCAATGGTTGCTGAACAGGAACATGTGCAGACTGATCTGAATGGACATTCTCTTGAACATCCCTATGTGCAGCATTTTTATGCATGCTAACCGGAGGACTAGTATCCTCAAACACCACTCTTCTCACTTCAACCTCCTTAATCGGCTGTTTATGCATCTTAGACTCATTAAAAATGACACCACTACTTCTGATCACTGACCGTGTTTCAGGATCCCATAAGCGATATCCAAATTGTCCTTCTCGACCATATCCAAGAAAAATGCATTTCTTTGACTTATCGTCCAACTTTTGTCTAAGATTCTTGGGTATATGAACACATGCTTCACACCCAAAAACTCGAAGATGATCATAATATGGTGGTTTCCCTGTCCATAACTCTTGTGCCACTTTCAGACCTTTGGCAGTACTAGGTGAAAGGTTAATCACATGAACTGCAGTCAATACTGCTTCTGCCCAAAAACCTTGTGAGAGGTTTGCATGATGCAACATAGAGACTACTCTATCTTGAATAGTTCTATTCATCCTCTCAGCTACACCATTCTGTACTGGGGTATAAGGAGCTGTAAACTCTCTACGAATCCCTCTACACTGACAGAAAAGGCTGAATTCATGTGAGGTATACTCACCCCCATTATCTGAACGTAAAGCCTTAAGCTTAGTTCCTTCTTCAGTCTCAACTGAAGCAAGCCATTTTTTGAAAGTAGGGAATACATCATCCTTCGATTTGATAGGATATACCCAGACTTTTCTAGTAGCATCATCTATGAAAGTGACAAAGTAAAGAGAACCACCTAAGGACCTAGTGGGCATAGGACCACACACATCTGTATGAACAAGATCTAAAGGCTGAATTGAAGAGTCAATGTGCGTTTTATGCACATTTCTGGTTTGCTTTCCATATTGACAATGCTCACAAAATGAAAAATCAGAGAAAGATAACACAGGTAAGTAGCCAGAATGAGAAAGATTTTCCATTCCACTACAAGATATATGGCCCAAACGACCATGCCAAATACAAGCCATAGGCTGTTCAGTAACAGCTAACAAGTGTTCTTTCTGTGATACAAATAAAGGGTAAAGTGAGCCAACTTTCCTTCCTTTTGCAATAACCATATTGCCCTTTGATATACGAAAGGACTGAGCATAGAAGACCACCTTGTAACCAAGGTCATCAAGTTGACCAACTGACATCAAACTGCGTGATAACTGAGGTACATGGCGTACATTATGCATAGTAAATTTTGAACCGTCAATGAACTGCACAACCACATCTCCAATCCCCACAACATCACACTAGTAAGAGTCACCAAGTCTCACGGTACCAAGAGACTTTGCTGCATAACTAGAGAACCATTCTCTATGTGGTGTCACATGGAAAGAAGCACCAGAATCTAGCAGCCAGGTGTGGGAAAGAGAATCAGCCATAAGTGCCTCAGATGGCACAGTACTATCAAGTGTCAACACATCAGCATCATCAGAAATAGCATTAATTTCTTCAATCTTCACAGTCGAAGTAGATGGTGCAGGTAACTGTTTAACATGCCCATCAACATTCTGTCCTTTACCTTTAGCATTCTTTAATGCATAACAGCCTTTCTTCATGTGTCCTTTCTTATGACAATAATGGCATTCAATATCCCTCTTCCTTGATTTACTTCTGCTCTTGTTCCGTTGACCATTCTTTTCCTTGTTCTTGCTCCTGCCACGTTGTTGATTCTTTCCTTGGTAAGAATCACAAACATTATATGCATCTCCACTCTGAGTGCCAACCATAGATTTTCTACGAATCTCCTCACTCAAGAGTGCTCCACATATGTCATCATAGACGAGTTTACCACCTGGTGCACTATTGCTAATAGCTGTGCAAAATGTATCCCATTATGATGGCAGGGTGCATAACAGCAATACTGCTTTCATTTCATTGTCCATATCCATTTTCTGAGCCTGTAACTGGGAGAATATGGCATCAAACTCATTTAGATGAGCAGCAACAACATCTGTGTCCTTCATACGAAGGTCGTATAATTTTCTCATCAGATATACTTTATTTGATGCCGTCTCTTTTTCATATGTATTGCATAACTTCTTCCAAAGCTCCTCTACACTTTCACAGTCTAATACTGTAAAGTAAACATTATCTGCTAGGTGCAAGCGAATGGTAGACCTGGCCATTTCATCTAACTCATCCCAATCATCTTCATCCATGTCAGCAGGCTTCTTTGAAATCCCATTTATTGGCTTCCATTGCCTTCTTTGAATCAACACATCTTTAATCTGATTCTTCCATAGAGCAAAGTTTGTGCCATCAAATTTTCGGATCTCAAACTGGTCTTTGCCTTGCAAGTTATAGCTCCTCCTCGGAACGCTAGCACTAGACCCTGATCCACCGGATGTGCCTGAGACCTCTGATGCCATGATCGTAGATAACTGAATAGAATGATAATGGAGCTAGAAGAGTCCAAAGACCAAGAAATAAGTGTATCAAGGAGTAAATCGACCACTATATAGTTGACTAAACCAGAAATCTGGAAAAATTTTGCCAGAGTATCCTCTGCAATATTAGCATATGACCAGTGTCAAAGTATCATAAAACTGCAAGTACTGACATGTCTACCTGCATAGTGAATCACTGACTCCACTGCATATAATCAGTTACCCAATAGAAGCCAACTAGGCTTATCGAGCACCTATGAACAACTATCATACATCTCCTATGGCGAGGCTGGGTAAGTCTTCCACCTGCATCACCGAAGAGACCTCGACATCTGGGTGTCTCCCAGTTAAGAAAACCTCACCACGACCCTCTTTATCAAACGTAAAAGGCTTTATGCAAAGAACGTAACCGCCATATCAATGCCCACATGGACGTACATAAGCGGTATCCACAGAAGCGTACATGGTGTGTATGTGCTCAATATATGCAGTAAAATGACACTGAAAGGCTGAATACACAGCCCAAAAACTAGCCAATAACACCTGCAAGTGTCTGTCACCTCTGATGTTTTAGGCTTTACAAACCTGCATAAATTTGCAGCGACTGCTCCCAGCAAAACTGAAAACCCCTCGAGAAACCTGTAGTTTTACGAGTGTGGCTGAAAATACAGCCCCAAAGGTTGATATTTATTGTCTGAGAAGTACAAGGAACACTCTTCTTGATGTTCTTGGACCTGTGTGAAGAGAACTACGTGCGAAAGTACTCCGAAATGGCTCCAAAGACACCCCAAAATTGCTTCAGAAATACGCTTTAAAAGCAAAAATGAAGCTTTGAGGGACCAAAACTTGTTCAAGGTAATGTCAACCTTAGTCTTTCCCCTTCTTCAAACACCACAAGAGTGTAGCTTAGTGGCAAGAGATTGCCACAGTTAAGCGAGCTCTGGGGGGAACAGTACTGGGATGGGTGACCTCCCGAGAAGTACCGGGAACCTCTATATTCCTTGATCGTTGAGGTCCTCCCTCGCGTGCAGCCAACGGTGACTTCGGTGACTCGGATGACAAGGTATGCCAAGGTCTATGCCTTGGTCGCCGCCTTAGTCGTAAGCCTTGGAGAAAGCCTGGTGGGGGGGGGGGGTGCTCGGAGTAGAAAAACGAGCTCATGACGCCACACACAGTATTCCGCACAGAGGTTGTAGAATACGCAGAAAACGCAGTACACAGGGAGCGCGAAGATAGCCTTCTTAGGTCTTACAAATGCGGTCGAACTTACAGTCTGTGACTGACCAGGCCACTATATGTTTTATTAAAGAACATATACAAAGAAGTGTCCGGTGGCCATTTGGCCTTTCACATGGACACTAACGGTAACATTGAGCTCCCAAGACTAGTATTCACAAGAGTGATTATGATGGTGTCCAAACACCCCATATATAGGTTTTCAAGGGCGCTTCCCAAGGCGGTTTTGAGTTGATGATGTCATCAATGATATTAGCAAATCTATCAATAACTCCGGATATCAGAACTTAGCAAATAGATAGTCGATGTTAGGGTTTTTGGCAATTTCGGACGCAATGAAAGCATTGGTTTCTCTTAATTCTGAACCAATCATGAGATATAGGATTCAAATGGAATCTAAGGTTCAAGATGGTCTCCTTTGTCCATGACATCACCTCCCCCTCAAGCAACGAGTTCCACAAGGAGCAGTCATATTCTTTGGTCTCGAGTTGATAGGACTTCTCTTATGGAATTCGTGAACTTTGATTGGTGCCCTTTCAAGGTTTTCTGCAGGTCCCCAAGTATGATCATTGATGTCATAACATTTCCAATGAATAAGGTATTTCAATCTTCGTTGAGAGATGTGAAGTAATGTTAGCTAATGTTTTCTCTGATCTTATGTTTGCTATTGCACCATCGAGTTAGAATCTGAACTGTGGTCAAGCCTTGTCAAGGAACTCTAGGAGCTCTCTTAGATTTTTGAGTTTCCAATTTGCAGTGAAAATTATTTCCCTATGTTGATATCTTCTGCTAAATGTTGATCTTTTTGAGTGAGGGTTGGAAAATCATTTTCAAAATCATATGCTAACTTGACTTTCGTGCAATCATCTTGAAACCATGAATTATTTTCTTCAAATACTGCATCCCTACTAACTATAAATGCTTTGTTACTGGGATTGTATAGCCTACACCCCTTTTGGTTCTGATCATACCCAATAAATATGAATTTCTTAGCTGTAGGGTCAAGCTTTCCTCTGATTTGTGAGGGGATGTGTGCATAAGCAATGCACCGAAATATTTTGCAATGTTTTCATGAGGGTCTCCTACCATTCCATGCTTCATAGGGTTTCATAACATCCAATGATTTGGATGGAAGCATGTTCACCAAGTAGGTGGATGTGGAGACAGCCTCTGCCCATAGATAATTAGGTAACTTCTTCTCATTTAACATAGAACTAGCAGTTTACACACTGATTAAAATGTTCCTTCTCTCTGCCACTCCTTTCAATTCAAGAGTGTATCTTATTTTTACTTCCCTCTTCATGCCTCTTCCCTATAGAATGAATCAAATTCATGTGAAAAGTACTCAGCACCTCCATCAGATCTGATCCTCTTCAAGTTGCTTCCTGTTTGATTTTCAACTAGTGCCAAGTACTTCTTGAGACATGTATATAACTCATCCTTATGCTTCATGAAACAAAGGATTTTCCATCAATAAATGAATCATAGTACCTTGAACCTGAAATGGATGGATCTTTTCTAGGACCCCACACATCAGTGTGTACAAGCTCCAAAACGTTTTCATGAATGTATCCTCTCCTGTTGAATGGTTGCCTCTGAGCTTTGCCAAATTGGAATGCTCCACATTTGTATATCATATGTTGCTTGGTCACATTGGGAATGCAAGCACACTTTGCTCCCAGCATATTTTCTTCAGAGTCCTTTCTCCTATGTGTCCTAGTGTTTTGTACCATATTTCTAACTCAAATAAGGTTTGATCTCTATAATTGAATAGTGCTATATTCCTTGTGTCTTCAATTTCAAATTTGAATAATCTACCACACTTTTCACCTTTGGCAATCCTCTTAAAGACTTGTTGGGGGTTTTCTACATATGCTCCATGCTTAGTGAATCTGACCTGTAAACCTTTCTCAACAATCTGCCCAACACTAATTAGGATTTTGGTTATAGTTGGCACATACAAAACTTTATTCAAAAGGTTAATGTTACTATCAAATTTTTTGACATTTCCAATTTGCTTGACTGAGTGTTTAGTATCATCACCTCTTTGTACTTCATGCTTCCCTTTGGGTTCTTCAAGATCAGATAATAGAGCTACATTTCCAGCCACATGATTGGAACAACCTGAATTAATGCAGAAACGATGCTCATCATCTTTACCTTGCTTGGATGTCATTTTCATGATGCGTAATGAGTCTTCTTGGTCTTCAGTATAGTCGTTGTAGTCCCTTCTTCCTCTAAGGCCTCCTTGATAATTGTTCTTGTTATAGCCTTGATTGTAGTTAAGGTTGTAGTTGCCTCCACCATTGTTGTATTTTTCTCTTGATTGCCCATAGCTACCTCTATGGAATCCTCTTCCCCTTTGATTCCTTGTACTCTTGAAGCATTCTACTATGGTGTGGTTGTTAAGACCAAAAATATTGCAAGGTTAATTGTTGTGGGGTCTCACCCTTGCCTTGCTTTCCTCCTTTGCCCCTTCCTCTAGCACCTTTTCCTCTTCCTGCATAATTATCTTGAGAGGTATTAGCCTCTTCTTCATGCTTCTTGCCTTTATCTTTATCGTTAGCTTTATTCTTATTTATATAAAGGGCAAAAGATTGATTACCTCTAGAGTTGTCACAATCCTTGTTGATCTTTGTTTCATGGGTGAAGAGTTGCCCCATCAACGTGTTGAGTTCAGGTATTTGCATATCCATGGAGAGGTCCATTGTTATGGTGAAGGGCTCCCACTTGTCATCAACCTTGATTCCATTAATGAACTGCCTCACTGTGTGTTCTTCTTCTATCTCCTCTCCAATGCTTGCAAGGTGGTCAGCCATGTCTTTAATCCTGGTTACATATTTAGCCACTCCTTGCTTTGGTTGTTTCTTTAGAGTTCTAAACAAAATCCATAACTGATTCTTCCTAGCTCTTGTATTTGAGGATAAATATGATGAGAGTACTTCCCAAGTCTCTTGGGATGTCTCGCAATTCCTAACATTTGGTAAGAAGAAATGAGAGATTGTCTTTAGCATATATGACCTGGCAAGAGCATCCTTTGCATAGCAGGTGGCTAAGCTTTCTTGCTCTTCCATTGTAGGTTGTTGCTTGCTCTTGAAGGTTCGCATCTCTTCATCTCCTGAGATGTATCCATATAGAATTCTCCCTTTAAGGTAGGCTTCCATTCTAAGTGACCATGCTGAGTAGTTGTTCTTGTCCAATTTGTCAATGAAGGATGGAAATCCATCTCCGATCTTGATTGTTGTTGCTCTGATACAATTGTTGGAGGAGATGGTGGATAGTCACCAGAGATGAAGTGGTGTAGCTAAATATTGCTTCACACCTGCTAAGAACGATGGATGGACAGTGTAGCGGGCCCATTTTTCTTGCTAATAAGCCCAAATATTGATATATGTAGCTTGGAAGATGATCCACTAATTGTTGGATCAAAACAGATATGTTGGAGTTGACCCAAGGACAAAAAACTTGCTATTTTTTTCTTATACTTGTTCAGTGTTTTGAACAATTCTCTAAGCACAACAACAATTGACTTAATTGCTTTTGGGGAACTCTAAATAACTAGTAATCTCAATCATGAATCATTTCATAAAAAATGATGGACTACATGCAGAGAGAAGTTTAGTAAGTCATAGTTCCATCTCTACGATCACGGGCTACAACAATCATCAAACCAGTGAGCAAAGTTATGTTAATATCTCATGATCCTGAGAAGAAAAGCTAATGAAACTTTGTACAAGCGTAAGAGGGAGTATGTTAAATCCAACATACCTTAAATCATGGCAAATGATCAACTACACACTGAGAACAAGCTCTGAGAAGATCAGTGCTCTGATGGAGTTATAGCAGAGAAGTGAAATCATAATGTAATGATCATATATGTATTAAAACATGTACAAATACAATGTCATTGGCAACCATACAGTGCGCAATGCGTGAGAGGTGAATGAGCAATTAGATGATGTCTCACTTCGCAATGAATGTACTTCAAAATGATCTCAAAATCTCGAGATACATGCGGGTCTTTTAGATCCTCTTTTTATAGTCATGTTTGGATCTAAGGTTTGAATTCAAATTGTAACGTCTACCTAAAAGGTGAATTCTAAAGTGTAGGATAGATTTCCTCATCACTCAAGAATTGATTGATTCATGATTTTAGAGTTCCCTAACTCCGGGTGTAATCCACTTTTACAAGGATAAATAGGAAGGATTTTTACAAGATTTTAACCATATGAAGCCTTGCATAGGTTATGCCAATAAATCTAGCATTAGCTAATTAACCAAGTATGTGTGCTTGGGTTTAATTGCACCAACAATAAAGACTAAGTCTTTATTCATGTAACAAGCTCAACTAGACTTGATCAAGCTTGGCCATGATTGTCCAATAACGTGCGATTGGAACTACTCTATGTCAAGGGAGCACAAGATTGGGCTCTCTGACTACACTAGACAAGATTTTGGAACTATACTTCTGATTACAAGAACACCCATGCAAGGAAAATGATAAAGGAATACGTGAATGATACAAGGAGTCCCACAACCCGAGACTGATAGGTATAGATAACTCAACTAGAAATAATACAGGAGATCCCACAACCTGGGATTGTAAGTATGGATCAACATATCTAGATTACAAGAACTCCCTTCTGGGAGATGAACTAGATACAAGAAAGAGCTCGATAGGATCTCATACTATGGGATTACAAGAGGACAAGAGAGGATGTCCAAGAACTAGACTAGACAAGACTAAAACAAGGAACAACACAAGAACCAGAACTGGAACTTGGAGAGTACTTACTTGACAGTCATGACTCCTGGAGCTCCCAAGACTAGATTCCACAACATTCATTACGAATGTGGCCAACCCCTCCTTATATAGGTTTTCAAGGGCGGTTCCGAAGGGGGTTGCGAGTTGATGATGTCATCAATGATGTCAACAAATCGATCAAGACCTCCAGATGTTAGAATTTAGCAAATGGATACTCAATCTTAGGGTTTTGGCATGTTCCAGATGCAATGAATGCATTTGTTTCTTCTTATTTTGTGCCAATCATGACATATAGGATTCAAATGGAAGCTAAGGTTCATGATGGTTTCCTTTGACCATGACATCACCTCCCCCTCAAGCGATGAGTTCCACGAGGAGCACTCATGTTCTCTAGTGTCGACCTCATTGGATTTCTCTTATGGAATTCTCAAACCTTGATTGGTGCTCTTTGAAGGTTTTCTAGAGGTTCCCAAGTACGATCATTGATGTCATACCCTTTCCAATGAATAAGGTATTCCAATCTTCCTTGAGAGATTCTTGAATCTAAGACCTGATCAACCTCAAATTCTTCATGATCCTTAATCTTGATAGGTGGTGAAGGACTTGGTTTCCCTTGAGCTTCCTTGGGTATGTCACAAGATAGGCCCCTTGAACTTTTAGTGCTACATTGTGGTGTTTCCCAGATCTTTGATGGAGTGCCTTGAGTAAGCACGCTGATTGAACATGAACTTCTCCTTGTCGTTTATCTTCTTGTTATCTTCATAATTTGTATGCTCCATATCATAAGTTATAATGGCTTCTTGGTTGTCAAAAGTTCTTGATTCCAATTTTTGAGACATAGTGTCTTCATTATTGAACACTTCTAGCTATTGGACTTGGCTTTCTTTGAATAATTGATTCTCACATTGAAGTGCCTGACTGACAACATCCTCCAAGGTATTTGCTTGAGGCATGGATAACAAGAGATATTTGACTTCAGGATTGATGCGGCTTTGAAACTGATTAACCATGTCGTCTTCTTCATATATAGTGCCATAAAACAACATCTTGATATTCAAGGCATAGCTTAAAACTGATCGATCATCTTGTTGTAGAAATATTTTCATCTCTTGGACATGCTCGATCAAGTCCTTTATGGTAGATTGGATCTCCTTGAATAGGGAATCCATGGTGCCTAGTCTAGATGAAGGTAGTCTTGCCAAAATGTCAGGGGATCACTAGGTTGTGCTCTCTAACTACACTAGACAAAACTTTGGAAATATACTTTTGATTACAAGAACACAAACGCAGGGAAAAGGATACAAGAATACTTCACTGATACAAGGAGCCTTAGAACCCGGGACTAATAGGTATCGATAACTCAGCTAGAAATAATACAGGAGATCCCACAACCTGGGATCGTAAGTACGGATCAAGATCTCTCAATTACAAGAACTCCCTCTGCATGATGAACAAGATACAAGAAATAACTCGACAAAATCTCGTACTACGAGATTACAACAAGACAAGACATGATGTCCAAGAACTATACTAGACAAGACTGTAATGAGGAACAAGACAAGAACTAGAACTAGAACTTGGAGAGTACTTAGTTGATGGTCATAACTCCTAGATCTCCCGAGACTGTTATCCACAAGACTGATTATGAATGTGGCCAACCCTTACTTATATAGGTTTTCAAGGGTGGTTCCCAAGGTGGTTGCAAGTTGATGATGTCATCAATGATATCAGCAAATGGATCAAAACCTTCGAATGTCAGAATTTAGCACATAGACAGTCGATCTTAGGGTTTTGGCACGTTCTCGACACAATGAAAGCATTGTTTTCTCTTAATTCTGAACCAATCATGAGATATAGGACGCACATGGAATCTAAGCTTCAGGGTGGTTTCCTTTGTCCATGACACTCTAAAGATCACCCAAGTATTGGCACTAAAATTCCTTTTGGAAATTATTCACTCAAGCTCCATTTATCCAATGGAAAATTTTGAAAAGAGTAAGGTGTTCTAGGTTTGAACAGAGTGAAGAAATTCCAAGAATGTAGTCTATAGCTATAAAGACGACACTTAAGTTTGTGGAAGGTAAAACATACTATTTGCCTATTCTTAAAGGGATTTTGGTATAAATCCAGAAAGCATGAGAGGATGCTTAGACTTAAGTAGTAGAAAGATTCCTATAAAGTCCTAGCCGGGGTAGGTACCTAAAGCATCAAAAAGAAAGGAATCTAAAGACAAGAAGTCAAAAGCTCTTGTGACTACACATTGGTGAAGAATAAACAACTTAAACTTGAATCTGTGAAAATTCAAGTACTTGGAATTTTGATTGGTTTTCATTTGAAAATCCTAGCAAAGAAAAATGGATATTCTATCAAGAGCTTTTCAAGTTTCCAAGGCTAAACACGTGGTTGTGGGACAATCATGTGAGGGAATGAAAACCTAGAATATCAAGTTAGAGGTAATGCCTGAAACTTCTAAAGAGTTGAAGTGAAAAGGTACTATATCAATATATATTCAGACTTTAGGATAAATATCACCCACAAATTAATGTGAATATAAAATAGGGTGGTAAGGGACACCACGTTTTATACTCGCATTTATGTAGGAAAGATGGTATGGGACATCGGACCATGGGATGATAATTATCTTTTAGTCCTAGATTGGAACTTGAAAATAGGTTTGATCCTTAAGGGAATTGAAAATTCAAAGAAGGAGTTTAAATTCAAGGAGTCTCTTGATGATGTGGGAATTGGACAAAAATTCATTAAAGTTGTTAGCACCCTCTTTGAAAATGCTCACTCTAAAATCTCTATGAATGGATCCTTGTTCTTCCACTTCAGACTTAGAAGATCTATTAGTCAAGGATGCCCTTTTGCCCCACTCATTTTTTCCAAAGCAAGTGATTCTCTTGGCTGGTTGATCAAATATGCTTTGAGCAATAGGATCCTTGAAGATATTCACATTCTTAGCTGTGAAAACCAACTTTGTCTACAAGACTTTGCTTATGCCACCAACATCATTGTCAACGCTCATCCCATATCTATCAAATGTGTCATTGTTTGTCTGAATACTTTTTGCTTGGCTAGTGGTTCTCATATAAATCACAAAAACGGCCTTCAGATCTTCTGCCAACATTGTGCCTGATTGTATTAGTGCTCTAGGATGTGACATCATCAGGGATGGTGAGCTCTTTAGACTCCTTGGCATTCCTATGGGGTTCCAAGTTTCCCTTCATCAAAGGTGGGAATGGGTCTTGAACAAGTTTAGGAATAAGATTTTGAGATAGTATGATTGTCAAACCTCCCTTTCTCATAGGGTCTTTGTGCTCAACCACTACCTTCTCCCCTCGTTGATCTACTTCTTGTCTTGCTAGATGCCTACAAAAAACACTTTAACCAGAAGGCTACCCTAGCAAGAAGATTTCTTTGGGGAGGTAGCGCCCACCACAACAACATTCCTAAGGTTTCCTGGAATGTTTGTTGTCTCCCAAAAAATGAAGGAGGTCTTGGAATTCGTCACCCTATAAAGATGGCCACGTATATATATATATACTCTGATATGAATCTAGAAGACCATTTACAAGAGTCTCCACAAGTGAACTATGAGGAAAGACTTCATCAGTAGAAATCAAGTGATCCTTCAAATCTCTAACCATTGTTAAAAAACTAACCATGGAATCGCCTTCATTCATTTCCTTAATCTCGAGTTGTTTTTAAAGGTAAGCAACACGAGCATCATTCCTTGCTTGGTATAAAGTGGTAAGTGTATCCCAAGCATCCTTTCTTTTTGCAAGAGCAACGTGAGTAATAATGGCACATATAATAGGCAAGGCTATCGATGTATGTGCCTTAGCATATATACCATCCCAAGGAAGCTGGTCGGCACTAGGTGCATTAGGAACTACATCAAGAAGAGGAACCTTGAGAATATCACCATCTTCCATGCCATCTGCAGGAGCTTCAGTAATAGAATTCGCAGGTGTAATAAGACATTCTTGAGCAACCGGCACAAGATTCTATAGTGCTTTTGCAACCAATACATGATGCAAAGAGCACAAGGAAGAAGAAGAGGCTTGGAGCACATCACACAATATTGAATGTATTACCAAGAGAATGTAGAAAGATAGGTGACCCGTTAGGGTTAAGGTGTATATACAAGCCAAAGGAAAATATCTAAGGAGGGAAAAAAGTGCCCCAGTGGTCCTTGTGTGATCACACACATCACTACCTAAAAATAACAAGAAGAATTGGATTCTTCTCTTACATCTCTATATTAGTGAGTGCTCTTCCTACTTATGCAATAGTGGTCCGATGCAAGCAAATACAGGTAGTCAAAGATTGTATTGGCATAATCACTTGAATCGGTTGTGTGTCCGCTTTGAGGTAGAAGGGCTAGAGTATGGATGTTGAAATTTATTGATTGTACAAAATGAGAGAAGTCCAAGGTAGCTAATATTTATAGGAGAAGAGAGGAAAGCAACGGGCAAATGATATGGACCAATGAGTATACGACACGTGGTGACCCCAACTTTGAAATTATAAATGGTCAAATGATGTGGACCAATGAGCATGTGACACATGGCATAGTATGCTACAATTCATAATGATCAAGTGAAGTTGACCAATGAAAGGATGCCATGTGGAACCAATGGCAACGCGAAAAGAAGATCTATATAACCGCCTCACTTCATTTGTGCCATTTTCTATGATATGTCTACTACCCCTTATTTCTTATAGTAAACAAAGATTTTTGAATGTACATAATCATTGGAATCGATCGTGTCTAGTAAAAAACCTGCATTGGAACTATTCTTTCTCTTCTAAGCTATAAGAGAGAAAGATTAGTTCAAGATTTCATGGAATTCACATGAATGGAACTTAGATGTTGAAACTATGCTTTGTTTTCTAAGGTGTACGAGAGAAAAATTACTTCAAGACTGCATGGAATTCACATGAATGACTTTTATATGTTGAATTGTTTAACACAACCAATACAAGGGATTAGGGGATCCAAAGATTTTTGGATGGACATAATTACTTGAATCGATTGTGTGTAGTCCAAAAATTGTTATAGAGCTATTCTTTGTTTTTTACGGTATAAGAGACAAAGATTACTTCAAGGTTTCATGGAATCACATGAATGAAAGTTAGACATTGAAACTATTCTTGGTTTTCTAAGGTATAAGAGAGAAATATTACTTCAAGATTGCATAACATTCGCAGGAATGAAACTTAGATACAAAATCGTTTGACACTACCCATACAAGCGATTAAAGGAACTGGAGATTTTCAGATGGACATAATCGCTTGAAATCATGTGTAGTCAGAAACGAGTTTTAGACCTATCTTCTTAGGTAAAAGAGAGGAAGATTAGTTCAAGATTATATGGAATTCACATCAACAAAACTGACATCTTGAATTGTTTGATATGATCGATTCACGTATTTGGGGGAATTGAACATTTTTGGATGGAAATAATCGGTTCAATCGGTCTTTTCCTATTAAAAACTTATTTTAGAACTTTTTTTTTGTTTACTTAGTTATACGAGAGAGAGTCTATTCTAGAGATCTCATACGGTTCACTTGAATCTAGCTTAGAGCTTGAGTCATTTGATATGACCAATTCAAGCGACTACAACCATCCAAGATTTTTGGATGGTACTATTTGCTTGAATTGTTCATATCCTCAGTTCTTGGTTTTCTCGTTGTGTTCTCTCATATCCATATGTGTGATCCTCCTTTCACATCTCTTTTAAACAAATCATGGCTAGGACAAAGACGAAAACTAAGAAGTTATACACTACTGAGCAGCAAAACTGTTGGTGGAATTAAGCCAAAGCCTACATACTTGATCATCTCACTTATGCTTAATTTAATCGCATAACCTTTGGAAGACTTCATATGTTCAACCTCTTGTAATTATACTTCATACTTACTTTTGTAAAAGTGAAATCGGTGAGAAGTACGATCCAAACAGATCAGGTATGGGATATCCTATCGAAGGCTTCAATTACACTCCCTTTGGGGCAGTTACTCGCCTTAGTGCCAGGCGTCAGGTAGCAGTTTCAACAGCAGGTTAGCCCCGGATCTTCCTGCACTCCGGTGACTACAACAATACAACCGGAATCTTACTCTACGGTGGATCATTAAGACCCATTAATCATTGTCTGGCATAAAAACAAAAAGATTACTCAAGTGCTAATTGATGGCGGTTCAGGTGTGAATATAGCAACGGCAGCCCTCTGCAAGCAATTGGGTTGGACCCAAATCGAGCCCATATAATTTCTTGTATGCATGGCAGACCAATCCCGAGTCCATCCGGTGGAACTAGTACGAAATATTCCGATTACTTTGCAGGGTACCACATTCAAAATGACTTTTGTAGTTCTCGAACTACCAGAATCCAGCCTCGAATACAATCTACTTCTCGGTCGGCCATGGTTGAAACAAGCCAAAGTTGTACAGGATTGGTCAACGCAAGAGTTAACTTTCAAAGATAATCACCGTAAATATGTAGTTAAATTGGATGCCATGCAACCCTACGAGCTTCATGCAAGACCATATGTAGCGGAGCCGGTCCACATGTTGGATGGCTTATCTGATGACGAGGAAGAGGCGTTTCTGAAGACCAATAAGGATCTGATCTCATTAGGTACGGTAGATCTCCAGTCGGTCGCAGACAAGTGGAGTCCGGCCGCTTGCACGGTGGTACCAGTGACTGGAGATGTAGATGCAGATGATAGTGTCACTATGGATGGAGCCACCTTATGCCAACTTTTGCAGTCCGCTGATGATCTAGTAAAACCTCGACAGTTTCATGTACCGGAAGATGAGTTAGTAACATATAATTGGGGTGATGCGGTTAACCCGCGGCTAGTTAAGATTAAGGTATGATTGTTAGAGACATTTCAAGATGATTTGATACGACTCCTGCGTGAGTTCTCCGATGTTTTTGCTTGGGACTATCGAGATATGACAGGTCTGGACGCACGCGTCTATCAACATCGGGTAGTGCTCAAACCAGAGGGGAAGCCAATTAAACAGTCTAGTTACCGAATAAACCCCAATTATGCAGCACAGGTCAAAGCAGAACTCGATCGGTTATTGAAGGTGGGATTCATTGTACCAATCGAGCATGCTGAATGGATATCACCAATCGTGATTGTCCCGAAGAAAAATAAACAACTGCGTATGTGTGTTGATTCTCGGAAACTGAATGCGGCAACTGTATCAGATCCATTTCCTCTCCCCTTTTTGGGCACAATGCTCGACAGGGTGGCCGGACACGAGATGTATTCATTCCTGGATGGATAGAGTGGCTATAATCAAGTGCGGATGGTAGAACAAGACATACCTAAAACAGCTCTTATCACGAACTGGGGTGTTTATGCTTGTACGGTAATGTGGTTTGGGTTAAGGAATGCTCCAAGTACATTTTAACGATGTATGCAAGAGGTTTTTTCACCCTACTTGACTACTTTTATGCAAGTATATTTGGACGACTTTTCCTTATTTGGGAAGATTGCGGCACACCTGTATCATTTATGGTGCTGCTTTGAAAAATGTCGCGAACACCGATTATGCTTGAATCCAACAAAGTCTGTTTTTGTGGTCTCATGTGGCAAACTACTCCGACATATTATCTCTGCACAAGGGATACAAGTTGATCCGGATAAAGTTGCAGCTGTGTTGGAGGCACCAGTCCCTACGACACCGAAAGAAGTTATGCATTTTCTGGGCCAAATACGGTGGCATAGCAGACATTTACGGTGGTTAGCTCATTTACCAACACCGCTCAATCGGCTTATGACTAGTGTTGCACGGCAGTATGATTGGACACCGGAGTGCCAAAATGCATTTGATCGTTTTAAGGTGTTATTGACGTAGGCTCCAATTTTGCAACCACTTGATTGGGATTGTCCGTTCCATGTTTTTGTGGATGCATCAGACATCGCTATTGGAAGTGTGCTAATCCAACAAATAGATAAATGGTTTCGGCCTGTATATTATGCAAGTCCTCGATTAGCCCCTGCTGAAAGAAACTATTCAGTGACCGAAAGAGAATGTCTTGGGTTGGTGTACTCTGTGAAGAAGTTCCGCCATTATTTGTTGGGCCTGAAGTTCACCTTCCACATGGATCATGCCACACTTGTGTATTTGGTCCGGCAGCAACATTTAGGTGGTTGCTTGGTTCGATGGGTTTTATTGTTATAGGAATTGGACTAGGAAGTTATTTATCGACCCGGCACACCACACGCTTTGGTGGATTTTCTATCTCGGTTGGATTCAGATGAAGCTCCAGTGGGGGTTGATGACACTACACCAGCAATTTATGCTACTGAGCCAACTATTGAAGAATCTACTCCACCTCTTGTTCCCCCTACATACTATGATACGTTACTGACTTTTCTCACTGATGGGTGTCTTCCTCCTCAAACTCCCCCTGCTCTGCGGTGGAAATTTGCAGTTTACAGTCGTAGATTCTGGTTGATTGTAGGTCAACTGTACTACATGGATCATACTGGTGTTTTACTTCAATGTATCCCACCACATGAAGCAGAATTGGTTATTGCTATGGCTCATTCATTACCCTCAGGCGGACATTTTGCAGCTGATCTTACTCACCGTAAAATTCTTCAAAGTGGGCTTTGGTGGCCTACCATGTACAAAGATGTGACTCAGTTTGTGCAGCACTGTGATACCTGTCAACGGTGCGGATAGCCATTACAACGGCACTTCTTTCCCCTTCAACCTGTCTTATCTCTGGAACCCTTTCAGAAGTGGAGTCTAGATTTTATTGCTCCAATAACACCACCAACCACTTTCACCAATAGCCGCTATATCTTGACTTTTACCAATTATGCCACTCGGTGGGCGGAGGCTTGGGCATTACGGTCCGCCACAGCAGTTTCGGTGGCCAAATGCCTAATGAAGGACGTTTTTCCTCATTATGGGTTGCCTCTAGAAATCGTTACGGACCAAGGTACACACTTTGTTAACCACTTAATGCAAGTATTGACCGAGCATTTCAGATTTTCCACAAATTCAGCTCGCCTTATTATCCCCGTGCCAATGGTCTGGCGGAGAGTACCAATAAGACTTTGTTGACTATGCTCCGCAAATTGCTTTTGGAATGTCCAGAACGTTGGGACCAGTTACTACCTACAGTTCTATGGGCTTATCGGACTACGTACAAAGTACCTACTAGCATGACCCCGTTCAAACTCGCTTATGGATTGGAAGCCATTGCACCGATGGAAGTAGTAGTGCCGAGTCTACGTGTTGCCTTAGCTCAGAAATCGCTACCGGAAGAATCCTTGCCATTTCGGTTGGATACACTCCGATCATTTGATGAACAACGATGGGAAAGTTTTCTAGTACTTCAAGAAGTTCAGCTTCGTCAAGCTCGTACCCATGATCGTTTCCTGAAGACCCTGTGTTTACAATGGGGCAACTGGTGTTATTTTACAATGCTAAAGCAAATCGGTCTGCTGGAAAATTTAAATTACAGTGGTTCGGTCCGTACCAAATTATTGAGCAGGTGGGACCCACTACTTTTAGGTTGGCCACCTTAACTGGAGTTCCCCTCCCAAAAGTAGTTAATGGTTCTAAGTTACGCCCATATCACCAATAGCCTAATCACCGCTGATGTGTTCTTTATTTTTTCGCGTGTTACTTATATTCTGTTTATCTCTGCATTTCAGTTGACCACTGACCATAATCTCCTCGTTATGGTATCTAGCTATGATTAATCGCCGCCCTGTGTAACTGTTTCTTCTACTGCATGCATGTCGTAATTATGGCAAATATCTTCCCAATATCGTGCGATGATTAGGGTTTTCGCCCGCCTAACGTTGTCTGTGTGACTACTTAATCTTGTTTCTTTTCTTATTAATTGCGATTGTGTTTGTGTGATTGTGCGTTCCTTGTCGTCTGTATCTTTGTACTTAGTGTGCGCGCCATGGAAGCCTTAGCGAATGTCGCTACTTTCCGTGTAGGACTCACTCCGAAAGTGAGTGAGTACTTGCATACTCGCGGTTTGATGAATTTCGCTGAATTGCCCTAGCATTCAGTGGAATGTCAGCCATTTTATGCACAAATTATTGCTACCATCACCTCTACACCTGTTACAGAGCAGTGTTGGCCCATCGCCTGCTTCCCATTCCGCATTGTGATCACTTTAGCTTCGTTTGCTGAAGCTTTCCGTCTCCCTACGGAAGGATTGGAGAATGGTCCACTCCTTCGTGTAGCCACCATGGAGTTGTTTCCTCGGCACTCATCTAATGAGTGCGCCATTCTGTGTAGACCCAAACCAGAGTGCACTGCTCTGCAGTTTTTACTTGCCATTTTGAATTTGCAAAAACGCACTTACGGTATCTCGCGCCCCATCTATTCCATGATCGACATGGCTTCTCGCGAGCCTGTCAATTTTTCTTCTTTTTATTTCCGATGCATTCATCGTGAATGTGTCGCGCTTATCAAACAGGTCAATAAGAGTGACCTTCCGCGTTCTCGTCTTCCCCATATCCTCACTTTTCTCTTTCGAGTAATACAAGCCATGCAACCTCCTCCAACCGCTCCCATCTTGTTCCATGAAGAATCTGCTCAAGTGCTCGAGGATACAAAGGACGATGATGAAGATCTCTTCCAACTTATTCACCAAAAATGCAGACGTATATGCCCCTCTGAAAGCCAGGTGCAAGGATCAAAGGCTGGGAATGAAGAAGAAGTCTTCCATGACACCACTACATCTATGCATGTCGAATCTTCCGATCATTCTTCTCCAAATAAGCAGCAGGATAAAGATGCCCACACTGAAGACTCTGACGAAGTTTCTTCTCGGGAGGATTCTCATCAGTAGAATCAAGAAGCTGTGGATGAAATTGTTGCTGAAATTCTTTACGACGTGATAACCATGATTGAAGTTGTACTCGACAAGGCTAGGTCGAGTAGGCAGACAATTCTGATACCTACTCCTCCACCAATAAACCCGGTTGAGTCTCTTGTCTCTGTTCAACTATTGTTCCTAAAGCACCCGCTACTTCATCTTCTTCTCCCAATTACTCTCCACCACCTTCCCCTCACCTATTATCAGCTTCTTCATCTCCGCCACTTCCTCCTGTTCCTCTTTCGGCTCCAATGTTTAATGAATTAGAATCGATGGGTCGACTGTTGATCCAATTCTCTCAATAGTTACCTATGCAAATGAAGCAGGCAACCGATCATATTCGACATGAATTACAGCACAAAGTGGATATATTAGAAGCAGATATTGCCCCATTACAAGAAGAAGCAAATGCAGTTAAGGCAGAAAATCATGCTTTGTAGGTTCAACTTCAGCAACTTCAAGCTCGCGTTACAGAGCAGGTTAATCTTATTGCTCAACGCGATGCTGCTCTGGCTGAGTTAAAATCCAAGGATGTTCTTTTAATTGCTTGTGATGAAGAAATCAAGAAATTAAATCAGTTGGTATAGGATAAGAAGGATGCTCGGATTGCTCTCGGTAATCTTTTAGAAGAAACTCGCGTTGAGCTTGATGAGCTCGTGTAGAGAGGACAAGAAATGGCTAATTTGGCTAAGCAGACTACTGCCGAACTACAGACTGCAACTACCGATCTTTTCCAAGCGAATTCTGCTCTAAAAGCACAGACGAGTCTGACAATTCAACTTTAGAAGGAGGTAGCAGGGATTAAGAAAGAAAGACATGCTTATTATCAAACAATTCAATATCAAGCTCAGGAGCTGGAGCGAAGAGAAAAGAAGTTAGGCTTTCAAGCAGAGCGACTATCCAGAATAGATGGACAAATTGAAGATATGCGATTGAGCCGCGATGCAGCCCTTGCCGATGACTTTTACTTACAAGAAGCGTTTTTGCAGACCCAGACTAAAGTTTTGATAAGTCAGGTCATTGCGGCAAGTTCGGTCCGAACTGACGCACAGTTGGTGGAGCCAGAGACATTAAAGTTGATGTTAGATTCATTGAAACAGAAAATCTCTAGCCTACCTTCAAATTAGCAAGAACTATGTATATCCAAGGCATTGTAGATGAGCCTTAGTTTCTTTTCACTGCGGGTTCGAGTCCACCGTGCGTGCCAGTGTTAGGCCGCCGGATTGGCATAATGTAATAATATATTTCCATATATTGCACATACCGAAAGGTCATAGCGAAGTGACGTAACCCTTTTTATTCATTAATGAATAGACATTACGGGGTTCTCCGGTGCGAGAAGAGACGGGATCGCCAAACTGTCTGTCTGGGCGATTTGCAGCCTTGCGGAGACTTCGTAGTTAAGAGTTTACATATATCTGAGTACGGTTAAATCTGTTCTTATTGAATTGCCGTAAACTAATACTACACAGTATTACGGTAGTAACATGAATAGATATGTTCGATTATGTGATTGAACGACTGTGCGATAAGATAATGTGTGATGATACCGTAAATGGAAGATTATCACTGTGTAACAGAAGTAATGCCTGAGTGTATAATTATTGTTTGGGTAATTAGCTAATTGGGGAAATCGATAAAGGGCCTTTGCATTGTCAGACCCCTACCATCCCCAAGAACCCGAAAAGAGATTAAAAGCGGATCTATTGAAAAAATCCCTTTTAACAATGCCATTAGCATCATTGCCTATAATAATGATGTCTTCTACATAGACACATAAGTAGATAACTTGTGATTTATTCTTCTTAAATAAATAAAGAAGTATTTTCCTTGATTGCAACAAAGCCTTGGTCCTACAAATAAGTAAGAAGCCTATGGTTCCAAGCTCTAGAAGCCTGCTGGAGACCATAGAGTGCCTGCCTAAGCTTGCATACATAACTTGTTTTATCTTGATCTTCAAAACTTGAATTCTTCTGATATGCATCCATTTAAGAATGCATTCTTTACATCTAACTGATACAAATTTGAATTTTAGGAAGCAACAACACTTACCAAAACCCTGATTGTTGGCATCTTTGCCACAAGTGAAAATGTTTGTTCATAGTCCACTCCAAGATTTTGGGCAAATCCTTTTGCCACTAACCTTGCCTTGTACCCATTTATAGAGCCATTTCAGTTCTTTTTGATTTTATATATCCACTTGGATCCAATTACCTTTATGCCTTGTTTCTTGGGGACTAGATCTCAAGTATGATTTTCCTCAAGTGCTTCCACTTCTTCATGCATAGCTTTTCTCCATTCTTTCTTTTTCCTAGCCTCTTCAAATGAAGAAGGTTGTTCTATCATAGAGTCTTTAGTGATATGCACAAAGTGCTTGGTGACTAAAGATGTATCATATCCATACCTTATGGGCTTCTTGCTTTCTCTTTGTGATCTCCTTAATGCTTGATTTGAAGACTCTGGTATGTCTTCTAATTGCTTGAGTTTGACCTTGCCTCTTGACTTCCAAGCCTTGAAGTCAATTTGTTCTTCATCCTGTGAGTTGATATCTTCTGCTAAGTGTTCATCTTCTTGAGTGAGGGTTGGAAAATCATTTTTGAGAATTATTTGGTAAGTTGACTTTCCTGCAATCATCTTCAAACCATGAATTATTTTCATTAAATACTACATCCCTACTAACTATGAATGCTTTTTTAGCGGGATTGTATATCCTATACCCCATTTTGTTCTAATCATTCCCATTAAATATACATATCTCAGCCTTAGGGTCAAGCTTTCCTCTGATTTGTGAGGGAATGTGTGCATAAGCAATGCACTCAAATATTTTGCAATGGTTTGATGACGGTCTCTTGCCATTCCATGCTTCATAGGGTGTCATACCGTCAAATGATTTGGATGGAATCCTGTTTACCAAGTAGGTGGTTGTGGAAACAGCTTTGCCCATAGATAATTAGGTAACATCTTTTCATTTAACATAGACCTAGTAGCTTTAGCAATTAACATGTTCCTTCTCTTTGCCACTCCATTCAATTCAGGATTGTATCTTATTGTTACTTCCCTCTTTATGGCTCTATCCACTAGAAATGAATTAAAGTCATTTGAAAAGTACTCACCACCTCCACCAGATCTGATCCTCCTAAAGATTCTTCTTGTTTGATTTTCAACTAGTGCCAAGAACTTGTTGAAACATGTAAATAGCTCATCCTTATGCTTCATGAAATAAAGGATTGTTTATCTACTGTAATCATCAATAAATGAAACATAGTACCTTGAAACCGAGATGGATTCATCTTTGCTAGGACCCCACACATTAGTGTATACAAGATCCAAATAGTCCATGAATGTATCCTCTCTTGTTGAATGGTTTCCTATGAGCTTTGCCAAATTGGCATGCTCCACATTTACATATTTGTTGCTTGATCACATTGGGAATGCCAAGCACACTTTGATCCCTGCATATTTGCTTCAGAGTCCTTTCTGTTATGTGTCCTTGCCTTTTGTCCCATATTTCTAACTCAAATAAGGTTTGATCTCTATAAATGAATGGTGCTATATTCCTTGTGTCTTCAATTTTAAATTTGAATAATCTACCTGACTTCTCACCTTTGGCAATCCTCTTGAAGCCTTGTTGGGGGTATTCTAAATATGTTGCATGCTTAGTGGATCTGACTTATAAAACTTTCTCAACAATCTGCCCAACACTAATTAGGTTTCTCGTTAAAGTTGCATATACAAAACTTTACTCAAAAGATTCATGCTACCATCAGATGTTTTGATATTTCCAATTTGGTTGACTTAGTGTTTAGTATCATCACCTATTTATACTGCATGCTTCCCTTTGGGTTGTTCAAGATCAGATAATAGAGCTACATTTCCACCCACATGATTGGAACAATCTGAATCAATCTAGAAAAGATGCTCATCATCTTTACCTTGCTTGGGTATCATGTTCATGATGAGTAATGAGTCTTCTTGGTCTTCATTATAGTTAGAGTAGTCTCTTCTTCCTCTAAAGCCTCCTTGATGATTGTTGTTTTTTATAGCTTTGACTGTAGTTATGGTTGTAGTTGCCTCCATCATTGTTGTATTTGCCTCTTGATTGCCCGTAGCTACTTCTATGGAATCCTCTTCTCCTTTGATTCCTTGTATTCTAGAAGCATTCTTCTGCCTCTTTCCTTTACCTTTATCCTTAGATTTATTATTATCTATATAAAGGGCAAAAGATGGATCACCTCTAGACTTTTCATCATTCTTGTTGAGCTTTGTCTCATGGGTGAAGATTTGCCCCATCATGGTGTTGAGGTTAGGTATTTGCATATCCATGGAAAGGTCCATTGCTATGGTGAAGGAATCCCACTTGTCATTAGCCTTGATTCCATTAATGATCTGCCTTGTTATGTGTTCTTCTTCTATCTCCTCTCCAATGTGTGCAAGCTGGTAAGCCACATGTTTCATCTTGGTTACATTCTCAACCACTCCTTGCTTTGGTTGCTTCTTTAGAGTTGTAAACTCCATCCATAACTGATTCTTCCTAGCTCTTGTATTTGAGAGTAAATATGATGAGAGTACTTCCCAAGTCTCTCGGGAGGTCTTGCAGTTCCTAACATCCGATAACAAGAAATCATAGATTGAGTTCATTAGATATGATCTGGCAAGAGCATCCTTTTCACACCATGGGGTTAAGCTTTCTTGCTCTTCCCTTGTACGTTGTTCCTTGCTCGTAAAGATTGGCATCTCTTCATCTCATGAGATGTATCCATGTAGACTTCTCCCTTGAAGGTAGGCTTGCATCCTAAGTGACCATGTTGAGTAGTTTCTCCTGTCCAATTTGTCAATGAAGGATGGAAATGCATCTCACATCTCCATTGTTGTTGCTCTGATACCATTGTTAGAGGAGATGGTGGATAGTCACAAGAGATGAAGTGGTGTACATAAATCTTGCTTCACACCTACTAAGAATGATGGTTGGAAATTGTAGTGGGCCTCTTTTGGTTGCTAATTAGCACAAATAATGATATATGTATCTTGGAAGATGATCCACTAATTGGTGGATCAAAATAGATATGTTGGAGTTGTTCCAAGAAGTAAAGACTTCCTATTTTTGTTCTTACACTTGTTCAGTGCTTTGATCAATTCTCTGAGCAGAACAAAACTTGACTTAATTCCTTTTGGGGAACTCTAATTAACTTAGTAAGACATCAATCATGAGTGATTTCATAAAAAGTTATGGACTACATGCAGAGAAAGAAGTTTAGCAAGTCATAGCTCCATCCCAACAATCATGGGCTACAACACTCATCAGACCAATGAGCAAAGTTATGTAAATATCTCATGATCTCGAGAAACAAATCTAACGAAACTTTGTAGAAGCATAATCAACAATATGTTGAATCCCAAATTCTTTAAATCATGGCAAATGATCAACTAGAAAATGATAACAAGCTCTGAGAAAGATCGGTATTCTCATTGAGTTATAATAGAGAAGTGAAATGAGAATGTAATGATCATATACGTATTAAAACATGTACAAATACAATGTCATTGGCAATAATACATTGCTCAATGTGTGAGAGGTAAATGTGCTATTAGATGAGCTCTCACTTCGCAATAAATGTACTTCAAAATGATCTCCCAAGCTCAAGATACACATGGGTCTTTTAGATCCTCTTTTTATAGTCATGTTTCGATCCAAGGTTTGAATTCAAATTCAAATGTCTACCTAAAAGGTGAATCCTAAAGTGTAAGATAGATTTCATCATCACTCAACAACTAATTGATTTGTGATTTTAGAGCTCCCTAACACCATGTGGGTGTAATCCAATTTTACAAGGAAAAATATGAAGGATTTTTACAAGAGACTAACCATATGAAGTCTTGCATAGGATATTCCAATAAATCAAGCATAAGTTAATTAACCAAGTATGTGGGCTTGGGTTTTATTGCACCAACAATAACGAATAAGTCTTTATTCTTGTCGCAAGGTTAACTACACTGGATCAGGCTTGGCCATGATTGTCCAAGAACGTGTGATTGGAACTACTTTGTGTTAGGGGAGCACTAGATTGTGCTCCCGAACTACATTAGACAAGATTTCAAAAATATACTTCTGATTACAAGAACACCCATGCAGGGAAAACGATACAAGAATACGTGACTGATACAAGGAGTCCCACATCCTGGGACTAATAGGTCTAGATAACTCATCTAGAAATAATACATGAGATCCCACAACCCGGGATTGTAAGTATGGATCAAGATCTCTGGATTACAAGAACTCCCTTCTGGGAGATGAACTAGATAGAAGAAAGAACTCGACAGGATCTTGTACTATGAGACTACAAGAGGACAATATAGGATGTCCAAGAACTAGACTAGACAAGACTCGAACAAGCAACAAGACAAGAACCGGAACTAGAACTTGGAGAGTACTTGACGATCATGACTCCTTGAGCTCCCAAGAGTAGTATTCACAAGATTGATTATGAACGTGTCCAAGCACCCCATATATAGGTTTTCAAGTGTAGTTCCCAAGGCGGTTTTGAGTTGCTGATGTCATCAATGATATTAGCAAATCTATCAATTACTCTTGATATCAAAACTTAGCAAATAGATAGTCGATGTTAGGGTTTTTAGCAATTTTGGACGCAATGAAAGCATTGGTTTCTCTTAATTCTGAACCAATCATGAGATATAGGATTCACATTGAATCTAAGGTTCAAGATGGTCTCCTTTGTCCATGAAATCACCTCCCCCTCAAGCAACGAGCTCCACAAGGAGCAGTCATATTCTTTGGTCTCGAGCTCATTGGATTTCTCTTATGGAATTCTCGAACCTTGATTGGTGCCCTTTGAAGGTTTTCTGCAAGTCCCCAAGTACGATCATTGATGTCATACCATTTCCAATGAATAAGGTATTCCAATCTTCTTTGAGAGATGCGAAGTAATGCTAGCTAATGTTTTCTCTGATCTTATGTTTGTTATTGCACCATCGAGTTAGAATCTGAACTGTGGTGAAACCTTGTCAAGGATCTCTAGGAGCTCTCTTAGATTTTTGAGTTTCCAATTTGCAGTGAAAATTATTTCCCTATGTTGAAACTCAAGATCCATCAATAATTATAACTTGAAAGAGAGCTTTCCTCTGAATCCAAGAGTATGAAGAGTCCAATCTTTTTCTCCACATAACCTAAAACAAAAGATTGTTGAGATATTTGACATGAAATTGAAAGAGAATTGAATCTAATTTTACATAAAATGATGTCTCCTAGCTTTTGAAATTCATTACTTTCCCATTCCCTACCTAAACCATCATCAGTCTGTGAAATTGAAACTCTCTTATTCAACCACATTATTTTTGTTTTCTATAATACCATGTTTTTAAAACATACTACAAAAAATATGAAAGGCAAAAACCATCCAATCTTTTTCCTTCGTGAAACTCAGCTTGGTCATATTGCCCTTTGAATGTCATCATTCATTTTGTAGAGAAAATCACTTAGCATAGTCACAGAATCACTTAGCTACATAGAAAGAAGTTTCCATAAGAAATCCTCCCTTCTTTTATAAATCTCACATGAGGTTACACCATTGGAATGACAAAGAGAAGTAGAAGCCATTTGAACACTAAGAGAAATAGAAGAAAATGATCAATATATGAAACCGAGATTCGCAAACTTCATGACTATTTAAAGACAAAATATTTTGTACACATGGAATAGAGTCCCAAACGTTTGAGTTGATGTATGAACCATGAAACAAATATCATAAAATTTTGTGAGCCCAAAAATATAAAAAAGTAAAAATTCATTTGTATTTGCTTGAAAAAAATATTAAAATATATCGTAAAGATTAAAATCTTTTATTACTTGTTTACATCTCTTTTGTCATAAGTATCCAAAGTTCGAGTGCATAAGCCGATTTCTATCAAAACTTGGCCATAACAAGTTCCCCTTCATGCTATCATCTCAACAAGCCGATTTCTTTTCTCCCAACAAGTCCCTCTTGATGAGATTGTCTTGATGCCAATATCTCACTTAAGAGAAGGTTCATGTTGTATTATTAGAATAACTTCCTAAAGAAGATCTATGTATCTGTGAAGCTGTATTGTATTGATAGAACATGAACCTTCTCTCAACTGATGTATATTGTCCAAGATGCCATTGATCTTCACTTATTAATACCTATCACCACCTGCTTAGGTTGAAATCAATCAAACTTCAAAATAACCTATAAAAGTATAAAGAAATAAAAAATAACTATTATATGCTTCAAAAAATACTAAACTATATCATAAAAAGTAAAATCGTTTTCACCTATTTGCATCTTTTTTGTTGTAAGTATCCAAAGATCAAGTGCATAAGTCGATTTCTATCAAAACTTCACCATCCCTCTCGAAGTCCCAACATCTCAGCTAAGAGAAGGTTCTTGTTGTATCAATACAATACAACTTCCTAAAGAAGATCTACAGATCTGCGAAGTTATATTGAATGGATACAATAAGAACCTTCTCTTAGATGATATGCAGCCCTAGATGCCTTTGATTTTCATTTATGAATACCTTCTCAACCCTAAAATTATAAACCCTCAAAGATAAAATCTTTTCCAATAATTGCAATAGTTTTGAATTCATAGTCATACACACACATATACATGCACATAGACAATCATATTAGATTGTCACTTACAATCATATAACATATATGCACATACACATACACCTTCCCATACTATTGTGAATTAAGAATCAATATTGATTCAGACAATCACAATACATTTTTATTCACAATCATACACACATATACATATAATATTGTGAAGTAAGAATCAATGTTAAGTCAAACAATTACAATAGATTTCATTCAAATACACATACATATACTATTATGAAGTAAGAATCAATATTGATTCAAACAATCATATACATGTTTACTCACAATCATACAACACATAGATAATACTATTGTGAAGTAAGAATCAATGTTGAGTCTAACAATAACAATAGTTTTCTTTATGATTTTTTTACTAAAGTACTTAATATTTGTAGCAAGAGTTTACACCTTGTTCTTTCTACAACACTAAGTTCGTGAAAAACAAAGTAACTCTTATGAAAAATGAGTCTAGTTGTATTCTTTTAAAAACAATTATTTGGCCAAATTTGTTTCGATCGAAAACATATTTGATCGAAAAGCTTCTCTCCATTCTTTCTTCTTCCTAGACTCTTCAAATGAATAAGGCTCTATGTCATAAATTCTTTAGTGCTATACACAGAGTGCTTGGTGACTAAAGATGTATCATATCCATACCTTATGGGCTTCTTGCTTTCACTTTGTGATCTCCTTAGTGCTTGATTTGAAGACTCTGGTATGTGTTCTAATTGCTTGAGTTTGACCTTGCCTCTTGACTTCCAAGCCTTGAAGTCAATCTATTCTTCATCCTCTGAGTTGATATCTTCTGCTAAATGTTGATCTTCTTGAGTGAGGGTTGGAAAATCATTTTCAAAATCATATGCTAACTACTTTCGTGCAATCATCTTCAAACCATGAATTATTTTCTTCAAATACTACATCCCTACTAACTATAAATGCTTTGTTACTAGGATTGTATAGCCTACATCCCTTTTGGTTCTGATCATACCCAAAAAATATGCATTTCTTAGCTCTAGGGTCAAGCTTTCCTCTGATTTGTGAGGGGATGCGTGCATAAGCAATGCACCGAAATATTTTGCAATATTTTCATGAGGGTCTCCTGCCATTCCATGCTTCATAGGGTTTCATAACATCCAATAATTTGGATGGAAGCATGTTGACCAAGTAGGTGGATGTGGAAACAGCCTCTGCCCATAGATAATTAGGTAACTTCTTCTCATTTAACATAGAACTAGCAGTTTACACACTGATTAAAATGTTCCTTCTCTCTCCCACTCCTTTCAATTCAAGAGTGTATCTTATTGTTACTTCCCTCTTCATGCCTCTTTCCTATAGAAATGAATCAAATTCATGTGAAAAGTACTCAGCACCTCCATCAGATCTGATCCTCTTCAAGTTGCTTCCTGTTTGATTTTCAACTAGTGCCAAGTACTTCTTGAGACATGTATATAACTCATCCTTATGCTTCATGAAACAAAGGATTTTCCATCAATAAATGAATCATAGTACCTTGAACCTGAAATGGATGGATCTTTGCTAGGACCCCACACATCAGTGTGTACAAGCTCCAAAAAGTCTTCATGAATGTATCCTCTCCTGTTGAATGGTTGCCTCTGAGCTTTGCCAAATTGGCATGCTCCACATTTGTATATCATATGTTGCTTGGTCACATTGGGAGTGCAAGCACACTTTGCTCCCAGCATATTTTCTTCAGAGTCCTTTCTCCTATGTGTCCTAGTGTTTTGTGCCATATTTCTAACTCAGATAAGGTTTGATCTCTATAATTGAATAGTGCTATATTCCTTGTGTCTTCAATTTAAAATTTGAATAATCTACCAGACTTCTCACCTTTGGCAATCCTCTTAAAGACTTGTTGGGGGTCTTCTACATATGCTCCATGCTTAGTGAATCTGACCTGTAAACCTTTCTCAACAATCTGCCCAACACTAATTAGGATTTTGGTTATAGTTGGCACATACAAAACTTTATTCAAAAGGTTAATGTTACTATCAAATTTTTTGACATTTCCAATTTGCTTGACTGAGTGTTTAGTATCATCACCTCTTTGTACTTCATGCTTCCCTTTGGGTTCTTCAAGATCAGATAATAGAGCTACATTTCCAGCCACATGATTGGAACAACCTGAATTAATGTAGAAACGATGCTCATCATCTTTACCTTGCTTGGATGTCATTTTCATGATGCGTAATGAGTCTTCTTGGTCTTCAATATAGTCGTTGTAGTCCCTTCTTCCTCTAAGGCCTCCTTGATAATTGTTCTTGTTATAGCCTTGATTGTAGTTAAGGTTGTAGTTGCCTCCACCATTGTTGTATCTTTCTCTTGATTGCCCATAGCTACCTCTATGGAATCCTCTTCCCCTTTGATTCCTTGTACTCTTGAAGCATTCTACTCTGGTGTGGTTGTTAAGACCAAAAATATTGCAAGGTTAATTGTTGTGGGGTCTCACCCTTGCCTTGCTTTCCTCCTTTGCCCCTTCCTCTAGCACCTTTTTCTCTTCCTGCATAATTATCTTGAGAGGTATTAGCTCTTCTTCATGCTTCTTGCCTTTATCTTTATCGTTATCTTTATTCTTATTTATATAAAGGGCAAAAGATTGATTACCTCTAGAGTTGTCACAATCCTTGTTGAGCTTTGTTTCATGGGTGAAGAGTTGCCCCATCACCGTGTTGAGTTCAGGTATTTGCATATCCATGGAGAGGTCCATTGTTATCGTGAAGGGCTCCCACTTGTCATCAACCTTGATTCCATTAATGAACTGCCTCACTGTGTGTTCTTCTTCTATCTCCTCTCCAATGCTTGCAAGGTGGTCAGCCATGTCTTTAATCCTGGTTACATATTTAGCCACTCCTTGCTTTGGTTGTTTCTTTAGAGTTGTAAACAAAATCCGTAACTGATTCTTCCTAGCTCTTGTATTTGAGGATAAATATGATGAGAGTACTTCCCAAGTCTCTTGGGATGTCTCGCAATTCCTAACATTTGGTAAGAAGAAATGAGAGATTGTCTTTAGCAGATATCACCTGGCAAGAGCATCCTTTGCACAGCATGTGGCTAAGCTTTCTTGCTCTTCCATTGTAGGTTGTTGCTTGCTCTTGAAGGTTCTCATCTCTTCATCTCCTGAGATGTATCCATATAGAATTCTCCCTTTAAGGTAGGCTTCCATTCTAAGTGACCATGCTGAGTAGTTGTTCTTGTCCAATTTGTCAATGAAGGATGGAAATCCATCTCCGATCTTGATTGTTGTTGCTCTGAGACGATTGTTGGAGGAGATGGTGGATAGTCACAAGAGATGAAGTGGTGTAGCTAAATATTGCTTCACACCAGCTAAGAATGATGGATGGACAGTGTAGTGGGCCCATTTTGCTTGCTAATAAGCCCAAATATTGATATATGTAGCTTGGAAGATGATCCACTAATTATCAAAACAGATATGCTGGAGTTGACCCAAGGACAGAAAACTTGCTATTTTTTTCTTATACTTGTTCAGTGTTTCGAACAATTCTCTAAGCACAACAACAATTGACTTAATTGCTTTTGGGGAACTCTAAATAACTAGTAATCTCAATCATGCATCATTTCATAAAAAATGATGGACTACATGCAGAGAGAAGTTTAGTAAGTCATAGTTCCATCTCTAGGATCATAGGCTACAACAATCATCAAACCAGTGAGCAAAGTTATGTTAATATCTCATGATCCTGAGAAGCAAAGCTAATGAAACTTTGTACAAGCGTAAGAGGGAGTATGTTAAATCCAACATACCTTAAATCATGGCAAATGATCAACTACACACTGAGAACAAGCTCTGCGAAGATCAGTGTTCTAATGGAGTTATAGCAGAGAAGTGAAATGATAATGTAATGATCATATATGTATTAAAAAATGTACAAATACAATGTCATTGGCAACCATACAGTGCGCAATGCGTGAGAGGTGAATGAGCAATTAGATGATGTCTCACTTCGCAATGAATGTACTTCAAAATGATCTCAAAATCTCGAGATACATGCGGGTCTTTTAGATCCTCTTTTTATAGTCATGTTTGGATTGAATGTTTGAATTCAAATTGTAACGTCTACCTAAAAGGTGAATTCTAAAGTGTAGGATAGATTTCCTCATCACTCAACAATTGATTGATTCATGATTTTAGAGTTCCCTAACTCCACGTGGGTGTAATCCACTTTTACAAGGATAAATAGGAAGGATTTTTACAAGAGTCTAACCATATGAAGCCTTGCATAGGTTATGCCAATAAATCTAGCATTAGCTAATTAACCAAGTATGTGTGCTTGGGTTTAATTGCACCAAAAATAAAGACTAAGTCTTTATTCGTGTCACAAGCTCAACTAGACTTGATCAAGCTTGGCCATGATTGTCCAATAACGTGCGATTGGAACTACTCTGTGTCAAGGGAGCACAAGACTGTGCTCTCTGACTACACTAGACAAGATTTCAGAACTATACTTCTGATTACAAGAACACCCATGCAAGGAAAATGATAAAGGAATTCATGAATGATACAAGGAGTCCCACAACCCGAGACTGATAGGTATAGATAACTAAGCTAGAAATAATACAGGAGATCCCACAACCTGGGATTGTAAGTATGGATCAAGATATCTATATTACAAGAACTCCCTTCTCGGAGATGAACTAGATACAAGAAAGAACTCGACAGGATCTCATACTATGGGATTACAAGAGGACAAGAGAGGATGTCCAAGAACTAGACTAGACAAGACTAAAACAAGGAACAACACGAGAACTAGAACGGGAACTTGGAGAGTACTCACTTGATAGTCATGACTCCTGGAGCTCCCAAGACTAGATTCCACAACATTCATTACGAATGTGGCCAACCCCTCCTTATATAGGTTTTCAAGGGCGGTTCCCAAGGGGGTTGCGAGTTGATGATGTCATCAATGATGTCAACAAATGGATCAAGACCTCCAGATGTTAGAATTTAGCAAATGGATAGTCAATCTTAGGGTTTTGGCATGTTCCAGATGCAATGAATGCATTCGTTTCTTCTTATTTTGAACCAATCATGACATATAGGATTCACATGGAATCTAAGGTTCATGATGGTTTCCTTTGACCATGACATCACCTCCCCCTCAAGCGATGAGTTCCACGAGGAGCACTCATGTTCTCTAGTCTCGACTTCATTGGATTTCTCTTATGGAATTCTCAAACCTTGATTGGTGCTCTTTGAAGGTTTTTTGGAGGTTCCCAAGTACGATCATTGATGTCATACCCTTTCCAATGAATAAGGTATTCCAATCTTCCTTGAGAGATTCTTGAATCTAAGACTTGATCAACCTCAAATTCTTCATGATCCTTAATCTTGATAGGTGGTGAAGGACTTGGTTTCCCTTGAGCTTCCTTGGGTATGTCACAAGATAGGCCCCTTGAACTTTTAGTGCTACATTGTGGTGTTTCCCAGATCTTTGATGGAGTGCCTTGAGTAAGCACACCTTGATTGAACATGAACTTCTCCTTGTCCTTTATCTTGTTATCTTCATAATTTGTATGCTCCATATCATAAGTTATAATGCCTTCTTGGTTGTCAAAAGTTCTTGATTCCAATTTTTTAGACATAGTGTCTTCATTATTGAACACTTCTAGCTCTTGGACTTGGCTTTCTTTGAATAATTGATTCTCACATTGAAGTGTCTAACTGACAACATCCTCCAAGGTATTTGCTTGAGGCATGGATAACAAGAGATATTTGACTTCAGGATTGATGCAGCTTTGAAATTGATTAACCATGTAGTCTTCTTCATATATAGCGCCACAAAACAACATCTTGATATTCAAGGCATAGCTTAAACCTGATCGATCATCTTGTTGTAGAAATATTTTCATCTCTTGGACATGTTGGATCAAGTCCTTTATGGTAGATTGGATCTCCTTGAATAGGGAATCCATGGTGCCTAGTCTAGATGAAGGTAGTCTTGCCAAAATGTCAGGGGATCACTAGGTTGTGCTCTCTAACTACACTAGACAAGATTTTGGAAATATACTTTTGATTACAAGAACACAAACGCAGGGAAAACGATACAAGAATACTTCACTGATACAAGGAGTCTTAGAACCCGGGACTAATAGGTATAGATAACTCAGCTAGAAATAATACAGGAGATCCCACAACCTGGGATCGTAAGTACGGATCAAGATCTCTCGATTACAAGAACTCCCTCTGCAAGATGAACAAGATACAAGAAATAACTTGACTAAATCTCGTACTACGAGATTACAACAAGACAAGACATGATGTCCATGAACTATACTAGACAAGACTGTAATGAGGAACAAGACAAGAACTAGAACTAGAACTTGGAGTGTACTTAGTTGATGGTCATAATTCCTAGATCTCCCGAGACTGTTATCCACAAGACTGATTATGAATGTGGCCAACCCTTACTTATATAGGTTTTCAAGGGTGGTTCCCAAGGTGGTTGCAAGTTGATGATGTCATCAATGATATCAGCAAATGGATCAAAACCTTTGAATATCAGAATTTAGCACATAGACAGTCGATCTTAGGATTTTGGCACGTTCTCGACACAATGAAAGCATTGTTTTCTCCTAATTCTGAACCAATCATGAGATATAGGACTCACATGGAATCTAAGCTTCAAGGTGGTTTCCTTTATCCATGACACTCTAAAGATCGCCCAAGTATTGGCACTAAAATTCGTTTTGGAAATTATTCACTCAAGATCCATTTATCCAATGGAAAATTTTGAAAAGAGTAAGTTGTTCTAGGTTTGAAGAGAGTGAAGAAATTCCAAGAATGTAGTCTATAGCTATGAAGACAACACTTAAGTTTGTGGGAGGTAAAACATACTATTTGCCTATTCTTAAAGGGATTTTGGTACAAATCCAGAAAGCATGAGAGGATGCTTAGACTTAAGTAGTAGAAAGATTCCTATAAAGTCCTAGCCAGGGTAGGTACCTAACGCATCAAAAAGAAAGGAATCTAAAGACAAGAAGTCAAAAGATCTTGTGACTACACATTGGTGAAGAATAAACAATTTAAACTTGAATCTGTGAAAATTCAAGTACTTGGAATTTTGATTGGTTTTCATTTGAAAATCCTAGCAAAGAAAAATGGATATTCTATTAAGAGCTTTTCAAGTTTCCAAGGCTAAACACGTGGTTGTGGGACAATCATGTGAGGGAATCAAAACCTAGAATATCAAGTTAGAGGTAATGCCTGAAACTTCTAAAGAGTTGAAGTGAAAAAGGTACTATATCAATATATATTCAGACTTTAGGATAAATATCACCCACAAATTAATGTGAATATAAAATAGGGTGGTAAGGGACACCACGTTTTATGTTTATGTAGGAAAGATGGTATGGGACATCAAACCATGGGATGATAATTATCTTTTAATCCTAGATTGGAACTTGAAAATAGGTTTGATCCTTAAGGCAATTGAAAATTCAAAGAAGGAGTTTAAATTCAAGGAGTCTCTTGATGATCTCGGAATTGGACAAAACTTCATTAAAGCTGTTAGCACCCTCTTTGAAAATGCTCACTCTAAAATCTCTATTAATGGATCCTTGTTTTTCGACTTCAGACTTAGAAGATCTATTAGTCAAGGATGCCCTCTTGCTCATCCCATATCTGTCAAATGTGTCATTGTTTGTCTGAATACTTTTTGCTTGGCTAGTGGTTCTCATATAAATCACAAAAAAACGGCCTTCAGATCTTCTGCCAACATTGTGCTTGATTGTATTAGTGCTCTAGGATGTGACATCATCAGGGATGGTGAGCTCTTTAGACTCCTTGGCATTCCTATGGGGTTCCAAGTTTCCCTTCATCAAAGGTGGGAATGGGTCTTCAACAAGTTTAGAAATAAGATTTTGAGATAGTATGATTGTCAATCCTCCCTTTCTCATAGGGTCTTTGTGCTCAACCACTACCTTCTCCCCTCGTTGATCTACTTCTTGTCTTGCTGGATGCCTAACGAAAAACACTTTAACGAGATGGCTACCCTAAAAAGAAGATTCCTTTGGGGAGGTAGCGCCCACCACAACAACATTCCTAAGGTTTCCTCGAATGTCTATTGCCTCCCAAAAAATGAAGGAGGTCTTGGAATTTGTCACCCTATAAAGATGGCCACGTGTCTTGTTGCTAAGTGGATAGTCAGATCAATTGAGTCCTTAGATATCTGGGCTACTCTTCTCAAAAGAAACCTTTCCAAGTTTAGCCTGAAAGATTATAAGTCTTGGAAAAATCACAACCTGTGGGATATTTTGATCTCACCCTAGTCTTACTCTCCTATGGGCACTAGTCTTACTTGTAGGATGTGGCATGCTTGGATGAATATTAAAAAGTGTTGTTCTCCTCATTTTAAGTTTTTTCTGTACACCGACTATCTTTATGTAGGAAAATATTTGGACAGGTTGGCTCTCTCTTTGGAATAATGGAAATCTAGAGAGGAAGGAGCAGGAATGTTTGAAACATGGCTTTGTGTTGTGGAAGGACCTCACTAATGGTGTGCACGTATTATGTGTTGAACATCTCTCTGAGACACCTGACTTATCTGTTGGTTGTTTGCACGCCTTGATGCATCATCGAGACATGCTGATCAGGAAACTGTCTGAATGTTCCCAAAGAATACCTATTAAATTATCTAAAGTGGAAAAAGATATGCTGAGTAGATACAAGGTAATAGAGGCTCTATCTACATGATCTTACACAAGCTCAAAAACAAATGGAAGACTAGCTGGAACTCCTCACAGTGGTAGAAGAGATTTAGAACCCTTTGGAACATACCATACATCATTAAACATTCTTATCTTATGTGGTTGATTCTTCACAAGGTTGTATGGTGTGGTTCCAAAGCCAATCAATTTGGAATTTATAATGGAGTATGTGTGTTTTCTGGTTCCGAGGAGGACATCCCACACTTATTCTTCCACTATAGGCATGCTCAGGCCAACTGGAGATATTTTCAAACTATTTATCAAAGCTTGTAGGTCAATCTGAATTACAAAGAAACTTTCCTTGACTATTGCAGTAGATTTGACTATCCTCTATGGAATATCTAGAGAGAACATGCTTTGTGGTTTATATGGAGATCCAAAAACCAGGCTATTATGAAGCAGAATTGCAGCTCTTTGTATTATAAATTTGTTCAAGGCATCAGAGTAGCAGGTCTTCAATGTATTGGTGCTACTACCTCTACTCATGCTGAGAACTTCTGTCTATCTGAGCATCTGAGATCTACCCCTCCTAGTAAATGAAGAGAATCTTTGCTAAAGTTGTACTCGAGCACTAGGTTTGAGATGGTTCTAAGATGTACGTATTGATGCTTTTTTTGATGTGTACCCATTGATCTTCACCTTGTCTGATTTTCTCGTTTGAAACCTCTGTAGAGTAGTAGGATGTTATTTCTCTATTATGTGCCTTCATTTTTCCCTAGTTATCCTTCCATTGGATTTGGAGAATTGTTTTGTACCTTCTATTGTGGGGGAGCCTACCCTCTGTACTTACACACATTTCATCCATTATTCCAAATTTCCTATTTTCTCAACAAAAAAAAGAAGGATAAAAGTAGTACCTCAAGATATTTCAAGATAACTTCAAGATCAAGGAAACAAAAGATATGAACTAAGTAGTGTATCAAAATGCAAAGCGAGATAGTGTTTTGAATCATTTGGGCAGGGAAGCCACCATAGAGATGAGACATGTTCTTCTAGATCTACAACATGATCATGTTCTTCTAGTTTTAGAACATGAGGCTTGGGGGTAGCCCACAATATGTATATAGCTCTATTTTTGAGGACGAAAATATTTTCCAAGGGCAAAAGAATGTAATAAAGTAAGTCTATGATCTAAGAATCCGGCCTTTTCAGACGGATCTAAAATCACACACTCTTTGTTCATCCGTGTGTATGACCAAAGATCTCGAGTTTAGACTTACTAGGAGGTCATTTACTCTTGTAACCAAATCATCCACTTTGCCAAGTGGTTAATTCTCAAGGGTGTGAAGGAGGATGTCTTGGGTTCAACCCCGATGGGGTACATGGGGAGAGTGTTTTGCCCAAAGAGCTCTAGAACCTTCTACTAGAAGCATCCACTTGAGTTAACTCTACATACCTGGGACACGTTGCGAACATGTAGTTACATGGCTGACACATGGATGTTTAGTAACGACCTACCCAAGCAAGTAGTCCCCTAGAGATAGCTATATATAGAGGCATTTGGTCGGGAGGAGAGTCATCTCTCTAGCACATGGTGGTTGTAATCTTGTAGTTTTCTTAATTCATAGTTAGCAAACAACCCTTTTCTGGTGTTTTTTGCCCTAATGACTTGTGTTTTCTCCATCCAATGATTGACTCCATTCAATAATTTCTTTCCATCTTCCCAATGGAACCTCAAAGTTAGTAAACATATGCATTTAATCTGATTCATAAATTCCTTAGGTTGAGGTTATAATTCAAACTTTCAACTCTATTGCAAGCTTTAGCTTTGAATCACAATGATAGCGTGCACAAACTTCTTCTTCTTCGTGAACCTTCATGACTATAATACATCTAATAAAAATGGGACTATAACATCTCCACATGAGAGAGGATGATGAATTTTCTTGCCAAACTTGTTACTACGTAGATTTCCTAATTGAATTTTATGTGTAAATTTAATTAAAACTTGAGTATACATGGATTAATATAGTATGTGTATGTGTTGTAATCAACTTAATGCAAATCAACACGAATTGGATCTATATATGGTTATAGAGAGTCTTTGTCAAAACATTTTCTTGTAAGCAGCAATAAAGATGAAACCTAGTACCTTCTCCTCCCCATGGATTCGACTTCTGCGACTGGGATAAACTTATTCCTTGTATGTTATTCTACAAGAGCATGGTGTTAGCTTGTCTTTACCCTTCTTCAAGGTACTTTATAGCAAGTGTACTCACTTTGTTAAGTATCCACCCTTCCAACATATGCATAACCTATATAAGTATGCCATCGAAAACTTCACAAAAGGCTGGAAAGACTTGTCATTTGTGTTCCTCCATTGGTGATGAATAAAGATTGATGATCATATTCTCATTATTTTTCTTTCTAGTTCTAGGAAGTTCAATATTCAACCTACTCTTCTATGAAGCTTGAAATTTGAGACACCAATATTGCAGAGACCCAAGGGATCCACTTTATTCCCCACATTCTCATGCTAGCATCAAGATGATTTTAAGCCTTTGGACATTTGAACTTGTATTCCAACCCCACTATCTTTACAAGTACACCAATGCAACTTACAATTAAGATATATTCCATTGTTGGTTAGAACGAAAAATGAGATTCGTTAACAATATGATGACTTGTATGTTTTGCTGTGTTATTAAAGCAAATAGGGAACAAGATTATGTAATTCAGGGTTGTTCCCAGGAATAGAGATTGGAGAGTTCAATTTACAAAGTGACGATCGTGGAGAATCCTAGGAGTTCCTAGTCAACGAACAGTCAAAAATAAGAAACAGAAGATGTCTCATTTAGAGCACCATGAATGGTGGAATAGAGGCTACACAAGAGCTTAGTAATATGTAAGAAACCTTCATTTTACTAATGCTCTGATACAAAGCATAGGTAGGCATCATCATGGTCATAGCATCTTTCTAGGTAGGTGGTGCACACGAAAAGCATCCTCCAAACTCTACTAGCTAGAACTAGATTGAGGAAGGCCTCTAACACAAAGAGGAGGTGGCAAGCTAGTTGTACCTAGTCTAGTGCATCCCCATGGTTAATTAGAATTAGGACACAATTTCACTTGGGAGCTCTGACCCTTTCCATCTTTTTCCTATCTTCTCCTTGAAAAACCAATGGAGTATCTTCTAGCTGCGGGCTGCACATGAAAAGCGCTCTGCAACCTCTGCCTGCTAGAGCTGGATCGAGGGAGGCCTCCTTGGTAGCTAGCTGCCTTTTGGCTTGGGACGGACTAGAACTGCTCGCCACTGAATGTTTGGCCGAACCGCCAGTCGGAGGGAGCGACATTATAAGATGTGATTGTACGGCCGTCGCTTGTAGTGACCTGGAAGGATAGGCTGTGTCCATCGAGCAGAGCATTACTCTGCCAATTCTGGCCCCAATTTCGCAACATGGGCTGCCAACCGGTGCGGTCTCCCTTCACGGAAACGGAATGAATGTCTGCAGCCTTTGGGACACACGCACATGATCTGCAACCACAAAAGGAGAGATCATACAACTGTGCTGTCTCGCTCTATGTATAGATGAACTGCTCTAATATCGCAGCTCGGAACAAAAGAACTATGATCTGATGGGTGCCTCAAGTCTAGAATAGTATGCTGCATAGTTTGCACATGATGACACGGTACATGATGACAAGTAGTAGAAGTACAGGCAATGCCACATGTCCTGGTGGGATCGAGGTGACTGTGGATCGGGGGACATTGAATCAAAGTGCAACCATCTTGCTAAGAAACCATGAGTCTAGCGGCGTACGGTAGTGTCTTTCAATGCAGACGACCGCTCATGGACTCGTCAACCACATCAAATGGGTTGAATGACTTGCCCTGACAACATGCTTCTGTTTAACAATGAAATCCGAACAAATGGAAAGCGGCGATTTGAAGTAAGATATAGCACACATATACAGCTTGAGATGCATCTGTCTCCTCTCAAGGCATCAAAAAGGAGTTCGACGGACTACTAACATTAGAAGCCGGAACTTTGATCGAAAAGTTTGGTACAAATGGGTCAAGTTGCCCACTTCCCTAAACTTTATACCATCGGTTACCTTGCTGAAAATTTCAAGTTCATGGACCACCATAAAGTAAGTTAAAACATTGAATGGACGCAGCGCTCCTAGCAACGTCAGTCCCCTCCTTAGGTTCTCAAGAGTTCAGCACATACGTGTCTCTCGACAACGTTAGTGGCACCAAATAAGTCTCTCTCGACAATCTCAATAATACTGCATTATCATGTCCAAATGGGTTTGGTGTAGTGGATAGCATCGAACGTCGTGGGGCTGATGGCTTGGGTTCGATTCTTGCCCGACTGGACATTTCAATTTCATTGTCATTTCAACTTTCCTTGTACCCTCCAAAAAAAAAAACAAAAAAAATTGTATTATCTTTTTCGATCCAGCATTAACATTCATGGCGCCACCTTTTCAACATGTTTGCAATGATTAAAATCATCAAAGCATAAGTTAATACTTGCAAGAGAAATTGTTTCTTTTTGACTCACTAAAGGTTTTCGAAAAAGGAAGAAAAGCGTTCATTTAAACTTCCTTCTCTTCTTCCTCTCTCTTATCTCCAACCATCTTCCCTCTTTTTCTCTCTCTAGCACTCTCTCTGTCCCCTCTCTTTCTATCTGATCCTTTCTCCCTTTTGTGTACCCTTCCCATTCTCTCTATCCCTCTGTCTCTCTCTCTCTCTCAATATTCCTCTTCTCTCTCCCTCTCTTTCTATCTTATCCTTTCTCGCTTTTGTATACCCTTCCCGTTCTCTCTATCCCTCTGTCTCTCTCTCTCCCTCTATTTGCTCTCCCCCTCTTTTCTCTCTCTCAATCGCCCTCTATCTTTATCTTAATCTCTCTCTCTCTTTGATTATAAGGATGCATGTTCTTCTCTTATATATTTGGAGGAGCTAAATATTATTGTTTACACATGATTACGATTCCTTCATCACATGGAGGATCAATATGCTCTAACATGTGTGCAAATAGACATAGAAATTTTGATGGCTCTCAATCATGAGCAAATGAATTCTTAAATGCACATCAAAATCATCAACATTCAAGAGATGATGATCATTTGACGTAGATTAGTTAATTACAGAAATATAGATTATCAAAGAATTAAGAGTGAAGATGAGAATGTTTTTAGGTTACTAATATAGGCAGTAGAAACATGATTAAGAAGTATAAAGGATAAATTGCTCAATACACCTATATAATTACGATGGCTTTTATAAGCTTGAGATGGATCCAAATTATAAGATAAGAGTGACCGACATATTATTGTTCTAAATATTCTAGGCATCTTGCATTCAAGTCTTTGTTGAATTAAAATTTAGCCAAATATATGAAACATTTTCAGATTGTAAGGGACAAATAATTTATGCTATTCCCAAGGAATCCTCCATATTTCCAGTGCACTTTGATAGAAAATGAGCATTCATAGATAGGTGAGAAATTAGGGCACCTCAAACTGTTTTCACGTACAGTATTATTGCATTGAAATATCCTTCACTTGATTGCATATCTTCTTTCTCTTCATAGATAGAGGAAATCTCGTGAGATAATTGATCATGTAGATCATCATTTTTTGGAATTCGAGTAGGATAGGTTATTTCATTGGTCAATTTTTGCTCTTGTATTTCTCTTAAGAGCTCTTGGAGGTACTTATTTAAAGATGAAGGGATTCCATCATCCAAAAAAATTAGGAATAAAAGATTCTTTTGGAGGTTATTTTTTTCTTCCACTTCTCTTATCTTGAGCCTCTATTGTTTCTAAATTTTAGGGTTTTGTGACTTATTGCTCTAGTCTGTCAAATAGTCATTTGAAATGTAACTCGTTAACAATGTTTGTTCGACTCAAAAGACCGATTGTGTCAAGCATAGCATGAGTTAGTTCTACCATCTTTGCACAAAGCTTGGTCCTTTGAAAATCTAGGCCCCCTCAAGGATAATATTCGTCTAGCCCAATTACAATTAGCCCCTCTTGAAGTTAAGCTTTGTAGGGCGTGAATATCATGTCGAGGACCTCTGAAGTAGGATTTGCTTGGACTAATCTTTCTCGGAGTTGAGTTGGAATTGATGGTAGGGTATGATGTGGTGCCTGGAATGGAGGATATGTCTCTGAGGAAGTTTTACATGCAAGTTCTACATTTATTTTTTGTTTCCTTGAGACATTCTTCTAGGTGTGATAGTTTTCTAGATTATCATTGTTTCACCCTTCCCCGGCTATCCTTGCAAGACATTGCTCTGTGCCGTTGCCATCAACTTTATTAGTCTCAAATCCCTTTCCGTTTGTGTCTCTACTATTATATCTATTGTGTTTGCATTCATTAGAAGTCGTTTATAGGTAACATCCTACATCGATTTTCACATGGAAAGCGGACCTTTGATTGAGAAATTTGCACCTTTGTAGAGCTTGCATTGAGTCACAAACGACTAAATTTTTGCCAAGTGAAAAACTTCCCTCTCTTTTCAAATGTTCAAGTTCTTCCCCTAAACTTTTTATCATAGTATAATTGGTTACCTTGCTGCGAATTTGAACTTCATGGACCACCATAAAATAAGTTAAAGTAGTGAATGGAAGTCATAAATGTTTCCTAAGGTTCAAGAGTCAAGATAGGCTCCTAGCAACATTAGGTGTCTCCTTAGGCTCTTTATAATGTTAGGTTCTCAAGAGTTCAGCACATAAGTGTTTTTTGTTAATGTTAGGAGCAGCAAATAAGTCTCTCTTGATAATTTCACTTATACTACTTTATCGTTTTGATACATCATTAACATTAATGGGGCCACCTTTTCAACATCTCAAATGCCAAGTCATTTGGATTACCTTTTATCATCAATCAAAAAGTAGAAGCAAAACTCTGATATGAATCTAGAAGACCATTTACAAGAACCTGCACAAGTGAACTATGAGGAAAGACTTCATCAGTAGAGATCAAGTGCTCCTTCAAATCTCTACCATTGTCCAAAAACTAACCATAGAATCACCTTCATTCATTTCCTCAATCTCGAGTTGTTTTTAAAGGTAAGCAACACGAGCATCATTCCTTGCTTGGTATAAAGTGGTAAGTGTATTCCAGGCATCCTTTCTTTTTTGCAAGAGCAACGTGAGTAATAATGGCACACATAACAGGGAAGGCTATCGATGTATGTGCCTCAGCATATATACCATCCCAAGGAAGCTGGTCAACACTAGGTGGAGTGGGAACTACATCAAGGAGAGGAACCTTGACCATATGTGAAAATTCAAGTCCTTGAGAAGAGGAACCTTGAGAAGAGGAACCAGTTGAATTTGAATATGTGAAAATTCAAGTCCTTGGAATTCTGATTGGTTTTCATTTGAAAACTCTAGCAAAGAAAAATGGATATTCTATCAAGAGGTTTTCATGTTTGCAAGGCTAAAGATATGGTTGTGAGACGATCATGTGAAGGAATCAAAACCTAGAATATCAAGTTAGAGATAATGCTTGAAACTTCTAAAGAGTTGAAGTGAGAAAGTACTCTATCAGGATATGTTCAGACTTTAGGATAACTATGAACCACACATAAATGTGAATATGAAATAGGGTGGTATGGGACACCAGAATCTATACTCGCATTGATGTAGAAAAGATGGTATGGCACATCGAACCATGGGATGATAATTATCATTTAGTCCTTGATTGGATCTTGAAGTCAGGTTTGATCCTCAAGGGAATTAAAACTTCAAAGAAGGAGTTTAAATTCAAGCAGTCTTCTCATGATGTGGGAATGAAAAAACTTCATTAGAGCTGTTAGCACCCTCTTTGGAAATGCTCACTCAAAATTCTCTATTAGTGGATCCTTGTCTTCTCACTCAGACTTAGAAGATTTATTCGTCAAGGATGCCCTCTTGCCCCCTCCTTTTTTCCATAGCAAGTGATGCTCTTGGCTGGTTGATCAAAGATGCTTTGAGAGATAGGCTCCTTAAAGGTATTCACATTCTTGGCTCTGAAAACTAACTCTGTCTGCAAGCCTTTGCTGATGACACGAACATCATTGTCAAAGTTGATCCCATATATTTCAAATGTGTCATTGACTATATGCATACTTTTTGCTTGGCTAGTGGTTCTCATATACATCAAGAAAAACAGGCCTTCGCATCTTCTACCAACATTATGCCTGATTGTATTAGTGCTCTAGGATATGACATCATCAGTGATGGTTAGCTCTGTAGACTGCTTGGCATTCCTATGGGTTCCAAGTTTCCCTTCATCAAAGGTGGGAATGGGTCTCGCACAAGTTCATGAATAAGATTTTCAGGTGGTATGATTGTCAATCCTCCCTTTCTCATAGGGTCCTTGTGCTCAACCAGTACCTTGTCCCCTCCTTGATCTAGTTCCTGTCTTGTTGGATTCGTAACAAAAAACACTTCAACTAGATGATTACCCGAGCCAGAAGATTCCTTTGGGGACGTAGCCCTCACCACAACAAAATTCTTAAGGTTGCCTGGAATGTCTGTTGCCTCCAAAAAAATGAAGGAGGTATTGGAATTTGTTGCCCTATAAAGATGGCCACTAATCTTGCTGCTAAGTGGATAGTCAGATCAATTGAGTCCTCAGATATCTAGGCTATTCTTCTCAAAAGAAACCTTTCCAAGTTTAACATGAGATTATAAGTCTTGGATAAATCACAACTTATGGGATATTCTGATTTTTCTGTATACTGACTTTTTTATGCAGGAAAATATTTGGACAAGTTGGCTCTCTCCTTGGAATAATGGAAATCTAGGGATAAAGGAGGACAAATGTTTGAAACATGGTTTGTGTTGTGGAAAAAGAAAGGGAGGATAAAAGTAGTAGCTCAAGATATTTCAAGATAACTTCAAGATCAAGGAAACAGAAGATATGAACTAAGTAACTTCCAAAATCTTCTTGAAACACTTCAAGATAAAGTGTTGTTAATTTTGATATATTTCATAAATTTCTAAAAAAGTGGGACTTTGACTCAAAGAAATGCACAAGAATTGCATTCCTAGTAAGGGGTCAGAAAGACAGAAGATAACCTAAACTTAGTCTCAAGTGAAGCATTATTTGAATACAAAACCCATAGGTAGAACCTCAGTGGGTCGACACACATGATGTTGGTTACCACACTAGTATCTTATGGTTGGATGCTGTTTTTTATTTGCTTTGAATCTTTTTGAGAATCCAGCTTATTTCTCTCAAAGATAGAAAAAAAGCTTCAATACCCTCTTGAAACAGATCTTTGAGAAGTTAAAGTCTTGAGTCATCTAGACTTTGATTCATAGCAAGTTTACATATTTTCAAAGTTTGAATTGGTTGAATAGAGTTTTAGTTCTTTCTTTTTGCTTTTCAAATTTTTTGGATTTGACTCAGATATGGTATCTGATTCTTTTCATAAAAGTCAAGGGTTAGCTGGATAGAACTAGGTAACTAAATTTAACATCCTAGATTGATGTTCTGAACATGAACCTTTTCAATCTTCAAAAGATAATAAGTCTAAGTGGACTTATTTATTTGAGTTTGCTTAAAGTTATAGCATAAATTATTTCCTAGAGTCCAATATATTCTAGATTAGAGAAGTTAGGAATTCTCATCAGATTGACAATTCCCAAGAACTTTTAGCTAAGGACTTTGAGAAAAGTGTCCTAAGTTGGACAATTTTAATTTTGAATTTGAATTCGAGAAGTTATAATATGGTTGACTCAAAGAACATCCAAGTTAGATGTTTGGGACAACCAAAACTTCAAGTTCTCTAAACCAAATTCAAGTGAATCAAAAGTTCTCAAAGTCTTGTAAGGTATAAGAATACTGCTTTCGTTACTAAGTCCATGCACCAACCATCCCCAGAAATGGACTAGTAATTTGAATCCACCCAGTTCACATGTTTGTGCCCAGATCGCACCTACTAAAAATTATAAACTGGCTAGGCATGATTTTTAGATCCACCCTTATTATTCATTCACTATTTTGTACTTTGACTAGTGTATCAAAGTGCAAAGCGAGACAGTGTTTTGAATCATTTGGGCAGGGATGCCACCATAGAGATGAGACATGTTCTTCTAGATCTAGAACATGATCATGTTCTTCTAGTTTTTGAACATGAGGCTTGGGGGTAGCCCACAATATGTATATAGCTCTATTTTTGAGGACGAAAATATTTTCCAAGGGGGGAAGAATGTAATAAATTAAGTCTATGATCTAAGGATCCGGCCTTTTTAGACGGATCTAAAATCGGACACTCTTTGGTCATCCGTGTCTATGACCAAAGATCTCGAGTTTAGACTTACTACGAGGTCATTTACTCTTGTAACGAAATGATCCACTTAGCCAAGTGGTTAAGTCTCAAGGGTGTGAAGGAGGATGTCTTGGGTTCAACCCCGATGGGGTACATGGGGAGAGTGTTTTGCCCAAAGAGCTCTAGAACCTTCTACTAGAAGCATCCACTTGAGTTAATTCTGGATAACTGGGACACTTTGCGAACATGCAGTTACATGGCTAACACATGGATGGTTAGTAACCACCTGCCCAAGCAAGTAGTCCCCTAGAGAGAGCTATATATAGAGGCATTTGGTTGGGAGAAGAGACATCTCTCTAGCATGTGGTGGTTCTTATCTTGCAATTTTCTTAATTCATAGTTAGCAATCAACCATTTTTTGGTGTTTTTTGCCCTAATGACGTGTTTAATGATTGACTCCATTCAATAATTTCTTTCCATCTTCCCAATGGAACCTACAAATTTAGTAAACATATGCATTTAATTTGATTCATAAATACCTTAGGTTGAGGTTATAATTCAAACTTTCAACTCTATTGCAAGCTTTAGCTTTGAATCACAATGATAGCGTGCACAAACTTCTTCTTCTTCGTGAACCTTCATGACTATAATACATCTAAAAGAAATGTGACTATAACGTCTACACATGAGAGAGGATGATGAATTTTCTTCCCAAACTTGTTACTACGTAGATTTCCTAATTGAATTTTATGTGTAAATTTAATTAAAACTTGAGTATACATGCATCAACAATTTAACAATTCGACTACAATTTAACATGCATTCTAGTTTGGATGATTTTGACATTTTATTTGTGCTAGTATACTCACATTAATGTAGTATATGTATGCGTTGTAATCAACTTAATGCAAATCAACACGAATTGGATCTATATATGGTTATAGAGAGTCTTTGTCAAAACATTTTCTTGTATGCAGTAATCAAGATGAAACTCCCCATGGATTCGACTTCTGCCACTGGGATAAACTTATTCCTTGTATGTTATTCTAGAAGAGCATGGTGTTAGCTTGTCTTTACCCTTCTTCAAGCTACTTTATAGCAAGTGTACTCAGTTTGTTAAGTATCCACCCTTCCAACATATGCATAACCTATATAAGTATGCCATCGAAAACTTCACAAAAGGCTGGAAAGACTTGTCATTTGCGTTCCTCCATTGGTGATGAATAAAGATTGATGATCATATTCTCATTATTTTTCTTTCTAGTTCTAGGAAGTTCAATATTCGACCTACTCTTCTATGAATTTTTGCTCTTGTATTTCTCTTAAGAGCTCTTGGAGGTACTGATTTAAAGATGAAGGGATTCCATCATCCAAAAAAATTAGGAATAGAAGATTCTTTTGGAGGTGATCTTTTTCTTCCACTTCTCTTATCTTGAGCCTCTAGTGTTTCTAAATTTTAGGGTTTTGTGACTTATTGCTCTAGTTTGTCAAATAGTCATTTGAAATGTAACTCGTTGTTAACAATGTTTGTTTGACTCAAAAGACCGATTGTGTCAGGCATAGCATGAGTTAGTTCTACTATCTTTGCACAAAGCTTGGTCCTTTCAAAGTCTAGGCCCCCTCATGGATAACAATCGTCTAGCCCAATTACAGTCAGCCCCTCTTGAATGGACGGAGCGCTCCTAGCAATGTCAATCATCTCCTTAGGTTCTCAAGAGTTTAGCACATATAACGTGTCTGTCGACAATGTTAGTGGCACCAAATTAGTCTCTCTCGATAATCTCATTAATCCTGCATTATCGTGTCCAAATGGGTTTGGTGTAGCGGATAGCATCGAACGCCGTGGGGCTGATGGCCTGGGTTCGATTCCTACCCGGCTGGACATTTCAATTTCATTGTCATTTCAACTTTCCTTGTACCCTCAAAAAACAAATTGCATTATCATTTTTGATCCAGCATTAACATTCATGGTGCCACCTTTTCAACATGTCTGCAATGATTAAAATCGTCAAAGCACAAGTTAATACTTGCAAGAAAAATTGTTTCTTTTTGACTCACTGGAGGTTTTTGAGAAAGGAAGAAAAGCGTTCATTTAAACTTCCTTCTCTTCTTCCTCTCTCTTATCTCGAACCATCTTCCCTCTTTTTCTCTCTCTCTCCCCCTCTCTTTCTATCTGATCATTTCTCCCTTTTGTGTACCCTTCCCATGCTCTCTATCCCTCTATCTCTCTCGCTCTCATTATTCCTCTTCTCTCTCCCTCTCTTTCTATCTTATCCTTTCTCGCTTTTGTGTACCCTTCCCATTCTCTCTATCCCTCTGTCTCTCTCTCTCCCTCTCTCTCTATTCACTCTCTCTCTCTCTCTCCATATTCCTCTTTTCTCTCTCTCAACCTCCCTCTATCTTTATCTTTCTCTCTTTCTCTCTCTGATTATAAAGATGCATGTTCCTCTCTTATATATTTGGAGGAGCTAAATATTATTGTTTACACATGATTATGATTCCTTCATCACATGGAGGATCAATATGCTCTAACATGTGTGCAAATAGACATAGAAATTTTGATGGCTCTCAATCATGAGCAAATGAATGCTTAAATGCACATCAAAATCATCAACATTCAAGAGATGGTGATCATTTGATGCAAGGAAGATGGTCGATTTTCAAGACGAAGATTTGGAATTATTTATCACTAATATATATATATATATATATATATATATATATATATATATATATATATATATATATATATATATATATATATATATATATATATATATATATATATATATATATATATATATATATATATATATATATATGTAAGTCAATATAGGAATCACCAAGTAATGAACAATATAGATAAATAGATATGTATGACTCCAAGGTACAAAACATGTAGAATTAGATAATTAAAGAAAAATAGATTATCAAAGAATTAAGAGTGAAAGATGAGAATATTTTTAGATTACTGATATAAGTTGTAGAAGAATGATCAAGAAGTATAAAGGATAAATTTCTCAATACATCTATATAATTAACATGGTTGTTATAAGCTTGAGATGGGTCCAAATTATAAGATAAGAGTGACCGACATATTATTATTCTAAATATTCTAGGCATCTTGCATTCAAGTCTTTGTTGAATTAAAATTTAGCCCAATATATGAGACATTATCAGGTTGTAAGGAAAAATAAATGGCTATTCACAAGAGTCCTCCACATTTCTAGTGCAATTTGATAGAAAATGATCATTCATAGACATATGAGAGATAAGGGCACCTCAAATTTGATAGAGAATGATCATTCATAGATAGATGAAAAATTAGGGCTCCATTGAAATCTCCTTCACTTGATTCTATGTCTTCTTTCTCTTCATAGATAGAGAAAATCTCATGAGGTAATTGATCATGGAGATCATCTTTTCTGGGAATCTGAGTAGGATACATTATAAGCTTGGCTGATTTTTGCTCTTGTATTTCTTTTAAAAGCTCTTGGAAGTAGTGACGTATAGATGAAGGGAATAAAAGATTCTTTTAGAGGTGATCTCTTTCTTCCACTTCCGTTACCTTGAGCATCTAGTTTTTCTAAAGTTTAGGGTTTTGTGACTTATTGCTCTTATCTCTCAAATAGTCATTTAAATTGTAACTCATTGTTAACAAGGTTTGTTTGATTGAAAAGATGGATTGTGTCGAACATAGCATGAGTTAGCTCTACCATCTTTGCACAAAGCTTGGTCCTTTCAAAGTCTAGGCCCCCTCAAGGATAGCATTCCTCTAGCCGAATTACATCTGGCCCCTCTTGAACTTGAGCCTTGTAGGGCATGAACATCATTTCTAGGACCTCTAAAGTAGGATTTGCTAGGACTAATCTTTCTAGGGGTTGAGTTGGAATGGATGGTAGGGTATGAAGTAGTGCGTTGAAAGGCGGATATGTCTCAGAGCAAGTCTTACATGCAAGTTCTACATTTCTTTCTTGTTTGCTTGAGAATTTTTTCTAGGTGTAATAGTTTTCTAGATTACGATTGTTTCATCCTTCCCTAGCTATCCTTGCAGGTCTTTGCTCTCTTCTCGCTAGGACCATCAACTTTATTAGTCTCGAATCCCTTTTGATTTCTGTCTATACTACTATATCTATTGTCTTTGCATTCATTAGAAATCGTTTAAAGGTAACATCCTACATTGAATGAAACTTATATATTGAATTGTTTGACACGACCCATACAAGCAATTAAAGGAACTAGAGATTTTCAGATGGACATAATTGCTTGAAATCATGTGCAGTCAAAAACCTATTTTAGACCTATCTTCTTAGGTATAAGAGAGGAAGATTAGTTCAAGATTAAATGGAATTCACATCAATGAAACTGATACTAAATTGTTTGACATGATGGATTCAAGTGTTTAGGGGAACTGAAGATTTTTGGATGGAAATAATCACTTGAATACGTCTTTTCCAATTAAAAACCTATTTGAGAATTATTTTTTTGTTTACTTAGTTATAAGAGAGAGAGTTTATTCTAGAGATCTCATAGGATTCACTTGAATCTAGCTCAAACCTTGAGTCATTTGATATGACCGTAAAAGATAGGTACCCTAAAGTGCTCCCCCTATCATCCTTGGAGCCAGCCCAATCTGGATCAGAATACATCTTTATATTTATGTCAAAAGTGAAGGGATAGAACAATCCCTCATTCATTGTACCCTTTAGATACTTAAGCACCCTCTTTGCAGCTTTCATATGCGGTTTCCTTGGTAAATGCATAAACTCACTCAATGTACTTACTACATAGGCAATGTCTACTCTTGTTAAAGTAGCATAATTAAGACTACACATATGTTTTTGATAACTTGTAACATCTTCAAGTGGTTCGCCTTCATGTGAACTTAGCTTATGGTTAAGCTCCATAGGGATACCTGCAACTTTAGTGTTCTCCATCTTAAATTTTACCAACATATCATGTATGTACTTCCTTTGTGTGATGAATATACCTGAATCTGTATACACAAGTTCTAAGCCAAGGAAGTAGGTTAATAACCGTAGATCATTCATTTTGAATTCCTTCATTAATTGAGCCTTGAATTACTTGATACCATGAGAATCATTCCCTGTAATAATGGTATCATCTACATAGACACATAGACACATAAGTTACCTAGTTCTATCTAGCTAACCCTTGACTTTTATGAAAAGAATCAAATATCATATCTGAGTCAAATTCAAAAGATTCGGAAAGCGGAAAGAAAGAACTAAAACTCTATTCAACCAATTCAAACTTTGAAAATATGTAAACTTGCTATGAGTTAAATCCTAGATGACTCAAGACTTTAACTTCTCAAAGATCTGTTTCAACAGGGTATTGAAGCATTTTTTCTATCTTTGAGAGAAATAAGCTAGATTCTCAAAAAGATTCAAAGCAAATCGTAAACATCATCCAATCACAAGATACTAGTGTGGTAACCAATATCAGTGTGTGGACCCACTGAGGTTCTACAGATGGGTTTTGTATTCAAATAATGCTTCACTTAAGACTAAGTTTAGGTCATATTCAGTCTTTCTGACTCCTTACTAGGAATGCAATTCTTGTGGATTTCTTTGAGTCAAAGTCCCACTTTTTTAGAGATTTATAAAATATATCCAAATTAACAACACTTTGTCTTGATGTGTTTCAAGAAGATTTTGGAAGTTACTTAGTTCATATCTTCTGTTTCCTTGATCTTGAAGTTATCTTGAAATATCCTGAGATACTACTTTTATCGTCCCTTTCTTTTTGTTGAGAAAACAGGAAATTTGGAATAAATGATGAAATGTGTGTAAGTACAAAGGGCAGGCTCCCCCACTACAGAAGGTACAAATGATTCCCCAAATCCAACGGAAGGATAACTAGGGGGCACATGAAGGCATAGAATAGAGAAAGAACATCTAACTAGTCTATAGAGGGTTCAGACAAGGAAATCAAACAATGAGAAAATCACTGGGTACAGACTCAAAGAAGCATCAATACATACATCTCAGAACCATCTCAAACCTAGTGTTGGACTACAACTTTAGCAAAGATTCTCTCCATTTACTAGGAGGGATAGATCTCAGATGCTCAGACACGCAGAAGTTATCAACAAGAGCAAAGGTAGTAGCAGCAATACATCGAAGACCTACTGCTCTGATGCCTTGGACAAATTTATAATACAAAGAGCTGCAGTTCTGCTTCATAATAGCCTGGCTCTTGGATCTCCATATAAAACACAGAGTGTGTCCTCTCCAGTATTCCATAGAGGATAGTCAAATCTACTGCAAGAGCCAAGTAAAGTTTCTTTGTAACTTAGATTGACCTACAAGCTTTCACGAATATTCTGAAAATATATCTAGTAGTTTGCCTGAGCATTCTTGTAGTGGAAGAATAATTGGGGGCCACAAAACACACATACTCCATCATGAATTCCAAATTGCCTGGCTTTGGAACCACACCATACAGCCTTGTGAAGAATCAACCGCATAAGATAAGAATGTTTAATGTTGTATGGTATGTTCTAAAGGCTTCTAAATCTATGCTGCCACTGTGAGGAGTTCTAGCTAATCTTCCATTTGTTGTTGAGCTTGTCTAAGATCATGTTGATATAGCCTCTGTTTGCCTTTTATCTACTCAACATATCTTTGGCCACTTCAGATAATTTAAGTCTTCTCTCAGATCATTCAAGCACTTTCCTGATCAGCATGTCTCTGTGATGCATCAAGACCTGCAAACAACCAACAGATAAGTCAGGTGTCTTAGAGAGATGTTGAGTAGACAATACCTCCACACCATTAGTGAGGTCCTTCCACAACACAAACCATGTTTCAAACATTTGTGCTCCTTTATCCCTAGATTCCCATTATTACAAAGAGAGATCCAACCTGTCCAAATATTTTCCTACATTAAAAAACTATACAGAAAAATCAGAATATCCCACAAGTTGTGATTTATCCAAGACTTATAATCTCTCAGCTTAAACTTGGAAAGGTTTCTTTTGAGAGGAATAGCCTAGATATCTGAGGACTCAATTGATCTGACTATCCACTTAGCAGCAAGATTAGTGGTCATCTTTATAAGGCAACAAATTCCAATACCTCCTTCATTTTTTAGGAGGCAACAGACATTCCAGGCAACCTTAAGAATTTTGTTGTGGTGGGCGCTACCTCCCCAAAGGAATCTTCTAGCTAGGGTAATCATCTAGTTGAAGTGCTTTTTGTTAGGCATCCAACAAGACAGGAAGTAGATCAAGGAGTGGACAAGGTACTGGTTGAGGACAAAGACCCTATGAGAAAGGGAGGATTGACAATCATACCACCTGAAAATCTTATTCCTGAAGTTGTGCAAGACCCATTCCCACCTTTGATGAAGGGAAACTTGGAACCCCATAGGAATGCCAAGGAGTCTAAAGAGCTAACCATCACTGATGATGTCACATCCTAGAGCACTAATACAATTAGGCATGTGATGTCACATCCTAGAGCACTAATACTGGTTGAGGACAAAGACCCTATGAGAAAGGGAGGATTGACAATCATACCACCTGAAAATCTTATTCCTCAAGTTGTGCAAGACCCATTCCCACCTTTGATGAAGGGAAACTTGGAACCCCATAGGAATGCCAAGGAGTCTAAAGAGCTAACCATCACTGATGATGTCACATCCTAGAGCACTAATACAATCAGGCATAATGTTGGTAGAAGATTTGAAGGCCGTTTTTTTGTGATTTATATGAGAACCACTAGCCAAGCAAAAGTATGCATATAGTCAATGACATATTTGACATATATGGGATCAACTTTGACAATGATGTTCATGTCATCAGCAAAGGCTTGCAGACACAGTTAGTTTCCAGAGCCAGGAATGTGAATACCTTCAAGGAGCCTATTGCTCTAAGCATCTTTGATCAACCAGCCAAGAGCATCACTTGCTATGGCAAAAAGGAGGGGGCAAGAGGGCATCCTTGACGGATAAATATTCTAATTCTGAGTGAGAAGACAAGGATCCATTAATAGAGAATTTTGAGTGAGCATTTCCAAGAGGGTGCTAACAGCTCTAATGAAGTTTTTTCCAATTCCCACATCATGAAGAGATTGCTTGAATTTAAACTCCTTCTTTGAGGATCAAACCTAACTTCAAGATCAAATATAGGACTAAATGATAATTATCATCCCATGGTTCGACGTTCCATACCATCTTTTCTACATCAATGCGAGTATAGAATCTGGTGTCCCATACCAGCCTATTTCATATTCACATTTATGTGTGCTTCATAGTTATCCTAAAGTCTAAACATATCCTGATAGAGTACCTTCTCACTTCAACTCTTGAGAAGTTTCAGGCATTACCTCTAACTTGATATTCTAGGTTTTGATTCCTTCACATGATCGTCTCACAACCACATCCTTAGCCTTGCAAACATGAATACCTCTTGTTAGAATATCCATTTTTCTTTGCTAGAATTTTCAAATAAAGACCAATCAGAATTCCAAGTACTTGAATTTTCACATATTCAAATTCAACTGGTTTATTCTTGAACAATCTGTAGTGACAAGATCTTTTGACTTCTTGTTTTTAGATTCCTTTCTTTCTAATCCTTTAGGTACCTACCCCGACCACGACTTTACAGGAATCTCTCTACTTCTTAAGTCTAAGCATCCACTCATGCTTTCTAGATTTGTACCAAAATCCCTTTGAGGATAGACAAACATTACGTTTTACCTTCCATAGAGTTAAGTGACATCTTTACGGCTGTAGACTACATTCTTGGAATTATTCACTCTGTTTAGACCTAGAACAACTTACTCTTTTCACAATTTTCCATTGGATAAATGGAACCTGAGTGAATAATTTCCAAAAGGAATTTTATTGCCAATACTTGGGTAATGACTAGAGTGTCATGGACAAAGAAAACCATCCTAAACCTTATATTCCATGTGAATCCTATATCTCATGATTGATTCAAAATTAGGAGAAACCAATGCTTTCATTGCATCTGGAAGGTGCCAAAACCCTAAGATCAACTGTCTATTTGCTAAACTCTGACATTCGAAGGTCCTGATCGATTTGGTGACATCATTGATAACATCATCAACTCGCAACCACCTTGGGAACCACCCTTAAAAACCTATATAAGGAAGGGTTGGCAACATTCATAATCAGTCTTATGGATACCAGTCTTGGGAGCTCAAGGAGTCATGATCGTCAAGTAAGTACTCTCCAAGTTCTAGTTCCAGCTATTGTCTTGTTCCTTGTTCCAGTCTTGCCTAGTCTAGTTCTTAGACATCCTGTCTTGTCTCTTGTAATCTCGTAGTACTAGATCCTATCAAGTTCTTTCTTGTATCTAGTTCATCTCCCAAAAGGGAGTTCTTTTAATATAGAGATCTTCATCCATACTTATGATCTCGGGTTGTGGGATCTCTTGTATTATTTCTAGCTGAGTTATCTATACTTATCAATCCTAGGATGTGGGACTCATTGTATGAGTCACGTATTCTTGTATCGTTTTCCCTACGTGGATGTTCTTGTAATCAAAAATATATTTTCGTGCGAAATCTTGTCTAGTGTAGTCACAGAGCACACTAGTGCTCATCTGACATTTTGGCAAGACCTTCATCAAGACCAGGCACCATCGATTCGATATGCAAGAAGTTCTTCTAAGATGTATCCATGCTAAGTAGTTCTTCCTCTCTAATTTGTTAATGAAGGATGGAAATCCATCTCCCATCTTGATTGTGCTTGCTCCGATACCATTGTTGGAGGGATGGTGGATAGTCACAAGAGATGAATTGGTGTAGCTAAAACTTGCTTCACACTTGCCATAAGTGATAGCTGGAGAGTTTTGTGGGCCTCTTTAGCTAGCTAAAAAGCATAAATGATCACATATGTTGATTAGAAGATGATCCACTAATGGTAGGATCAAAACAAATCCGTAGGAATATGATCCAAGCTCCAAAACTTGCTATTTTGGTTGATACACCTATTTAGTGTTTTGAACCATTCTCTGTGTACAGAAGCAATTGACTAAATTCCTTTTGGGGAACTCTAATTAGCTTAACAAGCTAGCAATCATGAGTGATATCACAAAAAATGATGCACTATATGCACATAAATATGTTTATCATAAAATACAATGTCATTGGCGATCAATTATTGCTCAATGAGTGACAAGGGAGTGACCTAATTGTCAAACTGACATAATTGCTTCAATTGGCTATGTATCTGCTTTGAAATAGAAGGGCTAGAGTATGGATGCCAAAATTTATTGAACATACAAAATGAGAGAAGTTGAGGGTAGCTAATATTTATAGGATAAGAGAGGAAAGCAACAATCAAATAATATGGACCAATGAGCATGCATTATGTGGTGACCCCAACCTTGAAATTATAAATGGTCAAATGATTTGGACCAATGAGCATGTGAACACATGGAATAGTATGAGTTCATAATGATCAAATGAAGTGGACCAATGAGGGGACGCCATGTAGAACCAAGATCAACACAACAAAAATATGTATAAAACTATTCTTTCTCTTCTAAGCTATAAGAGAGAAATATTACTTCACGATTTCATGGAATTCACATGAATGAAACTTAGATGTTGAAACTACTCTTTGTTTTCTAAGGTATAAGAGAGAAATATTACTTCAAGATTGCATGGAATTCACATGAATGAAACTTATACGACGAATTTTTGACACAACCAATACAAGGGATTAGGGGAACCAGAGATTTTTGCATGGACATAATCACTTGAGTCGGTTGTGTGTAGTCAAAAACCTGTTTTAGAGCTATTCTTTGTTTTTTACGATATAAGAGACAAAGATTACTTCAAGAATTCATGGAATCCACATGAATGAAACTTAGATATTGAAACTATTCTCGGTTTTTGAAGGTATAAGAGAGAAATAGTACTTCAAGATTGCATAATATTCACACGAATGAAACTTATATATTGAATTGTTTGACACGACCCATACAAGCAATTAAAGGAGCTTGAGATTTTCAGATGGACATAATTGCTTGAATCATGTGCAATCGAAAACCTATTTTAGACCTATCTTCTTAGGTATAAGGAGGAAGATTATTCCAAGATTATATGGAATTCACATCAATGAAACCGATACTAAAGTGTTTGACATGATGGATTCAAGTGTTTAGGGGAACTAAAGATTTTTGGCTAGAAATAATCACTTGAATCAGTCTTTTCCAATGAAAAACCTATTTGAGAATTATTTTTTTGTTTACTTAGTTATAAGAGAGAGAGTTTATTCTAGAGATCTCATAGGATTCACTTAAATCTAGCTCAAACCTTGAGTCATTTGATATGACTGATTCAAGCGACTACAACCATCAAAGATTTTTGGATGATACTATTTGCTTGAATTGTTCATCTCTTCAATTCTTGGTTTTCTTGTTGTGTTCTCTCATATCCATATGTTTAATCCTCCTTTCACAACTTTTTTAAACTGTTCATGGCTAAGACAAAGAAAAAACTAAGAATTTATACACTATTGAGGAGCGAATGTTTTTCGTGCAAATAAACCCAAGCCTACATACTTGATCATCTAACTTATGCTTAACTTAATGGCATAACCTTTGGAAGGCTTCATATGTTCAAGCTCTTTTTTTTGGGCAGAGTGTTTTGTCTTTTGCTACAACAGCATTGCCATGATGTTTCTTAACAAAAGACAATACACTCTGCCCAACAAAAACCGAGTACATGTGATGTGTACTCTAATGACAACCGAAATATGATTTCATGAAATAGAGTATTATTGTACACAAAAGAGATAATCAGAATGAACAATGAACCATGTACAAAAGAAGTTATATATTTCAATAATGAAGCATGTACAAGAGTGTGGCAAACCACTGTCATATATGATGCTTTTACAAAATGTGGAAAAGCAATGTATTGCCATATGGAAATCAAATAAAAAATATTGGTCTTCCACTACCATACACATGCAAAGAACGTTCCATATCAACAGTCCTGCAACAAAGAACATTAATGGAATGAGATAAATTCACATGAAAATTACAAACAAGTAAAAACCAAGTTTATAAATTATTACCTCATCGTAAACGCTCCCATGAAACTACCGCACCGCGTCCCTCTAAGTCCTGCAATAGTGCAGTCAACCCATGACTATATCCATAAGACTCCTCTGTTCGTGTTGGAGGGCGACCCATTGCCAGCTCTTGAAACAAATATAAAAAGATTAGAGAAATATATATGAGAAATTTAACACAAATAAATTCAGTAAATGAAATGGTAGTTACAAACTCATGACGCATCGTGTCATATCCGCCACTGCCCAAATGTGACGGTCCAATCGTGTCTAGATGTGTGGCTACGACATTTCGCTGCTGGCGATATCGATCAGGAGTCTGCTGCTTCTCATCACGAATCATGTCCCACTCCTCAGCATCTAACCACACACGCTTTGGTAAGCCTTCTCTGAATGCATCACGAGCCTCGGATCCTCGATGCGACATGACCTTACGTGCGGTGTGCAGAACCCGCTCTGAACTGACAATTGACTGTCCATCGGCTGGTCGGAACTCTTGGTAAATCGTCTATGTGATATAATTTTTCCGATCTTTATCCTGTTCACTCCATTTCAGCATGATGGAGTGTCCAAACTAGATGAAACAAAGCTGTCATATGCGTGCACGCATTGCTTTGCCAGCCGCATCCATCACCGGAGCTCCATCTCGGATACTATACACCTTGGAGTCATCATGGTCATGAGCACCCCAAGGTGTACGTGGTGTACTGCGTGGTGTACTGCGTGGCGTACCTACATCTGAGGTACTCGTCCTAGGAGTAGAAGCGGGTGACACAATGTCCGTCGCACTGCCTCCACAACAACCGCCTCCTCCGCCTTCAGACCTACCTGTAGATCCACTCCTAGAACCTCCTGCTCCAGAGCGTGATCTCGATCTATGAGATGGGCTAGACCCTGTATCGCACTGAGGTGTCGAATGCACATGTCTACTAGTAGACCCAGTAGGAGATGGCTGCAAAGATGGTCGTGGTGGAGTCACAAAGCTAGGAGACATACCTTCTACGGGAGTAGCACCACCCTCAGGAGTGACACTGGCAGGAGTGACACCGGTGGGAGTGAGGCTAGCGGGAGTGAGGCCGGCAGGAGTAATGCCACCAGGAGTGAGGCCGGGAGGAGTGCTACCAGGAGCGATCCAATACTGTGATGCAGCGGCCATATACGCAGGAGGAACCTGAGAGATGAACTCCAAAAACTGCTCCTCTGTCATGGAATGTGGAGTGACTGGAGGACTGTCTCCTATCGTGCTTTGTAATAAAAGAACTCAAATAATTAGCATGCGATAAGAAAAGTAATATAGAGAATAAACAAAAAAAAAACCAAAAATTAGTACGTACAAGTGTTTTATTCAAAAGTCCTCTATTCTAGCATCCTCTTGAAGATCCGATGCACCGAGAATATCTATCTCTAAATTGATGGCTTCTAAATCGCTTGCTATGCTGGTTTCCTCCTGATCATCGTCTATTGCTTCGTCTTCTCGAACAATGACCTCTTCTCCAATGACCTCTTCTTCTCGAACAATGATCTCTTGCTCCTCAACTATCAAATGAATCTCTGAGTCCACTAGAGATGGACTTTCTTCTACATCTATGTTTTCAAAAATTCGTCTACTACGTGGAGCGACTTGTAAAACAAATAGCCACTCTGGGTCTTTTGAATCTGGTATAAAAACAACTTGCTCACAGTGTTCGGGAAGTACAAATGTATCCCTTTCATCTGTCCATAATCTTGTGGAGTCGACTTGAAGCAAACCGCTCTTATCTCGTCTCACTATTGCGTTTCTTCTAGAGGTGACTACTTTGAACCATTTCACGTCAAAAACAAAGTAATCAAACTTTTTGAAAGATAGTTTCAAGATGTCTTGAACCACACCACAATAATCTAACTCGCCTTCTAGACCATTATCATCTCTTGCACTCGCTCTACTTTTTTGCAAAAAATTCATCATCACTCCACTATCAAAAGTAGACCGGTTTTGATCGATTCGTGTGATTCCAAAGTGTCGTCCATGAGACCATAGTGCACCGTATTTAATATACTCCGAATCACATCCTTTTGCGAGTTCTTCTTCTTCTTCAGAGATATCTTCACCCGCTGCCTTTGCTTGTGAAACCGCTGCATCTAGCCATCTGCTCGTTGGAAAAGGTGGGAGAGGTCGAAGATTTTCTAGAAGAGGCAAAAATCGAGTGGAACGATTTCTTCGAAACTGAGCTCTTTCCTTTTCGTTAGTTTCCTTGGACAGTTCATACCTTTCTAACCACTTTTGCATAGGCTCAGAGTTAACTATGCAAAACTTTATTGCCTTCTCTCTGAAAGCTGCATCCATTTTTCTTTGCAATCCTTTACCTTGTGGTTCATCGTCTACGAGACGAACATCTTCATCATCGCTCCATAAGCGAGGCATTTCGGGATCCGATATACATAGAAACTCAGTTATGAATACAAGAGATTCTTGTACAAGCCATCCCTCTGCCATGCTACCCTCTGGACGTGCTCTCTGTCGAACAAACCCTTTTAATGTCTTCATAAAGTGCTCTAAGAAGAACATCCATCGACTATGGATAGTTCCTGCTATTGCAACTTCATCTACTACATGAACCAGTAAATGAAGTTGAATAGTGAGAATAATTGTGGGAAAGTATTTCTCTACCATACAAACAACCTCGATAGCATTGAGTTTCACACTCTCTATGCTATCTCTATTTATCTCTTTAGAAGATATCCACCATACTAAAGAACTAATTTTATAAATGGTTTTTCATACAACCTCTGAAAGACAATCTTTTAGGGCTACAGGGAGCACAAACTGTAAAAGCTTGTGCCAATCATGAGACTTGAGTCCTGCAAGATCGTTGTTTTGTGTGAAAGCAGTCTTTAGACATCTCATGCATCCAGTAGGTGTACGAAACTTTGAAATTGTTTTCTTCACTTGTTGCTCTTCCATCTTGCGAAGCACCCAAGGAGCTCTTGGTAACGATACTGTTTCATTGGGCTTAGTAATTGCCCACAACTCTCGCATACGACCTCGCTCTTCTAAGTCGTCCCTTTGTGCTTTGCTTTCTTTCTTTCCGATCAAAGTTTTCCAAAGCATCTCTCCCACATTCTTGAAAATATGCATCGGGTCTACCAAATGATTCATCACCAATTCACTCCAATAAGGGAGTTCATGAAAAATGGACAACCGTTTCATGCCAGCAACTGGATTTTCTGAATCCCACAGTTGTTTCCAATCACTAGCTTTCATTTGGTGTTGCGCTTGTCGACCAATTTGTCCTTCACGTAAAACATGCCCATCAGGCAAACATGCCGAAATCGATAAACCTGAACATTCACCATAACCAGGCCAATCATGCATTGTCCACATAAGTATGCCTTGCACTCGCACGTCTCGTCTTCTTATAGGTTGAGACATGTTATGCACAGTGATCCCATCCCATAAAATGCGCAGTTCTTCCAAAAGTGGTTCAAGATATACATCCATGTTTTTTACCTTATACTTACCTGGTACAATAAGAGCTAATAATAAATGACCTTTCTTTGTGGCCAACCATGGTGGGATATTATAATTGACCAAACATACAGGCCATGTGCTCCATGAAGAAGTGCGTAATCCAAATGGATTCACTCCATCCATAGCTACACCTAGACGTATGGACTGAGACTCACTAGCAAACTTTGACCACTTACTATCTATGTGCTTCCAAGCATCAGAGTCACCTGGCACTCGCATTGCATTATCTATAGACCTGCTCTTTGTATGCCATGACATTAACTCAGCTATAAATTTGCATCTAAACATGTTCTTAATTCGTGGAATAATAGGAAAGTGGCAAAGAACCTTTGCGGGGATTGCTTCGCCTATAACGTCTTCTCTAAATCTATTTGCTCCACACTTTGGACATACGTGGAGATGCTCATACTCATTTTGAAAGAGAATGCAATCATTAAGACAAGCATGAATTTTAGTATAATCCATTTCAATGGACTGTAAAAGTTTTTTTGCATCTCCACGTGTTGGAGGCATGTCATTGCCCTCTGGCAAAATTTGATCTTTAAGAAGCCTGCAATAAGCAATTAAAATGAAATCAGTAAATGAAGTTATTGTGATACAACAATGAAAGCCAATTTGTTCTCTAGTTACCTGAACAATTCAGTGACACTACTATCTGACCATCGATAAATGGATTGCAAATTGAGCATCGCGAGTGAAGCACATAGTACAGATATCTTTGCTCCATTGTAAAGTGGTAAACGAGCTAATCTTTGCATGTTTTCATATTCTTCATCAACTTCTGATCGTGGAATGTCTGTTGTGTCCATGAAACTCTTGACACCTTCTTCACCATCATGATCTTCGTTCATCTCATAAAATGCTTCAAGCATCTCTTCCATATGTTCATTCTGTGTAATATTATTAGTGCTTGCTTCTACATCTAAGTCCTTTTTTTCTCTCTTTTGTCCACGAGATGTTACCGGTGCAATGTCGTTTGGGTCCATCTGCTCACCTGGGGGACCATGCGAATGATAGCGTAGGTTTTCCAGTCCACTCCTATCAAAGGATCCATACTCTCTAACATGTGCAGTACAAATCCGTCGTTTCTAATAAATTTGATACTTGCACTGTGTGCAAGGACATGCCATTCTCTCTTCAGGATCCAAAGAAGCCATCTGCTACAATATGGACATTTTAGAACATTTTAGAACATTTGTTTTTTTAATAAACCTAAAAATCTAACTCTTAAAGACCTAAATACTTAAATACCTAAAAACACTTAAAACCCTAGTTTTAAAACCCTAATCTATATAGCTATCCTATTTTATCTATATATTCGGATTTTCTCTTGATTGATCCTATTTTATATATATATTTATTTATTTATTCAGATTTTTTTCCTCTTAATTAAGTTATATGTATGCTTAAACCCTAAAATCCTAATTTTAAAGATCTAGACCTAAATTATGTATATTTCTATACACATGTGTATATACATGTATATATGTATTATATGTGTATGTGTATGTGTGTAGATATGTTATGTACGTGTTAAAACCCTAAAACCCTAATCCAAATGACCTAGAACTAAAACATGTATATATATGTATGCATGTGTATATATATGTGTATATGTATATATATGTGAATATAGATAGGTATATAAGTATGTGTGTTTGTGTATTGTATATATATTCACTCTATTTAAAATTATTAAATTTAAACCTATTTTTATATATTTAATCATATATATTTCATTTATTTATTTAAAATACTAGTTCTTATCATATTTTATTATCTATATAATTATCCTACCTTATATATATATTTATTTATATATTCAGATTTTTTCTTTACTTAATTATATTTAATTATATATATCTAATTAAATAATTTATAACACTAGTTCTTTTTATATTTATTTATGTATTCAGATTTTTTCTTTACTTAATTATATTTAATTATATATATCTAATTAAATAATTTATAACACTAGTTCTTTTTTTATTTATTTATGTATATAATTATCTTATGTTATATATATATATTTATTTATATATTCAGATTTTTTTTCCTTACGTAATCCTATTTTTATATATTTAATTTTATATATTTAATTATATATATTTAATTAAAACCCTAATCTTAAAATTCTAGATTTGAAATACTAAACCCTAACACCCTAATCTTAAATATGTAGACCTAAAATATGTATATTTCTGTATACATGTGTATATACATGTATATATGTATTACATGTGCATGTGTATGTGTGCATATATCTTATGTAGGTGTTATAACCCTAAAACCCTAATCTTAAAGATTTTAAATCTAAAATATGTATATTTCTGTATGCATGTGTATCTACATGTATGTATGTATTATATGTATATGTGTGTTTGTGTATATATGTTATCTACATATTAAAATCCTAAAACCCTAATCAGAAAGACTTAGACTTAAATCTGAAATACTAAACCCTAAAACCCTAATCTTAAATATATAGACCTAAAATATGTATATTTCTGTATACATGTGTATATACATGTATATATGTATTACATGTGCATGTGTATGTGTGCATATATCTTATGTAGGTCTTATAACCCTAAAACCCTAATCTTAAAGATTTAAATCTAAAATATGTATATTTTTGTATGCATGTGTATCTACATGTATGTATGTATTATATGTATATGTGTGTTTGTGTATATATATTATCTACGTATTAAAATCCTTAAACCCTAATCCGAAAGACTTAGACTTAAATCAGAAATACTAAACCCTTAAACCCTAATCTTAAATATCGAGACCTAAAATATGTATATTTCTGTATACATGTGTATATACATGTATATATGTATTATATGTGCATGTGTATGTGTGCATATATGTTATGTAGGTGTTATAACCATAAAACCCTAAATTTAAAGATTTAAATCTAAAATATGTATATTTTTGTATGCATGTGTATCTACATGTATGTATGTATGTATTATATGTATATGTGTGTTTGTGTATATATGTTATCTGCGTATTAAAATCCTAAAACCCTAATCAAAGAGACTTAGACTTAAATCTGAAATACTAAACCCTAAAACCCTAATCTTAAATATCTAGACCTAAAATATGTATATTTCTGTATACATGTGTATATACATGTATATATGTATTACATGTGTATGTGTATGTGTGCATATATGTTATGTAGGTGTTATAACCCTAAAACCCTAATCTTAAAGATTTAAATCTAAAATATGTATATTTTTGTATGCATGTGTATTTGCATGTATGTATGTATTATATGTATATGTGTGTTTGTGTATATATGTTATCTACGTATTAAAATCCTAAAACCCTAATCAAAAAGTCTTAGACTTAAATCAGTAATACTAAACCCTAAAACCCTAATCTTAAATATCTAGACCTAAAACATGTATATTTCTGTATACATGTGTATATACATGTATATATGTATTATATGTGCATGTGTATGTGTGCATATATGTTATGTAGGTGTTAAAAACCTAAAACTCTAATCTTAAAGATTTAACCCTAAAACCCTAATCCTATTTTTATATATTCGATGTAACAAAAAACTTCAAAATAAAAATAGGATTATATGTGTGTATGTATGCATGTGTGTATATATGTGTGTGTATGTATGCATGTGTACATGTGTGTGTGTGTGTGTATGTATACATGTGTATACATGTGTGTGTATGTGTATGTGTGTGTATGTAGGCATGCATGTGTGTGCATGTGTGTGTACGTGTGTGTATGTATGCATGCATGTATGTGTATGTGTGTATCTGTGTATGCATGTGTACACGTGTGTGAATGTATACATGCATGTGTGTATATGTGTGTATGTATGCATGTGTGTATATATGTGTGTATGCATGCATGCCGATATATGTGTGTGTATGTATGCATGCATGTGTGTATATGTGTATATATATGCGTGTGTGTATGTATGTGTGTATATGTGTGTGTGTATGTGTATGTATGCATATGTGTATATATGTGTGTGTATGTATGTGTGTATGCATGTGTGTGTATGTATGCATGTGTGTAAATTCATGTGTGTGTGTGTGTATGCATGCATATGTGTATATGTGTGTGTGTATGTAAGCATGCATGTGTGTATAGGTGTGTGTATGTAAGCATGCATGTGTGTACATGTATGTGTGTATGTATGCATGTGTAAATTAATGTGTATCTTCCTTTCTCTTCTCTCTCTCTTTCTTTCTCTCTCTCTCTCTCTCTCTCTCTCTCTCTCTCTCTCTCTCTCTCTCTCTCTCTCTCTTTCTCTCTCTTTCTCTCTCTCTCTCTCTCTCTCTCTCTCTCTCTCTCTCTCTCTCTCTCTCTCTCTCTCTCTCTCTCTCTCTCTCTCTCTCTCTCTCTCCCTCTCTCTCTCTCCTATCTCTATCAATAGCGAATAAAAGAATCACTTACAAGTATGTCCCTCTTTGAATCGTTGTCGTCAAAGCGTAATGTAGGTCGTCTCTTGTCCAATTCCAAACAATCGACGCCAAAGAACTTCTGCAAAATCAACGAAAAGAGAAATTAGAAACCCTAAAGCATAGAGAAACACAAATGCTAACAGTACACGTAGCACTTACCAAGATGTGAGATCTATGCCAAGAGAGAGTGTGTGTGTGTGTAGAGAGAGAGATCTGTGTGTGTGTGTGTGTGTGCACAAGACAATGCAGGTTCACACGCGCAAGTTTGACAGTAGACCGACAGTACTCAAACACGCGCAAAAATGTGAAGTTTTGCTCTCGGGTTCACGTTATGTTTAAAACTCGGCGCCGGTATAGGCGCCGGTATGGACGTCGGTATACGCGTCGGTAGTTGCCAGTAAATTACCGACACTTATACCGATGCTCATACTGACGCCTATATCGATGCCTATACTGATGCTTATACCGGCGGCTGCGGGCCACATCGATGATCCATTTAAAACGGTTATACCGACAGTCACTTGACCGTCGGTATCTCTTACTGAGATTTTCCGAGGGCTATACCGACGCCGACTATGACCGTCGGTATATGCAGCGTCGGTATGCCCCTCATATGTTGTAGTGGAAGAATCGAGTTCTTGTTGATATATTTAGGTAGTGATGTGTGTGATCACACAAGGTGCATTGGGGCACTTTTTTCCCTCTTTATGATTTTTCCCCTGGCTTGTATATACATCTTTAACCCTAACGTGTCACTTATATTTGTACATTCTCTTGGTAATACATTCAGTATTGTGTGTTGTGCTCCAAGTTTTTTCTTCTTCCTTGTGCTCTTTGCATCATGTATTGGGTGCAAAAGCACTATAGAGTATTGTGGAGGGTGTTGAAAAATGTCCTATTACACCTGCAAATACTATTGTTAAGTTGATGCAGATGGCATGGAAGATGGTGATATTCTCAAGGTTCCTATTCCTAGTGTGGTTCCTACTACACCTAGTGTAGACCAACTTCCTTGGGATGCTATATATGCTAAGGCACATGCATTGATAACCTTGTCTCTTATATGTTCCATCATTACTCACATTGCTCTTGCAAAATAGCAAAGGATGCTTGGGATACACTTAGCATTTTATACAAAGCAAGGAATGAGGTTTGTGTTGCTTACCTCTGAAAACAACTTGAGAGTCAGAAAATGAATGAAGGAGATTCCATGGTTTTTGTTTTTGACAATGGTTAGAGATTTGAAGGAGCAGTTGATTTCTAGTGATGAAGTCTTTCCTCACAGTTCACTTTTGCCGACTCTTTTAAATGGTCTTCTAGATTCATATCAGAGTTTTCCTTCTACTCTTTTATTGATGATAAAAGGTAATCCAAATGCCGTAACATTTGAGATGTTGAAAAGTTGGCCCCATTAATATTAATGATGTATCAAGATGATAAAGAAGTATTAGTGAAATTATCGAGAGAGACTTATTTGGTGCCATTAAAGCTATCAAGAAACACTTATGTGCTGAACTCTTGAGAACCTAACATTATAAACAGCCTAAGGAGACACCTAATTTAGCTAGGAGCCTAGCTTGACTCTTGAACCTTAGAAAACATGTTTTACTTCCATTCACTATTTTAACTTACTTTATGGTGGTCCATGAACTTTAAAATCTGAGCAAGATAACCAATTATACGATGATAAAAGTTTAGGGGAAGAACTTGAACATTTGAAAAGAGAGGGGAGTGTTCCACTTGGCTAAAATTGACCCATTTGTGATTCAATGCAAGCTATACAAAGGTGCAATTTTTTCAATTAAAGGTCTGACTTCCATGTGAAAAGCAATGTAGGATGTTACCTATAAACCATTTCTAATGAATGCAAATACAATAGATATAATACTATAGACAGAAATGGAAAGGGATTCGAGACTAATGAAGTTGATGGCCCTAGCGAGAAGAGAGCAAAGACCTGCAAGGATAGCTAGGGAAGGATGAAACAATCGTAATCTAGAAAACTATTACACCTAGAAAAAAGTCTCAAGGAAACCAGAAGGAAATGTAGAACTTGCATGTAAGACTTCCTCGGAGACATATCCGCCATTCAAAGCACTACTTCATAACCTACCATCCATTCCAACTCAACCCCCAAAAAGATGAGTCCTAGCAAATCCTACTTTAGAGGTCTTAGAAATGATGTTCATGCCCTACAAGGCTCAACTTCAAGAGGGGCCAGATGTAATTGGGCTAGAGGAATGTTATCCTTGAGGGGGCCTAGACTTTGAAAGGACCAAGCTCTGTGCAAAGATGGTAGAGCTAACTCATGCTATGTTCGACACAATCCATCTTTTCAATCAAACAAACCTTGTTAACAATGAGTTACAATTCAAATGACTATTTGAGAGATTAGAGCAATAAGTCACAAAACCCTAAACTTTAGAAAAACCAGAGGCTCAAGGTAACGGAAGTGGAAGAAAGAGATCACCTCTAAAAGAATGTTTTATTCCTATTTCTTTTGGATGATGGAATCCCTTCATCTATACGTCAGTACCTCCAAGAGCCTTTAAAAGAAATACAAGAGCGAAAATCGGCCAATGTAATAACGTATCCTACCCGGATTCCCAGAAGAGAGGATCTCCATGATCAATTACCTCATGAGATTTTCTCTATCTATGAAGAGAAAGAAGACATACAATAAAGTGAAGGAGATTTCAATGGAGCCCTAATCTCTTATCTGTCTATGAACGATCATTTTCTATCAAATTTGAGGTGCCCTAATCTCTCATATGTCTATGAATGATCATTTTCTATCAAATTGCACTAGAAATGTGGAGGAATCTTGTGAATAGCATCATTTATTTGTCCCTTACAACCTAATAATGTCTCATATATTTGGGTAAATTTTAATTCAACAAAGACTTGAATGCAAGATGCCTAGAACATTTAGAACAACAATATGTCGGTCACTCTTATCTTATAATTTGGATCCATCTCAAGCTTATAAAAGCCATCTTAATTATATAGGTGTATTGAGCAATTCATCCTTTATACTTCTTGATCATGTTTCTACTACCTATATTAGTAACCTAAAAAAATTCTCATCTTCACTCTTAATTCTTTGATAATCTATATTTCTGTACTTAACTAATCTACATCAAATGATCATCATGTCTTGAATGTTGATGATTTTGATGTGCATTTAAGAATTCATTTGCTCATGATTGAGAGCCGTCAAAATTTCTATGTCTATTTGCACACATGTTAGAGCATATTGATCCTCCATGTGATGAAGGAATCGTAATCATGTGTAAACAATAATATTTAGATCCTCCAAATATATAAGAGAAGAACATGCATCCTTATAATCGAAGAGAGAGAGAGAGAGAGAGAGAGAGATTAAGATAAAGATAGAGGGCGATTGAGAGAGAGAAAAGAGTAATATGGAGAGAGACAGAGAGAGAGCGAATAGAGAGAGAGAGGGGGGGAGAGAGAGACAGAGGGATAGAGAGAACGGGAAGGGTACACAAAAGCGAGAAAGGATAAGATAGAAAGAGAGGGAGAGAAGAGGAATATTGAGAGAGAGAGAGAGAGAGAGAGACAGAGGGATAGATAGAATGGGAAGGGTACACAAAAGGGAGAAAGGATCAGATAGAAAGAGAGGGGGAGAGAGAGTGCTAGAGAGAGAAAAAGAGGGAAGATGGTTGGAGATAAGAGAGAGGAAGAAGAGAAGGAATTTTAAATGAACGCTTTCATTGTGTCAAGAACGCTTTCATTGTGTCGAGAACAATGCTTTCATTGTGTCGAGAACGTGCCAAAATCCTAAGATCGACTGTCTATGTGCTAAATTCAGACATTTGAAGGTTTTGATCCATTTGCTGATATCATTGATGACATCATCAACTTGGAACCACCTTGGGAACCACCCTTGAAAACCTATATAAGTAAGGGTTGGCCACATTCATAATCAGTCTTGTGGATAACAATCTCGGGAGATCTAGGAGCTATGACCATCAAGTAAGTACTCTCCAAGTTCTAGTTCTAGTTCTTGTCTTGTTCCTCATTACAGTCTTGTCTAGTATAGTTCTTGGACATCCTGTCTTGTCTTGTTGTAATCTCGTAGTACTAGTTTCTGTCGAGTTATTTCTTGTATCATGTTCACCTTGCAGAGGGAGTTCTTGTAATCGAGAGATCTTGATCCGTACTTACGATCCCAGGTTGTGGGATCTCCTGTATTATTTCTAGCTGAGTTATCTATACCTATTAGTCCCGGGTTCTAAGACTCCTTGTATCAGTGAAGTATTCTTGTATCGTTTTCCCTGCGTTTGTGTTCTTGTAATCAAAAGTATATTTCCAAAATCTTGTCTAGTGTAGTTAGAGAGCACAACCTAGTGCTCCCGTGACATTTTGGCAAGACTACCTTCATCTAGACTAGGCACCATGGATTCCCTATTCGAGGAGAGCCAATCTAGCATAAAGGACTTGATCGAACATGTCCAAGAGATGAAAATATTTCTACATCAAGATGATCGATCAGTTTTAAGCTATGCCTTGAATATGAAGATGTTGTTTTGTGGCGCTATATATGAAGAAGACTACATGGTTAATCAGTTTCGAAGCCGCATCAATCAAAAGTCAAATATCTCTTGTTATCCATGCCTCAAGCAAATACCTTGGAGGATGTTGTCAGTCAGGCACTTCAATGTGAGAATCAATTATTCAAAGAAAGCCAAGTCCAAGAGCTAGAAGTGTTCAATAATGAAGAAACTATGTCTCAAAAATTGGAATCAAGAACTTTTGACAACCAAGAAGTCATTATAACTTATGATATGGAGCATACAAATCATGAAGATAACAAGAAGATAAAGGACAAGGAGAAGTTCATGTTCAATCAAGGTGTGCTTACTCAAGGCACTCCATCAAAGATCTGGGAAACACCACAATGTAGCACTAAAAGTTCAAGGGGCCTATCTTGTGACATACCCAAGGAAGCTCAAGGGAAACCAAGTCCTTCACCACCTATCAAGATTAAGGATCATGAAGAATTTGAGGTTGATCAGGTCTTAGATTCAAGAATCTCTCAAGGAAGATTGGAATACCTTATTCATTGGAAAGGGTATGACATCAATGATCGTACTTGGGAACCTCCAGAAAATCTTCAAAGAGCACCAATCAAGGTTTGAGAATTCCATAAGAGAAATCCAATTAAGTCGAGACTAGAGAACATGAGTGCTCCTCGTGGAACTCATCGCTTGAGGGAGAGGTGATGTCATGGTCAAAGGAAACCATCATGAACCTTAGATTCCATGTGAATCCTATATGTCATGATTGGTTCAAAATAAGAAGAAACGAATGCATTCATTGCATCTCGAACATGCCAAAACCCTAAGATTGACTATCCATTTGCTAAATTCTAACATCTGGAGGTCTTGATCGATTTGTTCACATCATTGATGACATCATCAACTCACAACCCCCTCGGGAACCACCCTTGAAAACCTATATAAGGAGGGGTTGGCCACATTCGTAATGAATGTTGTGGAATCTAGTCTTGAGAGCTCCAAGAGTCATGACTGTCAAGTAAGTACTCTCCAAGTTTATCCCAGTCGCAGAAGTCGAATCCATGGGGAGGAGAAGGTACTAGGTTTCATCTTGATTGCTGCATACAAGAAAATGTTTTGACAAAGACTCTCTATAACCATATATAGATCCAATTCGTGTTGATTTGCATTAAGTTGATTACAACACATACACATACTATATTAATGCGAGTATACTAGCACAAATAAAATGTATAAATCTTCCAAACTAGAATGCATGTTAAATTGTAGTCGAATTGTTAAATTAATGATGCATGTATACTCAAGTTTTAATTAAATTTACACATAAAATTCAATTAGGAAATCTACGTAGTAACAAGTTTGGGAAGAAAATTCATCATCCTCTCTCATGTGTAGATGTTATAGTCACATTTTTATTAGATGTATGATAGTCATGAAGGTTCATGAAGAAGAAGAAGTTTGTGCACGCTATCATTGTGATTCAAAGCTAAAGCTTGCAATAGAGTTCAAAGTTTGAATTATAACCTCAACCTAAGGTATTTATGAATCAAATTAAATGCATATGTTTACTAACTTTGTAGGTTCCATTGGGAAGATGGAAAGAAATTATTGAATGAGTCAATCATTGCTTGGAGAAAACACAAGTCATTAGGGCAAAAAACACCAAAAAGGGTTGTTTGCTAACTATGAATTAAGAAAACTGCAAGATTACAACCACCATGTGCTAGAGAGATGACTTTCCTCCCAACCAAATGCCTCTATATATAGCTCTCTCTAGGGGACTACTTGCTTGGGTAGGTCGTTACTAAACATCCATGTGTCAGCCATGTAACTACATGTTCGCAAAGTGTCCCAGGTTTGTAGAGTTAACTCAAGTGGATGCTTCTAGTAGAAGGTTCTAGAGCTCTTTGGACAAAACACTCTCCCCATGTACCCCATGGGGTTGAACCCAAGACATCCTCCTTCACACCCTTGAGACGTAACCACTTGGCTAAGTGGATGATTTGGTTACAAGAGTAAATGACCTCCTAGTAAGTCTAAACTCGAGATCTTTGGTCATACACACGGATGACCAAAGAGTCTCTGATTTTAGATCCATCTCAAAAGGCCGGATCCTTAGATCATAGACTTACTTTAGTAGATTCTTTTGCCCTTGGAAAATATTTTCGTCCTCGAAAATAGAGCTATATACATATTGTGGGCTACCCCAAGCCTCATGTTCTAAAACTGGAAGAACATGATCATGTTTTAGAACTAGAAGAGCATGTCTCATCTCTATGGTGGCTTCCCTGCCCAAATGATTCAAAACACTATCTCGCTTTGCAATTTGATACACTACTTAGTTCATATCTTTTGTTTCCTTGATCTTGAAGTTATCTTGAAATATCTTGAGATACTACCCCCACAATAGAAGGTACAAAACAATTCTCCAAATCCAATGGAAGGATAACTAGGAGGAAATGAAGGCACATAATAGAGAAATAACATCCTACTACTCTACAGAGGTTTCAAAGGAGAAGATCAGACAATGTTAAGATCAATGGGTCCACATCAAAAAAAGCATCAATACGTACATCTTAGAACCATCTCAAACCTAGTGCTCGAGTACAAATTTAGCAAAGATTCTCTTCATTTACTAGGGGGGGTAGATCTCAGATGCTCAGATAGACAGAAGTTCTCAGCACGAGTAGAGGTAGTAGCACCAATACATTGAAGACCTGCTGCTCTGATGCCTTGAGCAAATTTATAATACAAAGAGCTACAATTCTGCTTCATAATAGCCTGGTTTCCGGATCTCCATATAAACCACAAAGCATGTTCTCTCTAGATATTCCATAGAGGATAGTCACATCTACTGCAATAGCTAAGTAAAGTTTCTTTGTAACTCATATTGACCTACAAGCTTTGATAAATATTCTGAAAATATCTCTAGTTGGCCTGAGCATGCCTACAGTGGAAGAATAAGTGGGGGATGTCCTCCTCGGAACCACAAAACACACATACTCCATCATAAATTCCAAATGGACTGGCTTTGGAACCACACCATACAACCTTGTGAAGAATCAACCACATAAGATAAGAATGTTTAATGATGTATGGTATGTTCCAAAGGGTTCTAAATCTCTGCTACCACTGTGAGGAGTTCCAGCTAATCTTCCATTTGTTTTTGAGCTTGTGTAAGATCATGTAGACAGAGCGTCTATTTACCTTGTATCTACTCAGCATATCTTTTTCCACTTTAGATAATTCAATAGGTCTTCTTTGGGAACATTCAGATAGTTTCCTGATCAGCATGTCTCGATGATGCATGAAGGCGTGCAAACAACCAACAGATAAGTCAGGTGTCTTAGAGAGTTGTTCAACACACAATACCTGCACAGCATCAGTGAGGTCCTTCCACAACACAAAGCCATGTTTCAAACATTCATGCTCCTTTCTCTCTAGATTTCCATTATTCCAAAGAGAGAGCCAACCTCTCCAAATAATTTTCCTACATAAAGAAGTCGGTGTACAAAAAAAATTTAAAATGAGGAGAACAACTCTTTTTAATATTCATCCAAGCATGGCACATCCTACAAGTAAGACTAGTGCCCATAGGAGAGTAAGACTAGGGTGAGATCAGAATATCCCACAGGTTGTGATTTTTCCAAGACTTATAATCTTTCAGGCTAAACTTGGAAAGGTTTCTTTTGAGAAGAATAGCCTAGATATCTAAGGACTCAATTCATCTGACTATCCACTTAGCAACAAGATAAGTGGCCATCTTTATAGGGTGACAAATTCCAAGACCTCCTTCATTTTTTTGGGAGGCAAAAAACATTCCAGGAAACCTTAGGAATGTTGTTGTGGTGGGCGCTACCTCCCCAAAGGAATCTTCTTGCTAGGGTAGCCATCTGGTTAAAGTGTTTTTTGTTAGGCATCCAGCAAGACAAGAAGTAGATCAATGAGGGGAGAAGGTAGTGGTTGAGCACAAAGACTCTATGAGAAAGGGAGGATTGACAATCATACTATCTCAAAATCTTATTCCTAAACTTGTTCAAGACCCATTCCCACCTTTGATGAAGGGAAACTTGGAACCCCATAGGAATGCCAAGGAGTCTAAAGAGCTCAACATCCTTGATGATGTCACATCCTAGAGCACTAATACAATCAGGCACAATGTTGGCAGAAGATGTGAAGGCCGTTTTTTTGTGATTTATATGAGAACCACTAGCCAAGCAAAAAGTATTCAGACAAACAATGACACGTTTGATAGATATGGGATGAGCATTGACAATGATGTTGGTGGCATCAGCAAAGTCTTGTAGACAAAGTTGGTTTTCAGAGCTAAGAATGTGAATACGTTCAAGGATCCTATTCCTCAAAGGATATTTGATCAACCAGCCAAGAGAATCACTTGCTTTCGAAAAAACGAGGGGGCCAAGAGGGCGTCCTTGACTAATAGATCTTCTAAGTCTGAAGTGGAAAAACAAGGATCCATTAATAGAGATTTTCGAGTGAGCATTTTCAAAGAGGGTGCTAACAGCTTTAATGAAGTTTTGTCCAATTCCCACATCATCAAGAGACTCCTCTTTGAATTTTCAATTCCCTTAAGGATCAAACCTATTTTCAAGTTCCAATCTAGGACTAAAAGATAATTATCATCCCATGGTCCGATGTCCCATACCATCTTTCCTACATAAATGCGAGTATAAAATGTGGTGTCCCTTACCACCCTATTTTATATTCACATTAATTTGTGGGTGATATTTATCCTAAAGTCTGAATATATATTGATATAGTACCTTTTCACTTCAACTCTTTAGAAGTTTCAGGCATTACCTCTAACTTGATATTCTAGGTTTTGATTCCCTCACATGATTGTCCCTCAACCCGGCTAGGGCTTTATAGGAATCTTTCTACTACTTAAGTCTAAGCATCCTCTCATGCTTTCTGGATTTGTACCAAAATCCCTTTAAGGATAGGCAAATATTATGTTTTACCTTCCACAAACTTAAGTGTCATCTTTGTAGCTGTAGACTACATTCTTGGAATTTCTTCACTGTGTTCAAACCTAGAACAGCTTACTCTTTTCACAATTTTCCATTGGATAAATGGAGCTCGAGTGAATAATTTCCAAAAGGAATTTTAGTGTCAATACTTGGGCAATCTTTAGAGTGTCATGGACAAAGGAAACCACCTTGAAGTTTAGATTCCATGTGAGTCCTATATCTCATGATTGGTTCAGAATTAGGAGAAAACAATGCTTTCATTGTGTCGAGAACGTGCCAAAACCCTAAGATCGGCTGTCTAGGTGCTAAATTCTAACATTCGAAGGTTTTGATCCATTTGCTGATATCATTGATGACATCATCAACTTGCAACCACCTTGGGAACCACCCTTGAAAACCTATATAAGTAAGGGTTGGCCACATTCATAATCAGTCTTGTGGATAACAGTCTCAGGAGATCTAGGAGTTATGACCATCAAGTAAGTACTCTCCAAGTTCTATTTCTAGTTCTTGTCTTGTTCCTCATTACAGTCTTGTCTAGTATAGTTCTTGGACATCCTGTTTTGTCTTGTTGTAATCTCGTAGTACGAGATTCTGTTGAGCTGGTTTCTGATGAATATATCCTTGGTCTGACTCAATGTTCCTCTGGTTGTTTGCAGATTTTGTTGGAAATGAAGTCCCTCCTGACGGTGAAGATGGAGGAATGCAGGATCAATGAAATTCACATTGAGGACGTTGCTAAAGATATGTGGCAAAGGTTCAAAGACAACAAGGGCTCTGTTCTTTGTGTGAATAGCAAGCTCAATCTCAGATGGGGATGCAACTGGTCAGCAAATCAATGGAGATATAGGTTCAAAGCCATTTGGGCTTTCCCCTTCAACATCAAACATTCCTACTTGGAATGGCTGATTGTGCATAATGGTCTATGGACAGGCAACAGGGCTTAGAGAGTAAATCCCAATAATGGAAATTGTTTTCTGTGTAGCAGGGAAGAGGATTTAACCCATCTTTTCATTAATTGTTGGCATGCCAGACAATTCCGGAAGTTGTTGGACCCCATCCTGTTTGTCAAGAAGCTCCCTCAACTTGGCATTAGAGAGATAATACTTGGCTGCTGCAATAAGCTTGATCTAGTTCTGTGGAATTTGTGGAGGAGGCACATCTTATGGCATATCTAGATTAGTAGAAACCAAACCCTTTTTAATAATGGCAAAAGGAATTTTCTGTATTCCCTTAGAAAAACCTTGTATCTTTCTGGTATGCAGGGTCTGCAGGCCATTAAAAATGTCCCCCCGGATCTCACTGATACTATTAGGACCCATCCTCCTTGTAAATGGAGGGAATCCCTATTAGAATATTACTCGAGTGATAGGTTCATAATGGTCTGCAATTTGTAACCCTTGTGGCTGCTAGGTTTGCCTTGCATATTGTTACCCTTGTGGTTGTTGGGATCACTGCTCCCCTGTACACTTTGTAATTTTTTCCATTAATTTACTCTCTTTTCCTGTTGTCTCAAAAAAAAAGATACTACATTGGGTTTTCAAGGACAAGATAGGAAAAAGATGGAAAGGGTCAGAGCTCCCAAGTGAAATTGTGTCCTAATTCTAATTAACTATGGGATGCACTAGACTAGGTACAACTAGCTTGCCACCTCCTCTTTGTGTTAGAGGCCTTCCTCAATCTAGTTCTAGCTAGTAGAGTTTGGAGGATGCTTTTCGTGTGCACCACCTACCTAGAAAGATGCTATGACCATGATGATGCCTACCTATGCTTTGTATCAGAGCATTAGTAAAATGAAGGTTTTTTACATATTACTAAGCTCTTGTGTAGCCTCTATTCCACCATTCATGCTGCTCTAAATGAGACATCTTCTGTTTCTTATTTTCGACATGAGCTTTTGAACTTCTTTTCTATCCCATTCCCTACCTAAAACATCATCAATCTCTGAAATAGAGACTCTCCTATTCAACCACATTGTTTTTGTTTTCTATAATAACATGTTTTTAAAGCATGCTACAAAGACATGAATAGGCAAAAACCATTGAATCTTTATCCTTCTCGAAATTCGGCCTGCTGACATTGCCTTTTGGATGTCAAATTTAATTTGCATAGAAAACTTAAAACTGTTGAATGATCAGGAGCATCCTAATCTAATGAAGAGATGCAAGGACTAGGTACATGTACAAGATTTCCATAAGAACTCCTCCCTGATGGCACTTGATAATCTACATAATGGACAAATAACTCTATGCTATTGAAAAATTGAATAGATTTGTCTGCATACATGAGTTTTGCATATTATGAAGAACTCTGAATGTTCCTGTTAAACATTCAACAGGTTGCCATTCCACAATATTGGAAGGAAAGATATCTGCAGTACAAAAACATATGTTTTATTATACAAAAACAATTGGAATGATAGAAGAGCATTGTCAAACTTCACTTACAATATGAAGGGAATTGCAGATAATTTTCTAGAAGAAGATCCTTAGCAGTGTACACATGGTGTACTCGTGCAAGCAAACCGCATCTCTTCAATTTGAAACTGAGAATATGTCCCTTCCAGTGGTTTCTTGTGTTGTCTCTTTGGTCACGCTTGACTTTATGGGCACCTCTGCAGCTAGGAAGCATAGTTGCCCATTCATTTACTTTCACAGAAAGAGGTTTCCACAAAGAATCCTCTCTTCTATTGTAAACCTCACATGAGGTTACACGATTGGAAGGATGATGAGAAGAAGAAGCCATTTGAACTTAGAAGAAGAGAATGTTCAAAGGGAGAACCCGACGTTCACAAATTTTGGCAGTATTTATAGAGAAAAAGGCTTTGTTCACGTAGAAACTTTTGATTTGATGTAAACCCTATCGCTGAATGATCATGAAATTTTGTGAACCCAAAAATATTTCGTATCTTCAAAAATCAATCCCTTCTTGAAAATTCAAGAACATGCTTTGTGTAGTGTGCCAAAGTATCTTTTTTTGCATCAAATCGAAAAATTGTACACTGAATACAAGATTCTTCATCACTTTTAGTGGTGCTTTTAGAGAAAATTGTATTAAAAAAAAGAAATTCTCCATACGGTTAAAAGAGACAGCAATGTTATATTCTTGTACATGTGGAAAGACTCTATTTGTCAATTTCCTTGATCTCTCATTAGCAAACAGCCCCTTTTCGACGGTTTTTCGCCCTAATGCACACTGAATGACAAAACCAAGCCACTCTCTTCACACTATAGTACTATTAGCCCTCCACTGGGAAGCCCACGCTCTGTATCCTCACAACAGAGTGACTTCCTACAGTAGGCTTATAGCCACAGAGTGCAAAGAGAGGACCCTTGTACGTATGTAGGTATATCCCAATGAGTACTAGTCCATTGCTTTTATAGGCTCCAATAGGCCAAGAGAGCCTTCACGATTCCCACGTTTACTGAATATGTGCCGATTGATTGCCCCAAAATTGGAGGGGTAGATCAAATATGCCACTAGATTTGAATCGAATCCTCAAGAATAGGCAACCATCACAAATGGTTGGCGGCAATAGTCATTTCTCCACATTCACTTTTACCACTTACATTGTTAGTGTCACTTTTGCATGCAAGCTGAGATCCTCATTTACATGCCACCCGCGATATTTGAATGACTCTCAGAAGCACATCCTTCACATAATTCTTGTAATAGCTTTTGACCTTCATCTATTGTGTGTGAGAGATGGTGGTGTGGATGGAGGGATGGTGGGATGGAGAGTTGATTCTACTCCACCAATCTAAGAGCCCAATGAATTCTTTAATTGGAAGAGTCATCTTCTTCATACTCGAAAAGCACCAACGTAACAACATCAGAAGAACTTTTGCCAAAGCATGTTCAATATGAATGGGATGATCGGGGAGCTGATTTATGTCTTTGGATATCTGACACATGAGGAGCCAATTGAATTCTCTTGGGATAGTCATCTGAACTTTATCAAGCACGGGTGTGGAGAGAGGATGGGAGTGGAGGTAGTGGAGATGGAGGGGGGAAAGAAGGAGGTGGGTGTGGGGGCTGTGGGGGAAAAGATGAGGGGGTGGAGGGGGAGGTGGAGATGGTGGTGGAGGTGGGTGTGGGGGCTGTGGGGGAAAAGATGAGGGGGTGGTGGGGCAGGTGGAGATGGTGGTGGAGATGGGTGTGGGGGCTCTGGGGGAAAATATGAGGGGGTAGTGGGGAGAAAGATGAGGGGGTGGTGGGGGAAAAGATGAGGGGGTGGAGGGGGAGGAGCAGATGGTGGTGGAGGTGGGTGTGGGGGCTGTTAGGGAAAAGATGAGGGGGTGGTGGGGGAGGTGGAGATGGTGGTGGAGGTGGGTGTGGGGGCCGTGGGGGAAAAGATGAGGGGGTGGTGGGGAAAAAGATGAGGGGGTGGTGGGGGAAAAGATGAGGGGGTGGAGGGGGAGGTGGAGATGGTGGTGGAGGTGGGTGTGGGGGCTGTGGGGGAAAAGATGAGGGCGTGGTGGGGGAGGTGGAGATGGTGGTGGAGGTGGGTTTGGGGACTGTGGGGAAAAAGATGAGGGAGTGGTGGGGGAAACCATGAGGGAGTGGAGGGGGAGGTGGAGATGGTGGTGGAGGTGGGTGTGGGGGCTGTGGGGAAAAAGATGAGGGGGTGGTGGGGGAGGTGGAGATGGTGGTGGAAGTGGGTGTGGGCGAGGGAGGTAGAGATGGAGGTGGTGGTGGTTGTGGGGGTTGTGGGGGAAAAGATGAGGGGGTGATGGGGAAAACGATAAGGGGGTGGTGGGGGAAAAGATGAGAGGGTGGTGGTGGAGGTGGAGATGGTGGTGGAGGTGGGTGTGGGTGAGGGAGGTGGAGATGGTGGTGGAGGTGGGTGTGGGTGAGAGAGGTGGAGATGGTGGTGGAGGTGGGTGTGGGGGCTATGGGGGAAAACATGAGGGGGTGCTGGGAAAAAAAGATGAGGGTGGGGGAAAAGATGAGCTGGAGATGGTGGTGGAGGTGGGGGTGGGGGCTGTGGCGGAAAAGATGAGGGAGTGGTGGGGGAAAAGATGAGGGGGTGGAGGGGGAGGTGGAGATGGTGGTGGAGGTGGGTGTGGGGTATGTGGGGGAAAAGATGAGGGGGTGGTGAGGAAAAAGATTAGGGGGTGGTGTGGCAGGTGGAGATGGTGGTGAAGGTGAGTGTGGGTGAAGGAGGTGGAGATGGTGGTGGAGGTGGGGGAAAAGATGAGGGGGTGGTGGGGAAAAAGATGAGGGGGTGGTGGGGAAAAAGATGAGGGGGTGGTGGGGGAGGTGGAGATGGTGGTGGAGGTGGGTGTGGGTGAGGGAGGTGGAGGTGGTGGGTGTGGGTGAGGGAGGTGGAGATGGTGGTGGAGGTGGGTGTGGGGGCTGTGCGGGAAAAGATGAGGGGGTGGTGGGGAAAAAGATGAGGGGGTGGTAGGGAGAAAGATGAGGGGGTGGTGGGGGAGGTGGAGATGGTGGTGGATGTGGGTGTGGGTGAGGGAGGTGGAGATGATGGTGGAGGTGGGTGTGGGGGCTGTGGGGGAAAAGATGAGGGGGTGGTGGGTAAAAAGATGAGAAGGTTGTGGGGGAAAAGATGAGGGGGTGGTGGGGGAGGTGGAGATGGTGGTGGAGGTGGGTGTGGGTGAAGGACATGGAGATGGTGGTGGAAGTATGTGTGGGGGCTGTGGGGGAAAAGATGAGAGGTGGTGGGGAAAAAGATGAGGGGGTGGTGGGGGAAAAGATGAGCGGGTAGAGGGGGAGGTGGAGATGGTGGTGGAGGTGGGTGTGGGGGCTCTGGGAGAAAAGATGAGGCGGTGGTGGGGGAGGTGGAGATGGTGGTGGAGGTGGGTGTGGGGGCTGTGGGGGAAAAGATGAGGGAGTGGTGGGGGAAAAGATGAAGGGGGATATCTTGTAAACTTCTGCATAAAATCCAGCTTTAACTACAATGTGAGTGGGCAAATGGACGTCTATGGAAGTCTCCCAAAGCAGCCATGCCCGTTTATCATGGTGATCATCATCATCCGGCATGTAACCAAGGCCATTTTTTGGTCCTTGTGCAAGCTTTGCTTGAGACCATGTTTTCCTTCCATGAGTTGATACATCAGCCCTTTATAAACCTTTCCCTCCACAGACAAGGTTTAACCTTTAACAATAACCTTCCCTTTGCCATCCCTTTGCCATCTAAATACGATCCATCTTCAAGAGTACAAATTGCACACGACACTGGAGAGTCCATAAGTGGTCCCCAATTTATGTTATCCCAATCCATAGAGGGGGGGATGGCGGGGGTGCGGGGATAGGGGGTTGAGAGGGGATGGTGCTGGAGGGGGAAAGGGGGGACTGGGAGGGAATGGCGGGGATAGTGGAGTGGGGCTGGGAGGGGATGGTGGGGATAGTGGGGTGGAGCTAGGAGGGGATGGCAGGGGAGGGGGGAAGGGAGGGTGTTGTGGGCGGGGGTGGCAGCGAGGATAGCGGGGTGGGGCGGGGAGGAGATAGCAAGAATAGTGGGGTGGGGCCAGGAGGGGATAACGGGGATAGCGGGGTGGGGCTGGGAGGGGATGGCAGGGGAGGGGGGAAGGGAGGGTGCTATGGGCGGGGTGGCAGCGAGGATAATGGGGTGGGGTTGGGAGGGGTGGCGGGGGGTAGAGAGAGAGGGAGAGAGAGATAGAGAGAGAGAGACTGCACGACGACAAGGGATAGAGAGAGAGGGAGAGAGAGAGAGAGAGAGAGAGAGAGAGAGAGAGACTGCACAACAGCGAGGGAGAGAGAGAGAGAGAGAGAGAGAGAGAGAGAGAGAGAGACTGCACAACAGCGAGGGAGAGAGAGAGAGAGAGAAAGAGAGAGAGAGAGAGAGAGAGAGAGAGAGAGAGAGTGAGAGAGAGAGAGAGAATTGTTGCGGCACTATAGACCCCCACATCAAGTCTTTGCACTGCCCCGGTGCAACTTTTCCTTCATACGCTTATTGAATGGACCAAATAAACTGCAAACACTGAATGAAACATATGTACAGTGAATGAAGTTCTTCCATCTTGACTCAATTCGGGTAGTTCTTTACCCTGGAGATATTGACCAGTGGTATCCTCTTACCCTGCAAATGATCTAGATGCACAGCTCCATGTGGCAATATCTTAATCACTTTGTATGGTCCTATCCATTTGGGTGCCAATTTGGTTGGAACTGCTCGATTTGATGCACCAAAACCAAGGATCCTTCCTGTACTTCATTGGACCTAAGATACTTGTCGTGTAATCTTTTGTGCTCTTCTTGTGTTACTTGAAGATTTTGCATGGCTCCTTCTCTGTATTCTTCTAATGCCACCAGTCTCCTAATGGGAGGTTCAATTCCAATGGTTTTGGCTCCTAGTTCTCTTTTAATAATAAATTCAAATGGTGCTAATGCCTCTTTTCCATATACTAAACGAAATGTACACTCTCTAGTGGTTCCCCTCTTTGTAGTTCTCAAAGCCCAAATTGCACCCATCAATGCTTGTGGCCAAAAGCTTTGATGATCAAAAGATAATTTGCGCAGCAACCCGATCAAAATCTTATTGGAGCTGTCTGCTTGGCCATTTTCCCTTGGATAGTAGGCACAAGATTTTTTATGGAAGACCTTGTACCTGTAAAATATAAATTGGAGCAATTGATTCACAAAATGTGTCCCCCTATCACTAGTGATTTCCAGTGGGCAACCAGATCTTGAGAAAATACGTTTATACAAAAAATTAGCTATTGTTAAAGCCGTGCAATCCAAAGTAGCTTTAGCCTCTATCCATTTAGTTGCATAACATGTGGCCATAAAAATATACTTCTTACCCCCAAGGTGACCAGCTGGATTAATAGGTCCTATGAAATCAAGACCCCATCGGTCAAATGGGAGCCATCCTGTAGATATGACTAATGGTTGGAAATTCAATCTGGTTGGTGTAGGCGCACATCTTTGGCAAATGTGGCATTTTTTAGCAAACTTGATCGCATCCTTGTAAATATGAGGCTACCATAGTCCTTTGTGGATGATTCTGTGAGCCAATTCTTCCCCCTTTAATGCCCTTCACTGTGTGCAGCCTCTAGCAAAAGATTTACCTCCTCTGGATAAACACACTTTCTCAAGATACCATCCTAACAATATCTATATAAATTTCCATTTATGAGTGAGTACGCCTTGGTTTTAAGGAGTAATCTTCTCTTTTCGATAGGTGTCAAATGCTCTAGGAGTTTTCCAATAGTAAGAAAATTGAGAATTCCATCATACCAATCATTCTGAGTTGCTACTAGGAAGAGATTACTATCCACCAATTTATCATCAATACCTAATGCCTTCTCACTCATTGCGGTCCTTGATACTTGATCTACCATGTAGTGCTCTCTTCGTGGCGTAATATGAATATCAAAGTTAAATTCTTGAAACAAGAGTAACCATCTCCAAACCCATGCAGCTACTCTAGGCTTGTTTATCAAGTATTTCAAGGGCTGATGGTCAGATATGACTATAAAATGTACACCGAGAAGGTAATGTCGAAACTTTTGAAGATCAAATACAATAGCCAAACCTTCCCTTTCTGTTGTACTGTAGTTCCTTTCTACCTTGGTAAGTATCCTGCTTGCATAGGAGATAGATCTATCAACCTTGTGTGATGATGGTTGAGCTAAAACTGCACCAACAGCATGAAGACTGGCATCTGTATGCACATGAAACTCCAATGACCAGTTAGGAACACTTAAAAGTGGAGCAGTACATAACCCCAATTTTAGTTCACAAAATGCTTTTTTAGCTTCAACACTCCATGAGAATGGGACCTTTTTACTGGTAACCCTTGACAAGGGCTTAGCTTTTTCTCAATACATTCGCATAAATCTTCTATGCTATCCTGCATGGCCCAAAAAACTTTGCACTTCCTTTGAGCTTTGTGGTATAGGCATGGAAAGAATAGCAGTAATCTTTGAAGGATCCACTCTTATCCCTTCAGTAGATACTATGTGACCAGGAAGAGTGCCCTTAGTGATCGAAAAGTGACATTTAGCAGGATTTAACTTCAAGCCTGTTTTGAGACATTGCTCAAAGATTTCCTTTAGATTTTCCAAATGATCATGGAAATCTTGAACTGTTGCTCTTCTATCTGTTCCTGAAAACACTGAAAAGTCATCCATAAAAATGCGTAGAAAGGTTATCAATCACTTGCCCAATATCACATACATAGTTCTATTAAATAAAGCTTGTGCATTTCTCAAGCCAAAAGCCATGCGGGTATAGACATAAGTGCCCCACGGAGTAACAAAGGCTGTTTTGTCCCTATCATCAATCAAGATGGATAACTATCTGATTGTAGCCACTAAAACCACCCAAGAAGCTATACAAAGTGTGACCGGCTACTTCCTCAAGTACTTGCTCTGTAAAGGGCTGAGGAAATCCATCTTGAATAGTTACTTTATTCAAGGCACGAAAATCAACGCAGACTCTTATTTTTCCACTATTTTTCTTGGGTACAATAACCATAGAAGAAAGCCACCTGGAATGTTCTACTAGAACAATTATAATTGCTTCTTCTAGTTTTGTAATTTCCAACTTTAACGCCTCTGCATACTTTGGATTGAGTCGATATGGCCTACTTCTTGCAGGCGTGGCTCCCTCAACTAAGGGTATTCGATGTAATCCAATCTCCTCTGGTATCCTTGTTAGATCTTTGTAGGACCATGCGAAGATAGTTTTGTAAGCAAAAAGTAGAAAAGGGGGATAATGCCATAGCCAAGAGGCCAAGTGCACTACTTGAGGGTTCTCTTCATCCCCTAGATTGACTTCTTGAACCAGTGTTTTAGGACTAGTCTTACTTGAGAAATCATCTCCACTGTATGCAGGAGTGGACTTTAGCTTATATTCTACACTATGTTCTCTGGTCCATCCTTGAGGTATATCCAAAAAGGGGAGATCTTCTCTGCATTCAGGCTCATAACCTTCCTTTTCTAATACTTATATAATTGTTGCCCTTTCAATGTTTGTACTCAAGTGCAAACTCTTATTCTCTGACTCATTGTGAACTTCATGGCCCTTGTCTGCAACTCCTTCCTCTATTTCATTGATTTCCACCATGCAACACTGTACTTTCCATCATCCAATTCAATTATGTATCTTCTTCTTGGAGTAAAGAGGGCATAACCTAAGTGTCCATAGTATACCCAGTGGTTTTCCCTGAGTCAAATCCTTCTTCGGTCTTCCCAGGAGTAGCGGATAAGAAGTCTCCTCTGGAAGTGCAATAACAACAAAATCCAGAACAAAGTGACAACCCTGTACTATCATCAGTACCTTTTCAATAATGCTAAGTGGCGCAACCCGATGTTGAGGTGCTAGTGTTACTGTGAATGGTGCTACCTTGGTGGGGTTCAAATTTAGTTTCCTCATTGTGAAATCTGGCATCAAATTGATGCTAGAGCCTCCATCTATGATCACACCTGTGAGAGATTCATCCCTTATAAGACAGATAACCTTGAGCTTTGGTAGTCCGCTAGAGGTGCAGGGGGAAAATCAACCATGAAACCATCTATGCTAGGTGGCTGGCTCAAGTGAGCAGAGTGTATAATCTTTAATAAGTCACTCCTTATTTTTGAATCCATCTTTATGAGTTTGTACAGACTAACCTTATGCAGAATACCTTTCAAGATCTGCTCAATGTTTACCATATGTGTGTCTTCTTGCAGACTTGTTGGTTGGTCCCTTAGTGAAGTAGCCATCCTTTCATAAGCTCCTTCAATATTTTCTTCGTCCTTCCACCCAACCTTCTTTTCCTCCTCTTTATCCCGGAGTCCTTCTTGTTTCTCTCTACGGGTTGCTGCCGCTTGTCTGGCTCTAGTCATCATGGTCATTGAAGAAGATGAAACAACATAAGACTGAGTGGTCATACCTTCTACTTGTGGAGAGACTACAATCAGGTGAATTGGAGCGGGGCGGCTCTTTGGGCAATCTTTGGTATAGTGATCCTTGGCCTCTAGACAACGCTGACAAGGAGGTGCATCCTCTAGAAAGGAACACCTATTCTTGGCCAGTGGTTCAAAGACAAGTGCCTCAACCTTGACTTTATTTGCTTACAAGAAATTAAGATCGATGGGGAGGATCTCCAGAAACGGCTTAAATGCATTTCTCCGAACCACCTTTGGTTCTCCACTTCTCACCCTAGGGGGACGGGGGGTGCTGCTATCGATATTAGTCACTCCTTGTCTGGCAATGTGACCTCGACTTTTGAAGGTCGGAATCATCGTTGGATTGCTGCCTCTATCGGGTTCCCTTTCCAGTTCACTGAGGTCTCAATTTATGCCCCTAATGGAGAAGCAGACAGAATGGATACTTGGGCTTCCCTCGACTCCCTTTCATATAATGTTCTGATTTGTGGGGACTTCAACATGGTTGAGTTTCCTGAGGACCGATGGAATAACAAAGAAAAAATTATTGACGGTCAGGAGAAAGAGATATGGGATAAAATCAAGCTCCCTCTCGACCTGGTCGAGGTGAAAGACATGAAGGGGTTCTCCTCGTCAAATCTCCAATCGGAGGACTCTTTGAGGAAAGCAAGACTTGATAGATGTTACATCGATCAGAACACCATCCTTCAGTGGGGTATTCCTTCGATTTCCCAACACATGGACCTGACTATCTCGGACCACTACCCAATTACTTTGTCTCCTAGCAACGTTAGGCGTCTCCTTAGGTTCTCACGAGTTGAGAACACACATGTCTTTGGACAACGTTAGTGGTAGCAAATAAGTTTCTCTCATTAGTACTCCTTTATCATTAGTACTCCTTTATCATTAACGTTCATGGCGCCACCTTTCCAACATATTTGCAATGATTAAAATCATGAAAGCACAAGTTTGTACTTAAGTTGGAAGAAAAATTATTTCCTCTCGACATTCTAGAGTTGTCTCACTTAAATTTTTTGAAAAAGGAAGAAAAGCGTTCATTTAAACTTTGTTCTCTTCTTTCTCACTCTTACCTCTAAGTATGTTCTCGCTTTCTCTCTCTCTCTCTCTCTTTCTCTCTCTCTCTCCCTCTATTTCTTATCTCTCTCTCTCCCTCCCTCTCACTCCCTCCCTCTCTCTCTCTCTCTCTCTCTCTCTCTCTCTCTCTCTTCTGTCTCTCTCAAAGTTTCTCTTCTTTCTCTCAATCTCTTGAGCTAGTTATACCATATTTGCACAAAGCTTGGTCCTTTCAAAGTCTAAGCATACCCAAGGATAACAATTCTCTAAACATCCAATGATCATCATCTCTTGGATTGAGATGATCTTGATCTGCATTTAAGCACTCATTTCTTCATGATTGAGAATCAAATTTCCTATCTCTATTTGCACACATGTTAGAGCATTATTGATCCTCTGTGTGATGAAGGCATTGTAGTCATGTGTAAACAAAAAATCTTTAGCTCCTCGAAATATAGAAGAGAAGAGAATGCATCCTTAATATTAAAGAGAGAGAGAGAGAGGAAGAGATAGAGAGAGAGAAAGATAGAGAAAGAGAGAGATTGAGAGAGATTGAGAGAGAGAGAGAAGAGAAATATTGAAAGACAATGATGAGATAGAGGGATATAGACAACAAAAAGGGTACACAAAGGGGAGAACGAGTAAGATAGAGAGATAGAGAGAGAGAGAGATTGTGAGAGAGAAGAGAAATATTGAAAGAGATCGATGAGAGAGAGGGATATAGAAAATGAAAAAGGTACACAATGGCAAAAAGAGTAAGATAGAAAGAGAGGTAGGGATAGAGAGAGATGAGCAATAGAGAAAGAAAGAGAGAAGATTGTTAGATATGAGATAGAAAGAAGAGAACAAAGTTTAATTGAATGCTTTTCTTCCTTTTTTGGAGAAGCAAAAGTGAGACAACCCAACAATGTAAAAAAGAAAACTTTTTTCTTTCGAGTATAAAGTTTGCTCTTTGATTATTTTAATTATTGCAAACATGTTGAAGAGGTGGCCCATTAGTGTTGATGATATATGAAAATCAATAAAGCTACATTAGTGAAATTATCGAGAGGCTTATATGCTATCACTAATGCTATCGAGAAACACTAATGTGTTGAAATCTTGATAACTTATCATATAAACAAAATAACAAGATGCTTAACGCTACTAGTGGCCTAGCTTGACTCTTTAACTTTAGGAATTTTCTAGAGGAAGGTTTGTAATTATTTATCACGTATATATATATATATATATATATATATATATATATATATATATATATATATATATAGATATATATATATATATATATATATATAGATATATATACATATATATACATATATATATATATATATATATATATATATATATATATATATATATATATATATATATATATATATAGAGAGAGAGAGAGAGAGAGAGAGAGGTTAATTTAGGACTCACCAAGTAATGAAAGTTATAGATCAATAAATACCTATAGCTTCAAGGTAGAAAACATGTAGATTAGATAACTAAAAAAAATAGATTATCAACCAATTAAGAGTGAAGCATGAGAATATTTCAGATTATTGATATAGGTTGGGGATAATAGATAGAAACTATGACTCGTAGAAGGATGATCATGAAGTATAAAAGATAAACTTCTCCATACACCTAAAGAATCAAGTCATAAGATAAGAGTGAACTCCATTTTATTGTTCTAAATTTATCGGTATCTTTCATTCAAGTCTTTGTTGAGTTACAATTTAGCCAAATATACGAACAGTGAAGTTGTAAGAGAAAACAAATTATGCTATTCACAAGGAATCCTCCACATTTTGAGTGAAATTTGATACAAAACAATCATTCATAGACGATCATTTAAGATTGTTCTCTAGATTACCTTATTATTTAACCAATTGACCTTTGATTGTATTCATTCTTGAATATGAGATCTAGAAATTGTAATTGCATTGTTCATTTTCTAAATAACTTTCGATAGGATCACTATTGGTATGAAGATATTTATGAATTGAAGAAACATGGTTAATTGCTCTATGTGTGATTTTTTTGTTGTTACTAAATGATTTTCCAAGTCTAATTGAGCTTGCAGGAAATAAAAACAACTTCAAATTACTAGAGAAAGACATGAGACTTTCTCTCACACACCATTGACTCATCTCTTATTGAGAGAGAGGAGATAACATGATTTTAGGAATAGTTACCTTTACAACATACATTACCTTGTGAAGATGCATATAAGGATGGCAAACATATTTTAAATTTCAAGAAATTTCGAAAACAAATTGATGATATTACAAGAGATTTAGAGGAATATAATCGAATGAATTTGATACCATAACTTAATCACTTTCAAAAACTCATGCACCAACATGTTTTACTTGAGAAATTTCAATGAGAAATGGTAATGCATATATCAAATGGTTCTACAAGAGATGGACGTTGGCTTAAATCTATGTCCATAAATAGTACATGGAATGATTTTAAGATACATTTTCTTATTAAATTCTTAATATGGGATTATTGAAAACAAATTATGTGTGGGAAATGAGCTCATAAACTATAGGCTAGCTTTATGATGGGCTAACCACTTGCCCCAAAAGCCATGGTTGCTTATTAATTCCTAATCCTCCGTCTTACGGTGTGGTTCATCCATCTCTTCCATGTCATTGCTTGACACAAACACTCTCTTTCCATACTAGAGTTCATTTCCCTCAATTATCAATCCCTCATCTCCCATTGAATTGATGATCTCAACCATGCAAAGTCTCTTGAACTTTCTTGTTCTCAACGTTGGTCTCTTGAATCTTTCCTTTCTGCTTCTTGACCATTTGCCAATAGTATTTCCCTGCTCTCAACCATGGTGGCTTGAGCCTTGCCTTTGTTCTTCGTGGATACTTACCTAGAGACATTCATTTCTCTCAACTTCGTATCTTGACCCTTGCCTTTCTCCTTCTTTCCCACTAGCCTATGGCCCAACCTTGCTCTTAACCTTCCTCTCTTGAAGTTGGTTCTTATCCATATAGGGTATCTTGGATCCTCAATATATTGCTTCCCTTATAATTCTCAATTTGAGAGCCTTCCAATGATATCTTACATTTCTAGATCCTCCCTACAAGTTGGGGGATACACTCTAATCATTGATTGCCAAATCTTTGAAAAATATGTGTGCACCTTTCATCAATCCAAATTCTCCCTCTTAGGGTGTGGTTCAACCATGCCCTATCTATCATTTCCTGAGTCTAACTACGTGCTACCTATCTTAAATGGATTGAATCTTGTCACTTTGATATGCACATCATCTTTAGTTTGACTAAATTGAGGTGAAACACGATTGATTGGTACAAAATAATAGAATAACCATAGAGCCAAATAAATTAAAACATTTCCTAAGAATTATTTATTTATCCCAAATTAGACAATTAGAATCAATTCATGAGGATTAGACTATTTTTGAATCCACTTAGTTAAAATTGAAGGATAGCAATCAATGGCTTTTTTTATATTATCTCTAGATATCTCTTTTTATAAACTAGCACATGTGCATGCCCTTGCATCCTTTCCCCTCTAGATTGATGGCTCCCGCCTTTGCACATGAGAACATATGCCCCTACTAAAAAACAAAAGACTTCTTAAATCAAACAAACTCTCCACTTTATGTGGATCCCAATCCCCATTTTAGAGAGGAAGTTTTTCCCAAATTTACTTATGTACAGTCAAAAAACCCAAGCAAAGCTCTAAAATATTAATTCGTGTAAGCATGTGTTGATACACAATTTACATGCACATATATTGTAGCACACATATTGCACAAGCATATAAATTTTTGAATATATACACATACTTTATTTCTTACTCACCATTTCAATTAGTCAAATAAGCATTCTTGCATCCATCTACACACACATTCCGATTCATCAAAACAGACATATAAAAATAATCATAGGCACACATAGATGAGCACATACATGCACTTTTGTACATGCATTAACGTATACCATGAATGCTCTCTCACACACACATTTGTACTATACTCGTTTTTTAGGTACAAATAGTAAATCCATTGACAAAAAAGGACCAAATCCATATGATAATCAATGGAAGATGAGCCCAAAGATAGATGGAATATGATCATGATATTATACACATATCCATGCTTTCATCAATATGTTTTCAGTCACTTGTTCAAAGGAATGGATCACTAGAAATCACCTTAGAGGACAAAAACGGCAAAATAAAGGACTCCATAGGGATTTCAATTAGTTGTGCTTAATCTAGACTAATGTTGTTCAATCCTTTAAAAAATTCCATGTAGATTCATTTAAAACATATCTCACAAAAATATATTATTTATGGAAGAGATAGGAAGTTCATGTGAACATCATGAAAAGTGATATGGGTCAAAATTTTTGCCCCTCAGGCCTTCACTGATTTTCAAGTTCTCTCTCTTGTTCTCAACCTATATAATGTGTGTTTAGGACTTTTTGCACTTTTTTACTCCTCTCCATAGTGGACCTGCTTCTCTCTCCCTCATAATTCTAGACACTCTTCTCATGGAGAACCTCAATCCAAACACTCTCACTGATCTTTCTTCAAGAGGAACTATATGTGATAAGCTCCATATCAATATTGCAATCACTCATTCGTATCCAAGAACAAAAAAGGTATTCCAAAGAGCTTTACAATCTTGTGAAGATGCATTTTGTAAAACTAGAAAGAAAGCATATTGATATATGTATAGAGGGAGTCGTTCATCCATTTGAACCACAAATTGGAAGGTATTCACCATTCCAAAATCTCCATGATCTAATAAGATTTGTAGGAAATGGTGATGAAAGTTTACGTGGATATTGTTCACGAATCTAGGGATTTTCAAAGAACTATATGCAATGTATAAACTATTTGAAAAATGTTCTACATCAAAGAGACTTACAATAGAGGAATGTAGAAAGAAATTTGTTACATTTATCTTCCGAGTTAAAAGCTTTTGAAAGAATTGAAACAAACTCCTATAGGATTGAGAATGTGTTCAAAATGAGTAGAGCATTTTTTAGATTTGGCTAAAAAATCTTTCTCGAAAAAAATAAGAGAATGAATATTATTAGAGATAATGTAAGAAATGTGCTAGCTTTAAACATATTGAGAATCCTTGAGCAAGTTTTTTTTTAATCAAATTATGAGTCAAAATGATGTTATAAAACTACTGAAACTGAATGAAAATATATGCTTGAAATGGTTTAGTTTTCAAAAACTCATGAAAGAAATAAATTTGTTGCTAGGACCACCTCAAATCTAGGAGGTTTTTGATGGAGTTGGATTGACTAGAAATGTCAATGGAGCATTTTCAAATTGTTTGTGTGAATTTTTTAAATTTAATAAATTAAAATGCTTTCAATTGTCTAGAACTTATCGTGTAGGAAAATGTCAGCTCTGCATGAATAAGGAAATCACATCTATATTTGGTGATTATAAACACATTCACAGTAACATGCTTGATGACTAAGTAAAACAAACTTTAGATTTCACTTACAATGCATTTAACAATATATGGATAGGTATTATAAGACTTCAAACATCGATGGTTTAGTTCTATAATAAAAAAGAACATGAATGTTCTGGCCTTTTGATAATTCTAATAAAACTTTATGAAGCTAAAATTTGAAAGCATCAGAAGATGGAGAGAATAAAAATTGCACTAATGAATATATCTTTCTATAGTAGAATTAGGAAATTTAGATACTCCATCTCTCAAAGTACAATAAAAAAGGATTTATGGTGGCTTAAGTGTGCTCAAGTTCCATCTGAGAACCATAAAACACTTAAGTTGTTGCTCTTAGAGATAGAAATTCAAAATGTTATTCAAAGGCATCATGCAAGAGAAGTGTTGAATGTTAACAATAGTGCACATTGTAAGTACCCTTGTTTGTAGTACATGCAAATTCTAGGTACAAGAGGGTGGATTGCTAGAACTAAGATTGGGAAAGCTCTTTCAAGAAAAAAGTTAATCTACAATACTTATCTTCTACCATGATTTGGGATCACCTACTTCAAATAGAATTTACTAATGTACACATATGTACATTGCATGCAGATTTAAGAATCATCGACAAGCAGGTTTGTCTTCACTTTGATCATGCATATTCCATCAAACCTTTAGCTCTCGCAGATGAATGTATAAAAGAGTGTGAAGTTTTACTTTTAGAAATGGGATTTCATGGTGGTGATGTTCATCTAAGAAAATATTCAAAGCTTTCATAAAATACAGGTGATGTACTACGGGATGTGTCAATCGGAGGTGCAAGAGCAAGAAGATTCTTCAATAACTGCATTGGAAAATAACTAAATGCCATGTGGAGTTTTTAGAAGAAATTATATGAGGTTATGAAATGTAAAAAGCAATTCAAAAATAGCAAAAACGAATGGAGATGTAGGCAAAACTAAAGAATCTTTTGAAGATTGTGAGGCAAGAAGTACCTTTGATATCTCTATGATCTAATTCAGAAGGGCAATCAAAGAGCTTATAGAAACCATCATAAGGGCTTGGAGTTTCAAAGACTTAACTTACTACTTGGTGAGTTTCAAGGACATTATTTCCTCCACCATTATTTTTAAAATAAAAATCTCATGATATTTACCTTTATGTTTTTGCAGCATAATCTTCTTTTGAATGGTCCATTGTTTGCAAAAAAGGAAACACACTCAAGGCATGGAAAATTCCAATTACCAGCACTAAAACATATGGGAGACATACCGATGCTACCCATACTCATGTGTTGATATATTTAGGTAGTGATGTGTGTGAACACACTAGGACTGCCAGAGCACTTTTTTCCCTTCTTAGGAGATTGTTTTCCCTCGGCTTGTACATACGCCTATTGCCCTAATGGGCTACTTATCTTTGTATATTCTCTAGTAATACATTTAGTATTGTGTGTTGTGCTCCAAGCTTCTTCTTCTTCCATGTGCTATTCGCGTGCTTCTGCAGACGTCTCACTCCAACAATTGGTATCAGAGCAGGTCGTCGCTTCATTTAGGGCACCATCGACACTCCTCCGTTTGCAGTCTCAGATTCGCACGAAATTTGGTGAGCATACCCAAGGTGTTTTAGAGATCAAAACTTCTTTGCTTTGTGGTGTCGAAATCGTGATATGAGCTCGTTTCGGCCTCCAAACGCACTATCATAGCACTTGTGCAGGCTATTTTGTCTTTTTGTGCCAAAGCTATATACTTGTGTCGGTCCGCCAGTATAAGCATCTCAAAGTCTGCTACAGGTTTAGCAGAACTCGTTTAGGCAGTTCCGTTCAATTTTTTGAGATATAGTCAATTGTTTGCATCAAGGTATTTTAGTCACCGGCCATGGGTAAAAGTAGTGATGTATTCCATATGTTGGCTGTTGAGGATAAGTTGGATTGTACCAACTACCCATTATGGGCTTATATGATGCTACATGTATTGGTTGCAAAAGGATTGTGGAACATTATGCAGGGTGTTGAAAGACGTCCTGTTACATCTGTAACAACAAGTACTACAAATAGAGGTGCTGGAGCTGATGGAGATGGTGTTGAAGATGATATTGTGCAGATTTCTATTCGTGCTGTTGTTTCTGCTACACCTACTGCAGAGCAGATTCCTTGGGATGGCAGAGATGCCCAGGCACATGCATTGATATCTTTGTCTGTCAAACGTGCCATTATTCCTCATATTCGCTCTTGTAGAACAACTGAGGATGCTTGGGATACACTTACCACATTGTATCAAGCTAGGAATGAGGCTCCTATTGCTTACCTCCGAAAACAGTTGGAGAGTGAGCACATGAATGAAGGTGATTCTATGGACAGTTCCTAACAAAGATCAAAGACGTGAAGGAAGAGTTGATTTCTACTGATGAGGTTATACCAGATAGCTCACTTGTGCAGACCGTTCTGAATGGTCTTCCTGATTCATATCAGAGTTTTTCTTCTACTCTTTGGTTGATGATGAAAGGCAATCCAAATGCCTTGTCATTTGAGGAGTTAATCTATGTTCTGTTGCACGAAGATCAGTCCAGACAGAACAGGTCCATTATGCGTGTTGCACATCAAGCTTTCCTGGCTAGTCATAGGGGCAAAGGAAAATGGAGTTCTTCTACTAGTAAGCAGAAATCTGCAAATGCTGCACATTCGAAGAACCAAGAGAAAGATGAGAAAAAATCAGAAAAGCAGAAATTGTTTTGTAAGTACTGTAAAGGGAATGATCATATCATAAAGAACTGTCCAAAACTGGCTCCAAAGGAGGCAAAGAAGAAAGAGGCTGGAATGGTTGTTGTAGAAGCCTCTACACCAAAAATGGAGTCTGCTAATCTTATGCAGGAAGAAGAATGGGCGTTCACTACTGTTTTCAGTTTTGACCCATCTTCTCATGAGCAGTGCATGTGTGCAGTAGACTCAGATGTTTGGTACTTTGACAGTGGGGTGACCAAACATATTACCTCGCAGCGCAGTTTCTTCTCTTCACTCGAGGCTTCCCCTACAGGGAATATTGTTACATGCGTCAACAACTCCTCTTATCCTTTTATGGGAGTTGGTAAGATCATTTTGACTACTCTTGATGGTAGTTCTTTCACTTTGTTAGATGCTTTATTTGTGCTAGGGATCAAGAAGAATTTGTTATCAGTTTCTGCATTAGCCAAGATTGGCTTGGTTGTGAAATTTGTTGATGACAGATGTGCAGTTCATGATCTGTGAAATGGCGATGTTATTATTGCTTCTGGCATTTATGTTGTGGGCTGTATAAGCTCATAGACTATGAAAGATCTGAAAATGATTTGGCATGAAGTAAATGACTCTTAGGCTATGTCAGATGCAAAGCTTTGGCATGCACGCTTTGGTCATCTGAGTTTTGCTAGTTTGCTATGCCTGCATAAATCTGAAATGGTGTCCTCTTTGCCCAAGCTTGAGGCACCTAGAAAACATGTTTGTGAAGGCTGTATTTTGGGCAAAATGCAGCGTTCCTCCTTTCCCAAAGATGGTTAAGTTTGGGCTACACAAAAATTGCAGCTTGTACATACTGATGTATGTGGTCCTATGCAGATACCCTCTTTTGGAAATTACCTTTACTTCATGACTTTCATTGATGGTTTTTCCAGGCATGCATGGGTATATCCACTCAAAGCAAATTCTGAAGTATTCATGTGCTTTAAACAGTTTTTGGTTTTGGCTGAAAATCTGTAAGCATGTAAAATGGGCACCCTTCGTTCTGATCGAGGGGGGGAAGATATGTCTTCTGATTTTAATGCATTTCTGGTTGAACATGGGATAAAACACCAGTGTACAGTGCCATATACACCTCAACAAAATGGAGTTGCTGAACCAAAGAACAGGTCAGTCATGGAGATGGCGAGGTGCATGGTCAAGAGTCACGCTTTACCACATAGTTTCTAGCTTGAGGCTGTCATGTGTGCAGCATATGTACTAAACAGGTGTCCCACTAAAGCGTTGTAGTCTATCACTCCATATGAGGCTTGGCATGACCGCAAGCCATCTATTGCTCATCTGCGTGTTTTTAGTTGTTTAGCATATGCACTACTGCCTGAACAACATCGCAGAAAATTGAATGATAAGGGAGTAAAATGTATTTTTGTTGGGTACAGTTCTGAAAGTGGAGGCTATCGTCTGTATCATCCATAGACTAAACACATTTTGGTTAGCTGTGATGTTGTCTTTGTGGAAGATGCTATTCAACCATTGCTTTCATGTACTAAGGAGACATTTGTTAGCTCCAAGGACATGTATGATACTCTAGTCCTAATGAGGCAACTTCTCAGCCTTTGTAGGTTTCATATGATGATGTAGATCATTCCATTTCTGATGCACATTTACATGATGCACTTGTTGATGAGAGAGGTGATATTGAGGAGGCAAAAACTATGCCAAAATGGCTGGTGCAGACTTTGCGTGACAGCAAATTAGATGAACCTTTGTCATATCGTACTCATTCAGGCTCTCATAGTGCCTCCTTTGCATTAGATTGCTATGCTACGGCTACCTCTAGTCTCTATGATGAGAATGAGCCTGTTTCTTTTGATGAAGCATAGAATTCAAAAAATTGGATGGCTGCTATGCAATCTGAATATGATGCTATAATGAAGAATGGTACATGGTCTTTATGTGACTTGCCTCCTGGCAAGAAGGCCATTGGCACTAAGTGTGTATACAAGTTGAAGCGTAAACCTGATGGTACAGTTGACAAGTATAAGGCTAGGCTTGTTGCAAAGGGTTATGCGCAGGAAAGAGGCATTTATTTTGATGAGAACTTTGCACCTACATGCCATATGACTACTGGTCGGAGCATTTGTGCACTTACAGATACATACATATATATACACATATATCCACATATACACATATACACATACACATATAATACATATACACATACACATGTATATACACATGCATACACACATATATATGCTTTTTAGTTGTTGTTTATAAATATCATGTCAATTTGTCTCATCTCATGAATGTGCTTTTTGTTGCAGGATTACAGATATGGATGTTTTGATCGATTTCGGCATGTGTGTGGTAGTAGTTTGCCCTAATTTTTTCTTTGGCTCATATATGGTAGTGGTGCACCATAATTTTGTATTTGCTACTTATATGGCAGTGTTTTTTGGGCAGACAGTATTGTCATTTGCAACACAGTAGTGTGGTAACATTGGTGCAGCAAAAGACAACATGCTCTTCCCAAAAATAATTTTGCAGATATGGTCATCGGTATAGGTGAGAGTATAAGCACTGGTATGCCCATGCACATACCGACGTTTATACCAATTGTTTTGCTCAAGGGCCTACCAATGCTTGCTTCTTGGTCAATGCATATATCTACTTATCTGTGAGACAACAAAGTGAATATCTGGGCAAGTGTTGCATAAGTAAAAAATCAACACCCTTGTGATTGAGAACATCATCAAATGCATCTCCAACATCATGAAGACTAGACTGTAAACCTCTTTCCATAGGAGTGGAAATAGGTTTGTAGTCTTCAAGGCAAGAACACTACAATAATGTGTCAATATATGTTTTTTGAAACAAAGCTAGTCTACCATCATCTTTCGGGAAGTGAATGCCCAAATAATGACGCAAATGCCCCAAATCTGGCATCTCAAATGAGGCATGCAATCCAACCTTAAAATCAACAATATGCTTCTAATTCAGACCATTATGTAGCATGTTGTCAACATAGACAACAATGATCAAAAGCGCATCATTTGCATGCTTAATGTATAAGTTTCTTTGAGTTATACTATATACTATTTTCAAAACCATGTGTAATCAAGTAGGCATGTATGTTTTCATACCAAGCATGTGGTGCTTCTTTCAAACCATATAATGCCTTTTCCAACTTCCACACTTTTTCTTCATTCCCTTTTTGCACATAACCATAGGGCTAAAAACATACACTTCTTCATGCAAGATAATATTCAGTATGTTGTTTTGTTGTTCAACTAATATAGATTCCATCCATGATGAGCTGCAACTACACAGATGCTATGAGTAGTACTCATTTGGCATGTAGATAATATGTATATGAGTATGTGTATGTATATCTATATGTATGTATGTATGCATATGCATGTGTGTATGTATATGTGTGTGTATGTATATGCATGTGTGTATGTAATATGTATGTGAGTGTGTATGTATATATGTGAGTTATTGAGTATATATATGTGAGTATGTATGTATATGTATATATGAATGCATGTGAGTATGCATATGTGTGTGTGTATATCTCTGTATGCATATGTGTGTGTATGCATGTATGCATATGCATGTGAGTATGCATATGTGTGTGTATGTATGTATGCATTTGCATGTGATTAGATGTGTGTGTATGCATATGCATGTGTGTACGTAATATGTATGTGAGAGTGTATGTATATGTAAGTGTGTATGTATATGTATATATGAATGCATGTGAGTATGCATATGTGTGTATGCATATGTGTGTGTATGTGTGTATGTATGTATGCATATGGATGTGAGTATGCATATGTGTGTGTCTTTGTGAATGTGAGTGTATATGTGAGTGTGTATGTATATGTATATATGAATGCATGTGAGTATGCAAATGTGTGTGTATGTATATGTGTGTATATGTGTGTATATGTGAGTGTGTATGTATATGTATATATGAATGCATATGAGTATGCATATATGTGTGTGTATGTATATGTGTGTATGCATATGTGTGTGTATGTATGTATGCATATGCATGTGAGTATGCATATGTGTGTGTATGTATGCATGCATATGCATGTGAGTATGTATATGTGTGTGTATGCATATGTGTATGTATGTATATGCATGTGTGTATGTATATGTGTGTGTTGTGTATATGTGAGTGTCTCTATGTATGTCTGCGAAGATATGTATGCATATGTGTGTATATCTATGTGTATGTATGAATGCATATGCACATGTGTATGTGTGAATGTATGTATGCATGCATATACATGAGTATGTGTGTGTATCTCTCTTTCTCTCTCTTTATATCTCTCTCTTTCATCTCTCTCTCTCTCTTTCTATTTCATCACTCCCCCTCTCTCTCTTTCATCTCTCTCTCTCTCTTTCATCTCTCTATCTCTCTCTCATCTCTCTCTTTCTCTCTTTGTCTCTCTCTCTCTCTATCTCTATCTTTATGCTCTTCTAGATCTCTCTCTTGCTCTCTTTCGCTCTCTCTCTCTCTCACTCACACACACACACACTCTATGTCAATACAGAGCACAAAAATAACTTAGAGTGATGTTATTCTTTGGATCGTTGTCCTAAAAGTCCACTTAATGTTGTCTTTCATCGAATTCCAAAGAATTGATGTCAAAAATCTCCTACAAAACTAAGGAGAAGGGAAATTAGAAAAGAGAAAATACAAATAAAGAGAAAGGGTGCTAGAATATGGGTCATACTTACAAAAATTCGGGAGCTAGATAAAGATAGAGGTGCATGTAGAGAGAGAGAGAGAGAGCCAAGTATGTGTGCGTAGACAATATGCTCACAATGCAGTTTGCACGCACAAACTCGTCCGCAATAGAACTGAGTTCAAAACAGGAGCAAATGCTCAATTTTTTTTCTCCGGTCTAGTTAAAACACACCATCTATATGAGCATCAGCATGAGCGTCAGTATGAGCACCGGTATAAGTGCTAGTAATTCCAAGTAATTACTAGCACTCATAGTGATGCTCATACCGACGCCTAGTACTTTTGATATGTATATTAGCCATTTATTTCTAGTATTTTTTATATGTATATTAGCCGTTTATTTCTAACGGCTATACCAATGATCAAATGATCCTCAGCATGGCCTCCGTGCTTTTTTCAACCATTTTCAATGGTCATACCGATGGGGAGGGATGATTGTTGGTATGGACAATGTGGTATGCCCCTCATATTTTGTTGTGTGTGTTCACACAAATCACTACCTAAATATATCAACAAATGCCCCTTAGGAGTGATGCGGTGAACAAGGAGCTCTCATTGATGTTTAACAAAGTGCCAAGCTATATGGAATCAATCCACAAAAGGAAGTAAGCCCAAAGCTTTGCTAAAAGTTTCAAAGTTCTCGCTAGGCTGAGCCTTCATGAAAAGTTGTGTAATTTTCTCCTATGTTAGCACATATGCCAAGCTTATCTCTCCAGCAGAGAACCTCTCCTTGACATAATGATAATGCAGCTCAATGTGCTTAGTGCAAGCATGTAATACAGGGTGGTGGAAGCAAACTTACCAACACCTAAACTAGCCCTAAGGCATCTGAGCCACACACACTCAATAATTGTTGTGAAAGCTCTCGTATAACTTGCCTCACAACTCGAAGTGTCGATAGTAGAATTCTTCTTACTCAACCAAGAGATACATGAGCTACCAAGCATGAAGCAAAAACCACTAGTGCATAGATGAGTGTCATAGCAACAAGCCCAATCAAAATTAGAAAAATCTTGTAAATGTGGCAATAGTGATGCTCTCTTGGGATACAAAAATCCAAGTATTCAGGTATCACTCAAGTAGCAAAAGATGCACTTAACCGCCTCCCAATGCAAGAAAACCTGGGCAATCCATAAACTTGATCATTTGTGAGACAACAAATTGAATATTAGTCGACTGATGCGTAAGTAAATCAAGCATCCAACACTGTGTTGATAGAGAACAACATCAAATGCATCTCTACCATCATGAAGACTCAATCGTAAACCTATCTTCATAGAAGTAGTAGTAGGTTTGTAGTCTTCAAGACCACAATGTTGTAATAATGTGTCAATATATTTTGTTTGACGCAAAGCTATTTTGGCATCAACTTGCATAAATGAATGCCCAAATAATGGTGCAAATTCCCCAAATTAGACATCTAAAATGAGGCATGCAGATCAGCCTTAAAATCAGCAATGTGCTTGCAATGAGGACTAGTCAGAAACATGTCATTAACACACACAACAATGATCCAAAGCACATTATTTGCACACTTAACATATAAGGTGCTCGTATTTGGACTCTTCTCAAAACCATGTGTAGTCAGACAGGTATGTATCTTTTCATATCGAGCACATGGTGCTTGCTTCAAGCCATATAATGCCTTTTTCAACCTACACACTTGGTTTTCATGCCCTTTCTGTACAAAGCCATGGGGGTAAAAAGCATACACTTCTTTATGCAAGTCACCATTTAGAAATGGAGTTTTTATGTACATGCCAACCATGATGAGCTGCAAGTGCATACATGCTACGAACAATACTCATTTTGTAAGTAGGAGCAAAGGTCTCATCAAAATCAATGCCTCTTTCTTGAGCATAACCCTTTGCAAAAAGTCCAATCTTATACCTATCAACTATTCCATTATGCTTACGGTTCGACTTCTATAGCCACTTAGTACATATGTTGCACACATAATAGCATCAAGCCAGAAACTATGTGATAAAGCGAGAATCTAGACCATACACCTCGCCATCTCCATGAACGACCTATTCTTCTGTCCACCAACTCTACTCTGTTGACCTATATATGGCATTGTACACTGAAGCTTTATCACATTTTTAGTGAGAAATACATTAAAGTTAGAAGACATATACCCCCCCCCAGATTAGAGTGAAGGGTGTCCATTTTATATGCTGACAAATTTTTAGCAAAAACCAAAGACTGTTTGAAGCACATAAACACTTCCAACTTTGATTTCAATGGATATACCCATGCATGCCTAGAGAACTCTTCAATGAAATATCACAAAGCAAAGATAATTTCCAAAAGAGGCTGTCTGCATAGGACCACAGACATCACTAGAACAATTTGCAATTTCTTAGTAGCTAGAATTGAGACATCTTTTGGAAACAAGGAAATATATATTTTTCCAAAAATAGAGCCTTGACACACATGTTTAATAGGTTGCCTCAAGCTTGGGCAGAGACGACATGATTTCATATTTCTGCACGTGTAGCAAACTAGCAAAATTTAGAGGACCAAAGCATGCATGTGAAAGCTTTGCGTCGAACATAGCCTAAGAAGGATCTACTACATATGTTGAAGCATTCATAGATTTTTTTTGTTTTGTGAGCTTACACAACCCAGGACATGAAACGCTAGAAGAAATAATTACATCACAATTTGAAAGATCATGAAGTGTACATCTGTCATCAAAAAACTTCACAACCAATCCAATCTTGGATAAGGCATCCAATAATGTAAAAGAACTACCATCAACATCCAAAAATGTAAAGGTGAAACTGACAATAGATTCTTCTTGATCGGTGGCATAAGGCATCCAACAATGTAAAAGAACTATCATCCGCATTGGCCATTTTGGCATAGTTATTGCCCCTCAATATCAGCTCTCTCAACAATAAGTGCATCATGTAAATGTGCATAAGAAATGGAATGATATGCACCATCACATGAAACTTGTAAAAGTTGAGAAGTTGCATCATTAGGACCATCACTAGAGTGTCCACTTTTAAAAAGAGGCATCAAAGTCTCATACATGTCTTTGGAGCTAATTGATGTCTTCTTAGTACATGAAAGTAATGGTTGAATAGCATCTCCCACAAAAACAAGATCATGGCTAACCAAAATGCATCTAGTATGTGGATGACATAGATGATAACTTTTTTTCATAATTGTACCCAAACAAATACATTTGAGGTCTTTATCATCCAATTTCCTATGTTTTTGTTTAGGCACTAATGCATATGCCACACAACCAAAAACATGCAGGTGAGGATTAGAGGGCCTGCAACCATGCCAACCCGCAAATGGAGTGATAGACTATAGTGCTTTAGTGGGACATATGTTAGGTACATATGTTGCACACATAATAGCACCAAGCCCAAAACTATGTGGTAAAACTATGCCAACCCACAAATGGAGTGATAGACTATAGTGCTTTAGTGGGACATATGTTAGGTACATATGTTGCACACATAATAGCACCAACTCTATTCCATTGACGTGTATAGAGCACTCTACACTGAAGTTTTATCCCATATTTATCTAGAAATGCATTAAAATTAGAAGACATATTATCCCCTCCCCCACGATTAGAGTAAAGGATGTCGATATTACATGCTAACAGATTTTTAACCAAAACAAAAAATTGTTTGAAGCACATAGACACTTCAAACTGTCTGTATCAGACCAAAGACATCGGTGGAACAAGTTGCATTTTCTGAGTAGCTAGAACTAAAGTATCTTTTGGAAATGTGAAATGCTGCATTTGCTAAAATGCTCCATTCTATCACTCCATATGAGGCTTGGCATGATCACAAGCCATCTCATGCTTATCTACGTGTTTTTGGTTGTTTGGCATATGCATTAGTGCTTGAACAACATCTTAGAAAACTGGATGATAAAGTAGTAAAATGTATTTTTGTTGGGTACAGTTCTGAAAGTAAAGGCTATCATTTGTATAATCCACAAACTAAACGCATTCTCGTTAGTCGTGTTGTTCTTTTTGTGGAAGATGCTATTCAGCCATTGCTTTCATGAACTAAGGAGACATCTGTTAACTCCAAAGACATGTATGATACTTTGCAGCCCAAACTTGACATACCCAGAAAACATGTTTGTGAATGCTCTATTTCGTGCAAAATGCAGCGTTCGTCCTTTCCAAAAGATGTTTTAGTTCGGGTACTCAATTGTAGCTTGTACATAGTGATGTCGCTGGTCCTATGCAGACACCTTCTTTTCCAGACATGCATGGATATATCCATTGAAGGCTAAGTCTGAAGTGTTCATGTGCTTCAAACAATTTTTGGATTTGGCTAAAAATCTATCAGCATGTAAAATGGGCACCCTCCATTCTGATCGAGGGGGGATATATGTCTTATGATTTTAATGCGTTTCTTGCTGAACGTGGATAAAATACTAGTGTAGAGTGTTGTATACACCTGGATAGAATGCAGTTGCTAAATGAAAGAACAGGTCACTCATGGAGATGGTGAGGTGTATGATCAAGATCCAGGCTTTACCACATAGTTTCTGGCTTGAGGTTGTCATGTGTGCAGCATATGTACTTAACAAGTATCCCACTAAAGCACTGCAGTCTATCACTCCATATGAGGCTTGGCATGATCACAAGCCATCTCATGCTCATCTACGTGTTTTTGGTTGTTCGGCATATGCATTAGTGCTTGAACAACATCGCAGAAAATTGGATGATAAAGTAGTAAAATGTATTTTTGTTGGGTACAGTTCTGATAGTAAAGGCTATCATTTGCAAATATCATCCACAAACTAAACGCATCCTAGTTAGCCGTGTTCTTGTTTTTGTGGAAGATGCTATTCAGCCATTGCTTTCATGAACTAAGGAGACATCTGTTAGCTCCAAAGACATCTATGATACTTTGCTACCTCTTTTTAGAGGTGGATAGTCTAGTGCTGGTCCTAATGAGGCAACTTCTCAGCCTTTGCAGGTTTCATGTGATGATGCAGATCATCCCATTTTTTATGTAGAGTTACATGATGCACTTGTTGATGAGAGAAGTGATATTGAGGAGGGAAAAACTATGCCAAAACGGCAAGTGCAGACTTTGCGTGACAAAAAATTAGATGCACCTCTGTCATATCCTACTCAATCAAGATCTCATAAAGCCTCTTTTGCATCAGATTGCTATGCTATGGCTGCATCTAGTCACTGTGATGAGAATGAGCCTGTTTCATTTGACGAAGCACAAAAGTCAGAAAATTCGATGGCTGCTATGCAATTTGAATATGATGCTATAATGAAGAACGGTACTTGGTATTTATGTGACTTGCCTCCTAGCAAAAAGTCGATTGGCACTAAGTGGGTTTACAAGCTAAAGCATAAGCCTGATGGAGTAGTTGACAGATATATATAAAGAGCAGGCAAGGAATGATACACTTGTGCTTGCGAGCTGCGACTTCCAGAGGTCATTGGTGCCTACCAGATAAGTACATGGTCATGGCCGGACAGCCAACAGAAGACTCCAAACAATAAGGAAGGTGCAGAAGGACATATAGCATTTAGTACAAAGGAGAACAAAGCTTGAGGTTGAGTGGTAATGCAGGCTGTCTTCAGCCTTTGGGACACACGCACATGATCTGCAACCACAAAAGGAGAGATCATACAACTGTGCTGTCTCGCTCTATGTATAGATGAACTGCTCTAATATCGCAGCTCGGAACAAAAGAACTATGATCTGATGGGTGCCTCAAGTCTAGAATAGTATGCTGCATAGTTTGCACATGATGACACAGTACATGATGACAAGTAGTAGAAGTACAGGCAATGCCACATGTCCTGGTGGGATCGAGGTGACTGTGGATCGGGGGACATTGAATCAAAGTGCAACCATCTTGCTAAGAAACCATGAGTCTAGCGGCGTACGGTAGTGTCTTTCAATGCAGACGACCGCTCATGGACTCGTTAACCACATCAAATGGGTTGAATGACTTGCCCTCACAACATGCTTCTGTTTAACAATGAAATCCGAACAAATGGAAAGCGGCGACTTGAAGTAAGATATAGCACACATATACAGCTTGAGATGCATCTGTCTCCTCTCAAGGCATCAAAAAGGAGTTCGACGGACTACTAACATTAGAAGCCGGAACTTTGATCGAAAAGTTGCCCACTTCCCTAAACTTTATACCATCGGTTACCTTGCTGAAAATTTCAAGTTCATGGACCACCATAAAGTTGTAAGTTAAAACATTGAATGGACGCAGCGCTCCTAGCAACGTCAGTCCCCTCCTTAGGTTCTCAAGAGTTCAGCACATACGTGTCTCTCGACAACGTTAGTGGCACCAAATAAGTCTCTCTCGACAATCTCAATAATACTGCATTATCGTGTCCAAATGGGTTTGGTGTAGTGGATAGCATCGAACGCCGTGGGGCTGATGGCCTAGGTTCGATTCCTCCCCGGCCGGATATTTCAATTTCATTGTCATTTCAACTTTCCTTGTACCCTCCAAAAAAAAAAAAAAAACTGTATTATCGTTTTCGATCCAGCATTAACATTCATGGCGCCACCTTTTCAACATGTTTGCAATGATTTAAATCATCAAAGCATAAGTTAATACTTGCAACAGAAATTGTTTCTTTTTGACTCACTGAAGGTTTTCGAAAAAGGAAGGAAAGCGTTCATTTAAACTTCCTTCTCTTCTTCCTCTCTCTTATCTCCAACCATCTTCCCTCTTTTTCTCTCTCTAGCACTCTCTCTGTCCCCCTCTCTTTCTATCTGATCCTTTCTCCCTTTTGTGTACCCTTCCCATTCTCTCTATCCCTTTGTGTGTCTCTCTCTCTCTCAATATTCCTCTTCTCTCTCCCTCTCTTTCTATCTTATCCTTTCTCGCTTTTGTGTACCCTTCCCGTTCTCTCTATGCCTCTGTCTCTCTCTCTCCCCCTCTCTCTCTCTCTCTCTCCATTCGCTCTCTCTCTCTCTCTCTCTCTGTCTCTCCATATTACTCTTTTCTCTCTCTCAATCACCCTCTATCTTTATCTTAATCTCTCTCTCTCTCTCTCTTTGATTATAAGGATGCATGTTCTTCTCTTATATATTTGGAGGAGCTAAATATTATTGTTTACACATGATTACGATTTCTTCATCACATGGAGGATCAATATGCTCTAACATGTGTGCAAATAGACAGAAATTTTGATGGCTCTCAATCATGAGCAAATGAATTCTTAAATGCACATCAAAATCATCAACATTCAAGAGATGATGATCATTTGACGTAGATTAGTTAATTACAAAAATATAGATTATCAAAGAATTAAGAGTGAAGATGAGAATATTTTTAGGTTACTAATATAGGCAGTAGAAACATGATCAAGAAGTATAAAGGATGAATTTCTCAGTACACCTATATAATTAACATGGGTGCTATAAGCTTCAAATGGGTCCAAATTATAAGATAAGAGTGACCCACATATTATTGTTCTAAATATTCTAGGCATCTTGCATTCAAGTCTTTGTTGAGTTAAAATTTAGCCAAATATATGAGACATTATCAGGTTGTAAGGGACAAATAAATTATGCTATTCACAAGGAGTCCTCCACATTTCTAGTGCAATTTGACAGAAAATGATCATTCATAGACAGATGAGAGATTAGGGCACCTCAAATTTGATAGAAAATGATCATTCATAGACAGATGAGAGATTAGGGCTCCATTGAAATCTCCTTCACTTGATTGTATCTCTTCTTTCTCTTCATAGATAGAGAAAATCTCATGAGGTAATTGATCATGGACTCATCTTTTCTAGGAATCCAAGTAGGATACGTTATTACCTTGGCCAATTTTCGCTCTTGTATTTCTTTTAAAAGCTCTTGGAAGTATTGACTTATAGATGAAGGGATTCCATCATCCAAAAAAATTAGGAATAAAAGATTCTTTTGGAGGTGATCTCTTTCTTCCACCCCGTTACCTTGAGCCTCTAGTTTTTCTAAAGTTTAGGGTTTTGTGACTTATTGCTCTAATCTCTCAAATAGTCATTTGAATTGTAACTCATTGTTAACAAGGTTTGATTGATTGAAAAGATGGATTGTGTCGAACATAGCATGAGTTAGTTCTACCATCTTTGCACAAAGCTTGGTCCTTTCAAAGTCTAGGCCCCCTCAAGGATAACATTCCTCTAGCCCAACTACATCTGGCCCCTCTTGAAGTTGATCCTTGTAGGGCATGAACATCATTTCTAGGACCTCTAAAGTAGGATTTGCTAGGACTAATCTTTCTGGGGGTTGAGTTGGAATGGATGGTAGGGTATGAAGTAGTGCGTTGAATGGCGGATATGTCTCAGCTTCACAACTAGAAGTGGCCATAGTAAGCTACTTCTTGCTCAACCAAGATATACATGAGCTACCAAGCATGAAGAAAAAGCCACTAGTGGACATACGAGTGTCATAGCAACCAGCCCAGTCTAAGTCAATAAAAGCATGCAAATCTGGCGGTAGTGGTTCCCCGTTGGGATATAACAACCCAAGTAGCCAAGTACCACTCAAATAGCGAAATATGCGCTTAACAGCCTGCCAATGCTTCACACCTCGGCAATGCATAAACTTGCTCATCTACGAGACAACCAACTCAATATCTTATCGAGTAATGCATAAGTAAATCAAGCATCCAACAACTTGCTAATAGAGCACAACATCAAATGCATCTCCAACATCATGAAGAATCAATCATAAACTTGTCTCCATAGGAGTGGCAATAGACTTATAGTCTTTAAGGCCAAAACGCTACAATAATGTGTCAATATATTTTGTTTGACACAAAGCCATCCCACCATCAACTTGCATAAATTGAATGCCCAAATAGTGATGCAAATGCCCCAAATTAGACATCTCAAATGAGGCATGCAAATCAACCTTAAAATAAGCACTATGCTTCTCAATAGAACCAGTGAGTAGCATATCATCAACATAGACAACAATGATCCGAAGCACATCATTAGCATGCTTAACATATAAGGTGCTCTGAGTTGGATTGTTCTCAAAACCATGTGCAATCAGATAGGCATGTATCTTCTCATACCAAGCATGTGGTACATGCTTTAACCCATATAATGCCTTCTTTAACCTGCACACCTCGTTTTCATGCCCTTTTTGCACAAAGCCACGGGGTTGAAAAACATACACTTCTTCATGCAAGTCACCATTCAGAAATGCAGTTTTGATGTCCAACTGACGTACATTCCAACCATGATGGGCTGCAAGTGCACATATGCTCCGAAGAGTAGTCATACGGCATGTAGGTGCAAAGGTCTCATCAAAATCAATGCCTCTTTTTTGTGAATAACCCTTTACAACATGGCATCGATTGGCCTAGTGATCGTCTTCTTACTTTTGCCGGGAGCCCTCCTTTGCCGAGCATCGGCCTCTAGCAGTTACGGCGCTGGTGGATGGAGCAGCGCACACGCTACATTTTATGGTGGAAGCGATGCTTCCGGCACCATGGGTAAGCAGTCGTATGGAATGCATCATCGGCTTGTGTTTCTCGTTCTGAGTTCCAGTAACATAATACATCGTGCTCTCTGTCTGTACACAGGTGGTGCGTGTGGATACGGGAATCTCTACTCATCCGGCTATGGAACCGACACGGCAGCCCTAAGTACTGCTTTATTCAATGGCGGACTGAGCTGTGGTGCGTGTTTCGAGATACGCTGCGATGTGTCGTCCGATCCCGAGTGGTGCATCTCCGGTACCTCTGTCGTGGTCACTGCGACAAATTTCTGCCCCCCAAACAATGCACTACCCAGCAACGCCGGCGGCTGGTGCAACCCTCCCCGTGAACACTTCGACATGGCGCAGCCTGCGTACGAGAAGATTGGCATATACAAGGGGGGCATCGTCCCCGTGGAGTACCGACGAGTTCCGTGTGAGAAAAGAGGCGGTATCCACTTCACAATCAACGGTCACTCCTACTTTAACCTTGTCCTCATCACCAACGTGGGTGGGGCGGGCGACATTCATTCCGTTTCCGTGAAGGGAGACCGCACCGGTTGGCAGCCCATGTTGCGAAATTGGGGCCAGAATTGGCAGAGTAATGCTCTGCTCGATGGACAGAGCCTATCCTTCCAGGTCACTACAAGCGACGGCCGTACAATCACATCTTATAATGTCGCTCCCTCCGACTGGCGGTTCGGCCAAACATTCAGTGGCGAGCAGTTCTAGTCCGTCCCAAGCCAAAAGGCAGCTAGCTACCAAGGAGGCCTCCCTCGATCCAGCTCTAGCAGGCAGAGGTTGCAGAACGCTTTTCATGTGCAGCCCGCAGCTAGAAGATACTCCATTGGTTTTTCAAGGAGAAGATAGGAAAAATATGGAAAGGGTCAGAGCTCCCAAGTGAAATTGTGTCCTAATTCTAATTAACCATGGGGATGCACTAGACTAGGTACAACTAGCTTGCCACCTCCTCTTTGTGTTAGAGGCCTTCCTCAATCTAGTTCTAGCTAGTAGAGTTTGGAGGATGCTTTTCGTGTGCACCACCTACCTACAAAGATGCTATGACCATGATGATGCCTACCTATGCTTTGTATCAGATCATTAGTAAAATGAAGGTTTCTTAGATATTACTAAGCTCTTGTGTAGCCTCCATTCCACCATTCATGGTGCTCTAAATGAGACATCTTCTGTTTCTTATTTTTGACATCGAGTCCACCTTTGTTCGTTGATTAGGAACTCCTAGGATTCTCCACGATCATCACTTTGTAAATTGAACTCTCCAATCTCTATTCCTGGGAACAACCCTGAATTACATAATCTTGTTCCCTATTTGTAAACATTCAGTGGCGAGCAGTTCTAGTCCGTCCCAAGCCAAAAGGCAGCTAGCTACCAAGGAGGCCTCCCTCGATCCAGCTCTAGCAGGCAGAGGTTGCAGAACGCTTTTCATGTGCAGCCCGTAGCTAGAAGATACTCCATTGGTTTTTCAAGGAGAAGATAGGAAAAAGATGGAAAGGGTCAGAGCTCCCAAGTGAAATTGTGTCCTAATTCTAATTAACCATGGGGATGCACTAGACTAGGTACAACTAGCTTGCCACCTCCTCTTTCTGTTAGAGGCCTTCCTCAATCTAGTTCTAGCTAGTAGAGTTTGGAGGATGCTTTTCGTGTGCACAACCTACCTAGAAAGATGCTATGACCATGATGATGCCTACCTATGCTTTGTATCAGATCATTAGTAAAATGAAGGTTTCTTACATATTACTAAGCTCTTGTGTAGCCTCTATTCCACCATTCATGGTGCTCTAAATGAGACATCTTCTGTTTCTTATTTTTGACATCGAGTCCACCTTTGTTCGTTGATTAGGAACTCCTAGGATTCTCTACGATCGTCACTTTGTAAATTGAACTCTCCAATCTCTATTCCTGGGAACAACCCTGAATTACATAATATTGTTCCCTATTTGCTTTAATAACACAGCAAAACATACAAGTCATCATATTGTTAACGAATCTCATTTTTCATTCTAACCAACAATGGAATATATCTTAATTGTAAGTTGCATTGGTGTACTTGTAAAGATAGTGGGGTCTGAATACAAGTTCAAATGTCCAAAGGCTTAAAATCATCTTGATGCTAGCATGAGAATGTGGGGAATAAAGTGGATCCCTTGGGTCTCTGCAATATTGATGTCTCGAATTTCAAGCTTCATAGAAGAGTAGGTTGAATATTGAACTTCCTAGAACTAGAAAGAAAAATAATGAGAATATGATCATCAACCTTTATTCATCACCAATGGAGGAACACAAATGACAAGTCTTTCCAGCCTTTTGTGAAGTTTTCGATGGCATACTTATATAGGTTATGCATATGTTGGAAGGGTGGATACTTAACAAAGTGAGTACACTTGCTATAAAGTAGCTTGAAGAAGGGTAAAGACAAGCTAACACCATGCTCTTCTAGAATAACATACAAGGAATAAGTTTATCCCAGTTGCAGAAGTTGAATCCATGGGGAGGAGAAGGTACTAGGTTTCATCTTGATTGCTGCATACAAGAAAACGTTTGACAAAGGCTCTCTATAACCATATATAGATCCAATTCGTGTTGATTTGCATTAAGTTGATTACAACACATACACATAGTAGATTAATGCGAGTATACTAGCACAAATAAAATGTCAAAATCATCCAAACTAGAATGCATGTTAAATTGTAGTCGAATTGTTAAATTGTTGATGCATGTATACTCAAGTTTTAATTAAATTTATGTTGGATTTAGACCTCTCCGGAAGCACACAAACAGCACAAGGAAGGAAAAAGACGCTTGGAGCATAGCACACAATACTGAATGTATTACTTGAGAATGTACAAAGATAAGTAGTCCATTACGGCAATAGGCATATATACAAGACGGGGGAAAAAAACCTCCTAAAGAGGGAAAAACTTGCCCCGACAGTCCTAGTGTGTTCACACACATTACTACCTAAATATATCAACAAATCCCCCTTGGGAGTGATGCGGTGAACAAGGAGCTGGCACTCATGTATAAGAAAGTGTCATGCTATCTGTAATCAATCCACAAAAGTAAATAAGCCCAAAGCTTTGCGGAAAGCTTCAAATTTCTCCATAGGCAGTGCCTTAGTGAAAAGGTCTGCAATGTTTTCCTGTGTGGGCACATATGCCAAGCTGATCTCCCCAGCAGAGAACCTCTCCTTGGCATAATGATCATGCACCTCAATGTGCTTAGTGCGAGGATGGAACATAGGGTTCCTCACAACTACGAATGCGCTCTGATTGTTATTGAATATGGTGGTGGAAAAAGGCTGACCAACACCCAATTCAGCCATAAGGCATCTGAGCCACACACACTCAACAGTAGGTGTGAAAGCTGCCCTATACTCAGCCTCACAACTAGAAGTGGCTACAAGGCTGCTCTATACCTAGACATTATGTTCATAGGCTACAAGGCTCGACTTCAAGAGGGGCCATATGTAATTGAGTTAGAGAATTGTTATCCTTGGGTATGCTTAGACTTTGAAAGGACCAAGCCTTGTGCAAATATGGTATAACTAGCTCAAGTGATTGAGAGAAAGAAGAGAAACTTTGAGAGAGACAGGACAGAGAGAGAGAGAGAGAAGTTAGGGCCAGAATTGGCAGAGTAATGCTCTGCTTGATGGACAGAGCCTATCCTTCCAGGTCACTATAAGCGACGGCCATACACTCACATCTTATAATGTCCCTCCCTCCGACTGGCGGTTCGGCCAAACATTCAGTGGCTAGAATTTCTAGTCCGTCCCAAGCCAAAAGGCAGCTAGCTAGCTACCCTAACACCTCCTTGTGAAGCAGAAGGCCTCCCTCGATCCAGCTCTAGCAGGCAGAGGTTGTAGAACGCTTTTCATGTGCAACCCGCAGCTAGAAGATACTATATGGATTTTCAAGGAGAAGATAGAAAAAAGATAGAAAGGGTGAGAGCAACGAAACTGTCCCAAGTGAAATTGTGTCCTAATTCTAATTAACCATGGGGATGCACTAGACTAGGTACAACTAGCTTGCCACCTCCTCTTTGTGTTAGAGGCCTTCCTCAATCTAGTTCTAGCTAGTAGAGTTTGGAGGATGCTTTTAGTGTGCACCACCTACCTAGAAAGATGCTATGACCATGATGATGCCTACCTATGCTTTGTATCAGAGCATTAGTAAAATGAAGGAACACATGATAATATGATCATCAACCTTTATTCATCACCAATGGAGGAACACAATGGCAAGTCTTTCTAGCCTTTGCTGAAGTTTTTGACCGCATACTGATATAGGTAATGCATATGTTGGAAGGGTTGATACTTAACAAAGTGAGTACACTCGCTATAAAGTAGCTTGAAGAAGGGTAAAGACAAGCTAACACCATGCTCTTCTAGAATAACATACAAGGAATAAGATTATCGGAGTGGCAGAAGTCAAATCCATGGGAAGGAGAAGGTACTAGGTTTCATCTTGATTACTGCATACAAGAAAATGTTTTGACAAAGACTCTCTATAACCATATATAGATCCAATTCGTGTTGATTTGCATTAAGTTGATTACAACACATACACATAGTATATTAATGCGAGTATACTAGCACAAATGAAATGTCAAAATCATCCAAACTAGAATGCATTTTAAATTGTAGTGGAATTGTTAAATTGTTGATGCATGTATATTCAAGATTTAATTAAATTTATGTTGGATTTAGACGTGTGCCGAAGCACACGAACAGCACAAGGAAGAAGAAGCTTGGAGCACATCACACAATACTGAATATATTACTGGAGAATGTACAGAGATAAGTAGCCCATTACAACAATACACATATATACAAGATGGGGGAAAAAACCTCCTAAACAGGGAAAAAAGTGCCCCGGCAATCCTAGTGTGTTCACACACATTACCACCTAAATATATAAGCAAATCCCCCTTGGGAGTGATGCAATGAACAAGGAGCTCGCACTCATGTATAAGGAAGTGTCATGCTATCTGCAATCAATCCACAAAAGTAAGTAAGCCCAAAGCTTTGCGGAAAGCTTCAAATTTCTCCCTAGGCAGAGCCTTCGTGAAAAGGTGTGCAATGTTTTATTGTGTGGGCACATATGGCAAGCTGATCTCCCAAGCGGAGAACCTCTCCCTGACATAATGATAATGCACCTCAATGTGTTTAGTGCGAGGATGGAACACAGGGTTCCTCACAACTACCAATGCGCTCTGATTGTCAGTGAAGATGGTGGTGGCAAAAGACTGACCAACACCCAAATCAGCCATAAGGCATCTGAGCCACACACACTCAACAACAGCTGTGAAAGCTGCACTATACTCAGCCTCACAACTGGAAGTGGCCAAAGTAGGCTGCTTCTTGCTTAACCAAGATATACATGAGCTTCCAAGCATGAAGTGAAAGCCACTAGTGGACACACGAGTGTCATAGCAACCATCCCTGTTAGAGTCAAAAAAAGCATGCAAATCTAGCGGTAGTGATCCCCCCTTGGGTTAAAACAACCCAAGTATTGAGTACCACTCAAGTAGGGAAAGATGTGCTTAACCGCCTGCCAATGCTTGACACCTGTGCAATGCATAAACTTGCTAATCTATGAAATAGCAAACTAAATATCTGGCCAAGTAATGCATAAGTAAATCACGCATCCAACAGCTTACTGATAGAGAACAACATCAAATGCATCTCCAGCATCTTGAAGTCTCAATTGTAAACCTGTCTCCATAGGAGTGGCAATAGGCTTACTGTCTTCAAGGCCGAAACACTCCAATAATGTGTCAATATATCTCATTTGACACAAAGTCATTCCACCATCACCATGTATAAAGTGAATGCCCAAATAGTGATGCAAATGCTCCAAATCAGGCATCTCAAATGAGGCATGTAAATCAGCCTTAAAATCAGCAATATGCCTCTCATGAGGACCAGTGAGCAGCATGTCATCAACATAAACCACAATCATCAGAAGTACATCATTAGCACGCTTAACATATAAGGTGCTTTCAATTGGACTGTTCTCAAAACCATGTGCAATCAGATAGGCATGTATCTTTTCATACGAAACATGTGGTGCTTGCTTTATGCCATATAATGCCTTCTTTAACCTGCACACCTGGTTCTCATGCCCTTTCTACACAAAGCCACGGGGCTAAAAAAAAGCTTCTTCATGCAAGTCACCATTCAGAAATGTTGATTTGATGTCCAACTAATGTACATTCCAACCGTGATGAGCTGCAAGCGCACATATGCTACAAACAATAGTCATTTGGCAAGTAGGTGCAAAGGTCTCATCAAAATCAATGCCTCTTTCTTGCGCATAACCCTTTGTAACAAGCCTAGCCTTATACGTGTCAACTGTACCATCAGTCTTTCGCTTCAGCTTGTATACCCACTTAGTCCAAATGGCCTTCGTGCTAGGAGGCAAGTCACATAAAGATAAAGTATCATTCTTTATTATAGCACCATATCCAGATTGCATATCCGCCATCCAATTTTCTGAAGTTTGTACTTCATCAAATGAAACAGGCTCATTCTCATCACAGAGACTAGATGCAACCATAGCATAACAATCTGATGCAAAAGAGGCACTATGAGAGCTTAATCGAGTATGATATGACAAAGGTGCATCTAATTTGCCATCACGCAAAGTCTACACTAGCCATTTTGGCATAGTTTTTGCCTCCTCAATATCAGCTCTCTCATCAAGTGCATCATGTAAATATGCATCAGAAATGGGATGATTTGCATCATCACATGAAACCTGCAAAGGTCGAGAAGTTGCCTCATTAGGACCAGCACTAGACTATCCACCTGTAAAAAGAGGGAGCAAAGTATCATACATGTCTTTGGAGTTAACAGATGTCTCCTTAGTACATGAAAGCAATGGCTGAATAGCATCTTCCACAAAAACAACATTACGGCCAACCAAAATGCATTTACTTTGTGGACGATTCAGACGATATCCAGCAAAGTATCATACATGTCTTTGGAGTTAACAGATGTCTCCTTAGTACATGAAAGCAATGGCTGAATAGCATCTTCCACAAAAACAACATTACGGCCAACCAAAATGCATTTACTTTGTGGACGATTCAGACGATATCCTTTACTTTCGGAACTGTACCCAACAAAAGTACATTTTACTGCTTTCGGAATTGTACCCAACAAAAATACATTTTACTGCCTCATATGGAGTGATAGACTACAGTGCTTTAGTGGGACACCTATGAAGTACATATGTTGTATACATGACAGCCTCAAGCTAGAAACTATGTGGTAAAGCTTGACTCTTGACCATACACCATACACCTCGCCATATCCCACGTTCAACCAAAAATGCATTAAAATTAGAAGACATATATTCCCCCCCTCGATTAGAACGGAGGGTGCCCGTTTTACATGCTGATAGATTTTCAGCCAAAATAAAAAACTGTTTGAAGCACATGAATACTTCAGACTTCGCCTTCAATGGATATAACCATGCATGCATGGAAAAATCATCGATAAGGAAGTAAAGATAATTTCGAAAAGAAGGTGTCTGCATAGGACCACAAACATCACTATGTACAAGTTGCAATTTCTGAGTAGCGCGAACTCAAACATCTTTTGGAAATGGGGAATGCTGCATTTTGCCCAAAATACAGCGTTTAAATACATGTTTACCAGGTGCCTCAAGTTTGGGCAAAGAGGAAACCATTTCGGAGTTCTACATGCGTAGCAAACGAGCAAAATTCAGATGACCAAAGTGTGCATGCCAAAGCTTTGCATCTGCCATAGCATGAGAATCATGTACTGCACATGCTGAATCATTCACACATCTTTCATAGTCTATGAGCTTATACAACCCAGGATATAAAATGGCAGAAGCAATAATCACGTTTCCATTTGACAGATCATGAACTATACACCTGTCATCAACAAATTTCACAACCAAGCCGATCTTTCACTAAAGCTGAAACTGATAACACATTCTTCTTGATCAGTGGCACAAGTAAAGCATCTGACAAAGTGAAAGAACTACCATTAGGAGTAAACAAAATGATCTTACAAACTCCCATGATAGGGTAAGAGGAGTAGTTGGCACATGTGATAATATTCCTTGTACGGGCACGCTCAAGTGAAGTGAAGCAACTACGCTGCAAGGTGATATGTGTGGTTTCCCCACTATCAAAGTACCAAACATCTAAGTCTACTGCAGAGATGCACTACTCATGAGAAGATGGTTCAAAATTGCAAACAACCGTAAACGACCATTCTTCTTCCTACACAAGACTAGAAGACTCTATTTTTGGTGTAGAGGCCTCTACAACAACCATTCCAGCCTCTTTCTTCTTTGCCTCTTTAGAAGCCAGTTTTGGACTGTTCTTTATGATATGATCATTTCCTTTACAGTAATTGCAAAACAATTTCTACTTCTCTGATTTCTTTTCATCTTTTTCTTCCCTCTACGATTGTGCGGAATTAGTAGATTTCTGCTTACTAATTGAAGAGCTCCATTTTCCTTTGCCCTTCTAACTAGCCATGAAAGCTTGATCTGCAACACACATAATGGACCTGTTTTGCCTAGACTGATCTTCCTGCAACAGAACAAAGACTAAATTCTCAATTGACAAGGCATTTGGATTGCGTTTCATCATTAAATGAAGAGTAGAAACAAAACTCTGATATGAATCAAGAAGACCATTCAGAACGGTCTACACAAGTGAGCTATCTCGTATAACCTCATCAACAAAAATCAACTATTCCTTTAAGTCTTTGATCTTTGTTAGAAAACTTTCCATAGAATCACCTTCATTCATGTGCTCACTCTCCAACTGTTTTTGGAGGTAAGGAACACGAGCTTCATTCATAGCTTGGTACAATGTGGTAAGTGTATCTCAAGCATCCTTAGCTCTTTTTTGCAAGAGAAAATGTGAGGAATAATGGGATGTTTGATAGACAAATCTATCAATGCATGTGCGTGAGCATCTCTGCCATCCCAACGAATAGAAACCGCAGCACGAACATGAATATGCAAAATATCATCATACTCGACACCTTCCGCATCAGCTTCAGTACTTGCAGTGATAATAGTTGAGGTGTGATAGGACATTTTTCAACACCCTTCACAATGTTCCACAGTCCTTTTGCAACCAAAACATGTCACATCATATAAGCCCACAATCGGTAGTTGCTATCATCCAACTTATCCTCAACAACCAACATACAAAATACATTCACTGCTTTTAGCCATGGCCGATGACTAAAATACCTTGATGCAAAAAGTCGACTGTATCTCAAAAACATGAACACAATTGCCCAGATGAATTCTACTAGACCTACAGCAGACTTTAAGACGCTTATACTGGCGAAGCAAAATTTGTATATACCTTTGGCAAAAAAAGACAAAATAGCCTTCACAAGCACTATGATAGTGCGTTCGGAGGTCGAAACAAGCTCAGATCACGATTTTGGCACCATAGAACGAAGCAATTTTGATCTCTGAAACACCTTGATATGCTCACCCAAATTCGTGTGATTCTGAGATTGCAAGGGGAGGAGTATCTACGATGCCCTAGATGAAGCCGCGACCTGCAATGATACCAATTGTTGGAGTTCGACATCTACGAAAGCAAGCAAACAACACAAGGAAGAAGAAGAAGCTTGGAGCACAACACACATGACTGAATGCATTTACTAGAGAATACACAAAGATAAGTAGTCCATTAGGGCAATAGGCATATATACAAGCCGGGGGGAAAAAACCTCCTAAAGAGGGAAAAAGGTTCCCCGGTGGTCCTAGTGTGTTCACACACATCACTACCTAAATATATCAACAATTTAAAGATAAAATTCACTTCAAAAATCTACGTAGTAACAAGTCATTAGGGCAAAAAACACCAAAAAAGGATTGTTTGCTAACTTTGAATTAAGAAAACTGCAAGATTAGGACCATCATGTGCTAGAGAGATGACTCTCCTCGCAACCAAATGCCTCTATATATAGCTCTCTCTAGGGGACTGCCTGCTTGGGTAGGTGGATACTAACCATCCATGTGTCAGCGATGTAACTGCATGTGTGCCAAGTGTCCCAGTTAGCTAGATTTAACTCAAATGGATACTTTTGGAAGGTTCTAGAGCTCTTTGGGCAAAACACTCTCCCCATGTGCCCCATGAGGGTTGAACACAAGAACTCCTCCTTCATACCCTTGATACCTAACCACTAGCCTAAGTGGATCACTTGGTTACAAGAGTAAATGACCTCCTATTAAGTCTAAACTCGAGATCTTTGGTCATACACACGGGTGACCAAACGGTGTCCGATTTCAGATCCGTCTAAAATGGCTAGATCCTTAGATCATAGACTTACTTTATTACATTCTTCTCCCCTTAGAAAATATTTTCCTCCTTGAAAATAGATCTACATACATAGTGTAGGCCACCCCCAAGCCTCATGTTCTAAAACTGGAAGAACATGATCATGTTCTAGAACTTTAAGAACATGTCTCATCTCTGTGGTGGCATCCCTACCCAAATGATTCAAAACACTATCTCGCTTTGCACTTTGATACACTAGCCAAAGTACAAAATAGTGAATAAATAATAAGAGTGGATCTAAAAATCATCCCTGGCTAGATTACAATTTTTACTAGGTGCAATCTGGGCACAAACATGTGAACTAGGTGGATTCAAATTACTTGTCTATTTCTAGGCATGGTTGGTGCATGGAATTAGTAACAAAAGCGAGATTATCATCCCTTACAAGACTTTGAGAACTTTTGATTCAGAAAATCTTTGACCTCTCCCACCTTTTCCAACGAGCAGATGGCTAGATGCAGCAGTTTCACAAGCAAACGCAGCGGGTGAAGATATCTCTGAAGAAGAAGAAGAACTCGCAAAAGGATGTGATTGGGAGTATATCAAATACGGTGCACTATGGTCTCATGGACGACACTTTCGAATCGCACGAATCGATCAAAACCGGTCTACTTTTGATAGTGGAGTGATGGTGAATTTTTTGCAAAAAAGTAGAGCGAGTGTAAGAGATGATAATGCTCTAGAAGGCGAGTTAGACTATTGTGGTGTGATTCAAGACATCTTGAAACTATCTTTCAGAAAGTTTGATTACTTTGTTTTTGACGTGAAATGGTTCAAAGTAGTCACCTCTAGAAGAAACGCAATAGTGAGACGAGATAAGAGCGGTTTGCTTCAAGTCGACTCCACAAGATTATGGACAAATGAAAGGGATACATTTGTACTTCCCAAACACTGTGAGCAAGTTGTTTTTATACCAGATTCAAAAGACCCAGAGTGGCTATTTGTTTTACAAGTCGCTCCACGTAGTAGACAAATTTTTGAAAATGCAGATGTAGAAGAAAGTCCATCTCTAGTGAACTCAGAGATTCATTCGATAGTTGAGGAGGAAGAGATCATTGTTCCAGAAGAAGAGGTCATTGAAGAAGAGGTCATTGTTCGAGAAGACGAAGCAATAGACGATGATCAGGAGTAAACCAGCATAGCAAGCGATTTAGAAGCCATCAATTTAGAGATAGATATTCTCGGTGCATCAGATCTTCAAGAGGATGCTAGAATAGAGGACTTTTGAATAAAAGACTTGTACGTACTAATTTTTTGTTTTTTTTCTTGTTTATTCCCTATATTATTTTTCTTATCGCATGCTAATTATTTGAGTTCTTTTATTACAGAGCACGATGGGAGACAGTCCTCCAGTAACTCCACAGTCCATGATAGAGGAGCAGTTTTTGGAGTTCATCTCTCAGGTTCCTCCTGCGTATATGGCCGCTGCATGACAGTACTGGATCACTCGTGGTAGCACTCCTCCCGGCCTCACTCCTGGCGGCCTTACTCCTGCCGGCCTCACTCCCGCTGGCCTCACTCCCACCGGTGTCACTCCCACCGGTGTCACTCCTGTCGGTGTCACTCCTGAGCGTGGTGCTACTCCCGTAGGAGGTATGTCTCCTAGCTTTGTGACTCCACCACGACCATCTTTGCAGCCATCTCCTACTGGATCTACTAGTAGACATGTGCGTTCGACACCTCAGCGCGATACAAGGTCTGGCCCGTCTCGTAGATCGAGGTCACGCTCTGGAGCAGGAGGTTCTAGGAGTGGATCTATAGGTAGGTCTGGAGGCAGAGGAGGCGGTTGTTGTGGAGGCAGTGCGACGGACGTTGTGTCACCCGCTTCTACTCCTAGGACGAGTACCTCAGATGTATGTACGCCACGCAATACACCACGTAGTTTACCACGTACACCTTGGGGTGCTCATGACCATGATGACTCCAAGGTGTATAGTATCCGAGATGGAGCACCGGTGATGGATGCGGCTGGCAAAGCAATGCATGCACGCATATGACAGCTTTGCTCCATCCAGTTTGGACACTCCATCATGCGGAAATGTAGTGAACGGAATAAAGATCAGAAGAATTATATCACACAGACGATTTACCAGGAGTTCCGACCAGCCGATGGACAGTCGATTGTCAGTTCAGAGTGGATTCTGCATATCGCACGTGAGATCATGTCGCATCGACGATCCGAGGCTCATGATGCATTTAGAGAACGCTTACCAAAGCCTGTGTGGTTAGATGCTGAGGAGTGGGACATGATTCGTGATGAGCAACAACAGACTCCTGATCGATATCGCCAGCAGCGAAATGCCACAGCCACACGTCTAGACACCATTGGACCATCACATTTGGGCAGCGGTGGATATGACACCATGCGTCATGAGTTTGTAACTACCATTTCATTTATAGAATTTATTTGTGTTAAATTTCTCATATATATTTCTCTAATCTTTTTATATTTTTTTCAGGAGTTGGCAATGGGTCGTCCTCCAACACGATCGGAGGAGTCTTATGGATATAGTCATGGGTTGACTGCACTATTGCAGGACTTGGAGGGACGCGGTGCGGTAGTTTCATGGGAGCGTTTGCGATGAGGTAATTAATTTATAAACTTGGTTTTTACTTGTTTGTAATTTTCATGTGAATTTATCTCATTCCATTATTGTTCTCTGTTGCAGGACTGTTGATATGGAACGTTCTTTGCATGTGTATGGTAGTGAAAGACCAATATTTTGTATTTGATTTCCATATGGCAATACATTGCTTTGCCACATTTTGTAAAAGCGTCATATATGACAGTGGTTTGCCACACTCTTGTACATGCTTCATTACTGAAATATATAACTTCTTTTGTACATGGTTCATTGTTCATTCTGATTATCGATTTCTTTTGTGTACAATAATACTCTATAAATCATAAAATCATATTTCGGTTGTCATTAGAGTACACATCACATGTACTCGGTTTTTTTTGGGTAGAGTGTATTGTCTTTTGTTCAAGAACATCATGGTAATGTTGCTGTAGCAAAAGACAAAACATTCTGCCCAAAAGAAATTTTGCAAGTATGGTCGTCGGTATAAGCGACGGTACTCCCAGTAGTGTCATCGGAATAACCGTCGGTACACCGAGGAGGCGATGCAGCAGAAACCGGTTACCGACGCATATACGACGTTTATACCGACGCATATACCAACGCTTTTACCAACGTCTAAACCGACACCTATACCGACTCTTTGGTACCGACACGGAAACCGACCTTTACACCGGCGTCGCGGCAAATAAAGCCGCATTCTTTTTCCTCGGTAAAAACCTCGGTATACCATCGATCTGTTGTAGTGCCTTAACCTACATATATATATATACTAGTCATAAATAATTCCAAATCTTCCTCTAGAAAATCGACCATCTTCCTTGCATCAAATCATTATCATCTCTTCAATGATGACGATTTTAATTTGCATTTAAGCTTTCTTTTGTTCATGATTGAGAGCCATGGAATTTCCTATGTCGATTTGCACACATGATAAAGCATGAGTGATCCTCCACGTGATGAAGGCATTGTAATCATGTGTAAACAACAATCTTTACCTCCTCAAACTATATAAGAGAAGAACACACATCCTTATTGTCAGAGAGAGAGAGACAAAGATAGAGATGGAGAGAGATTGAGAGAGAGAAGAGAAGCTTTGAGAGAGACAGAGGGAGGGAGGGAAAGAGCGAGATAAGCAATAGAGGGAGAGAGAGAGGGAGAGAGAGAAGATACTTAGAGGTAAGAGTGAGAAAGAAGAGAACGAAGTTTCAATGAACGCTTTTCTTCCTTTTGCGATACTCGGGCGTGATCGGCCTCGTGACCAGCGATACCTGCGGCTCAGGACTCGATCCCGGCGATACTCGATCTGTGGCGACCGGCGACACTCGGACGTGATCGGCCACGTGTGCTCACCCCTCAAGTCTGAATTTAATGCAAAAGATCAGCAAAAAAAAAAACAAAATGGGGGGGGGGAAGCCAAGCCACCTGTATGGAAGGTTTTCGTAGCTTGAATTAGAAAAAAAAAAAAAAAAGAAAAAAAAAAAGAGAAGAAGAGGAAAAAAAAAAGAAGAAGAAAAAAAAAAGAGAGAGAAAAAAAAAAAAAGAGAAAGAAGAAAAAAGAAGAAAAGGAAATTAGAAAAGACTCAAAAAAGTAGAAGTGTGCTCCCCTCTTTTGTGGGATTTTTGTTTTTCCCTGAAATGCGGAGTATTTGGATGCGATGTGATCGGTGGGGGGAGTTTTCCTTGTCTGTGATCTGCTTTCTCTCTTTGGTGAAGGGTCTTGCCGTTGGGCATTGAAATTAAAAGTGGTGCAAGTTCCTTCGGCCATGGATGTGGCTTCGTCCTCTCTCGTGAAAAGTAATCGGGCCCCCCCCCCTGGGGAGACCGGCATTCTGGCCGCTCTGCTGGAGGGGGGGTCATGTGCCGCCCCTGGGGCATCCGAAAGTGTTGAATCCCCCATCGTGTCCCTCAGTAGACCCGCAGTTCTGTCTGCTCAGGAGGAGCTCAAGAAAGTTTGCCTCGTCGGCCAAGTGTTTGGCCCTAGGCCCCCACTCGAAATCGTGCGACAATGGCTTCGAAAAGAGTGGTTCCCTCGAGGACTAATTGTCAGCAAATGTCAGTTCTTACCAGCAAACCACATGCTGCTAGTCTTTGAAAATGAAGAGATGGCGTTCCAAGCCCTAAGCGTTGGCACCTGGCAGCTCGGTCGGACGACCCTGTGCTTATTCAGATGGTCCTCGGACTTTACCCCCGACAAATCGAAATCACTTCGGTACCCTCTTTGGGTTGAGCTCCCTAACCTCCCATACTTCTTGTACAACTTCGTGTGGGACATAGTCTCCCCTATCGGCAAGCCGTTGGCTTCACGAGAAGACATTGGTGGTCTCATCTACGAGGGTGCAAGACACTCGTTCAATGCTAGATGGCACCCACAAATATGCGTCGAGGCCGACCTCAGTTCGCCGCTTCCATCAACGATCAAAGTGGACATGGGCGAAGGAGATGTTTGGGAGCAGGATATCACCTACAAAAACCTCCCCAACGCGTGCTTTCGTTGTGGCCAGCAAGGTCACAGGATTAAAGACTGCCCTCTCAGGCAAAAAAACAAGCGATTTCAAGAAGCCTCCAAAACTGCTCAAGACAACCTTGACGATTTGACCCACTCGACCAAGGAAGGGGAAGGCAAGGGCCGCCTCAATCCACAAGCTGATGCCGATGGCTTTACTGAAGTTAGAAGAAGAAGGAAAAGAAGTCCGAGGGCCAACGGTGAGAGGAACAACCTGCCAATTACCCCAGACAGCAATTTGTATTGCAATCTTGGAAAGGAGATCAACGAGCTCGACTACCCAGGTGGGAAGCCACCTGAGGTAGACAACTACGACGTAGCCCTAGAAATCCCTGACAACAAAGAAACCCCCCAGGAGGGCTACACTACAAGCAAAGAAGATGGTTTCACTACTAATAATGAAGACAACATGGATAGTGAAAGTTCCATCATTGGATCGACGATCCCGGAAACGTTGCCGAGCACGGGGCCCAATTCTCCCCAGCGGGGGGCATCCCGCAAAGGGAAACAGCCTTTGGAGCTACCCTGGAAAAGCCCCCATAAGAACCGATTTCAAAGTCGGGATCAGATCCCAGCGAAAAAGAAAGATGAAGCCAAGAGAAGAAAGGACAAGGCTCCCTCCCGCAAAGAGGGATCAATACAAAAATGATTGTCATCTCGCTTAATGCTAGGGGGCTAACCGACCCCTCAAGAGCGGCCATCATTGGTCAATGGCTCCGCGACATTAGCTTAAAACCAGACATTATATGCATTCAAGAGATTAAAATTGACGGAGAAGACCTTCTGAAACGGCTCAGACAGGTTTCCTCGGCCCATGTGTGGATCCCAACAAACCACCAGCGGGGGTCCGGTGGAACGGCTATCGGTGTCAAACAACCCTGGCTTGAAAAGCTTGAGAACTCCATTGAAGATGTAAATCACCGCTGGATTGCGGTTTCTTTTGGTGCTCCCCTCTATGTTACTATGGTTTCTTTGTACGCCCCTAACGGGGATTTGGAGAGGCTGAACACTTGGACTTCTCTTGACTCGCTTCCCCACAACGTGCTTATATGTGGAGACTTCAACATGGTGGAGGACCCTATGGACAGATGGATGGGCAAGGGCAGGGTCATCGACAGTCGGGAGAAAGAAACGTGGGACATGACCAAACTCCACTTGGATCTGGTCGAATTCAAAGACTCGAATGGCTTTTCCTGGTCGAATCTCCAAGCGGGCGAGGATCTGAGGAAAGCTAGACTTGATAGATGCTACATCTCTCAGAGCTTTACTCATCTGTGGGGCCACCCTTCCATCACGCATCGCACTGACCTCACCATCTCTGATCACTACCCGATCGTTATCACTTTTCAACCTTCCAACAGGACCCACAAGGCTCCGTGGTTCCATGCCAACGCTTCCACCTTCTCTCTCCCCTCTGTCCACCAAGAGATTGCCGATGTGTGAAAGGTGGCGTTCGCCTCTGGCTTGGCCCCAGCCAAGTGTTGGAGAAGTGCGGTCGACAAGTCTCGCAAGATCATGATCAGAACCAAGAAGACGCTCCAGACAGTGCGGCGGGCTCGTAGGGAAGCGCTTTACCACAGACTCTGGCGACTCGAGGAGGAAGTGAACAAAGGAAAACGCCAAGCCCAGAAAGGTCTCCGAAAAATCAGAGCAGCGTTGAGATACGAGGAAGAAATACAAAGGAAAAACTTGCAAATCTTCTTCAAGGAGTGGTGGGCTGGAAAAGCCGACAAACCCACCAAAGAGATGTGCAGTACCCTTAAAAGGAAACACAACAGAGAGACGATTCCCCTACTGCTAGACCCACATGGCAATGTATGCAACTTGGAAGAAGATAATTTTGGCATCATCGAAGGGCACTTCACGAGACTCCTGGGAACCTCGAACCCCCTCTCCCACCATAGAAGGGACTGCATGGCTGCCATTTCTAGGGTTTCCCCCCGGAGAATCCCACTCAACCTCCACTCCCTGCTTCATGCCCCGATCTCTGAATCAGAAATCATTGAGGTCATTGATGCCCTCCCTCTCGGTAAAAGCCCGGGACCCGACGGACTCACTAACGAGTTTTTTAAATCCTTCAAGCTGGTGGTTGCCACCCCTCTTCGGATGGTTTGGCAAGAAGCGCTAAAATTTGGTGCTCTTCCTTCTTGTATAAATAATGGAATTATCAAGCTGATTCACAAGAAGGGGGAAAAAAACAGAATCGAGAACTGGCGGCCAATTACGATGCTCCAAACAGGATACAAGATCGTCGCCAAAGTCATTGCCAACAGACTTGCGTGCCACCTGAGATCTTGGCTTAGTGAGGACCAAAAAGGTTTCATCAAAGGTAGGTCCATCCTGGAAACCATTGTGGATATTTGGGAAGGTATTCAATTTGCAAATGAGTCTAATCAAGATGTGGTCTTCCTCAAGATCGACTTTGACAAAGCCTACGATAGGCTAGAATGGGACTATATTCTGCAGTCGCTCCAAGACCTCGGATGTAGTCAGAAATTCACCAAGATGATCGCGACCCTTCTCGGCAACGCAACGACCCAAATTAACGTTAACGGCAAACTTTCGAAGGCAATCCATCTTAAAAGATCTATTAGACAAGGGTGCCCTCTTGCCCCCCTTCTCTTTGCCATTGCCACTGAGGGGCTGAGCAGACTTGTGGCTCATCATGTGGAGGCTGGCAATATCAAAGGCCTCCAGCTACCTCACAACCACAGTCAAATCATCATGAGACTTTTTGCCGACGATATGAACGTGTTCGTTCACAATGATAATACCAGCCTGGAGACTTTCTGGAGGTGTCTTGATACCTTTTGTGAGGCCTCTAGATCCAAAATCAACCACAATAAGACCGCCTTTAGGGCCATTGTGGGACATCAACCTGGCCTTCTCATTGATCATGGCTGTCAAATCATTCCGCAGGGCCAAATATTCCGGCTGCTTGGAATCCCCTTGGGGTTTGGCGTCTCTATGGAGCAGCGATGGAACTGGGTGCTGGCCAAACTTGAAAACAAGCTCAATTACTGGAGAGGCATGCAAATCAATCTCGCTGGACGGGCGATGGTTATCAACACGTTCCTCCTCTCGTCTACCATCTATTTCCTTTCTTGCTGGAGACCGAATGAGCAAGGCCTGTCCAAACTGAATAGCATCTGCAGAAACTTTCTTTGGACGGGTGATCATAACAGAAGGGGGGTGCCTAAAATCAAATGGGCCATCTGCACCAGCCCTAGAGAGAGCGGGGGGCTTGGCATCCTGGACATTGGGTGTATGGCTAACAAACTGGCAGCCAAATGGATGATTAAAGCTTGGTGCAATAGGGAGGCCTCGTGGGCCAAGCTGATCTTCAGAAACAAAAATGAGTTGGCCCTCACGGGGTCCCCGAACTGGAAGAACCTTGACATCATGACCCTGCTATTCTCCCCAATTCCTATCTTCCCGAAAGGCTCCAATCTCGTTTGCTCTCTTTGGAAGGGCTGGAATAAAGTCAAAAGCCTCACAAGAATTAGTGAGGACTGGAAGTGGGCGGCCGGAATCAGACAAAACGACTCTATCTGGTTTCCGATACATGGCATCCGGAGTGTGGAGTCGTGGAACATTCAAAATGCCAAGAAGTTATGGAACAAAGGATTCAAAAAATGGAAACACCTCTGGAAACAAGACACCAACAGTTGGATCAACTACGAGGATATCGACCCTCGCATAAACATCTCCTACGAAGAATGGAACACCTTGCAAAGCAGATGCCTCGCCTGGGATCGTCACAAAACTCGCCTTCTCATGGGACATGATGCTCCGAACGTGCGTGGTCTCAAATGGCACAATGGAAATAGCCTACTCAAAATCCCGAACATCAAAGAAACGACTGACTTCTAGATCAGCCTCAACAAGAAGTGGTGCCTGTCTTGGACGCGGCTTCGGTGGGACATGAAATTCATGGGTATCTGGCACCCACTTATAGAGATTAAGAAGTCTGTCCTCTTATGGCAAATTCTTCATCGAGGAATTTGGACTAACCATAAGGCAAGCAAAATTTGTGGGATCCCTCCGTGGTGCAAACGCTGCCACCGTGCAATCGAAGATGTCCCACACATCTTCCTTACTTGCCCCAACTCCGACAGAATCTGGCAGACGGTTGGACTGAAAATCAGAGTTCAGAAACAACTTAGTTGGAAACAAGTCCTTTTGGGAGAAGCGATTGGATGCTCTGCGGCTCTCTGGAACGCAATCAGAGGGGAAGTCCTGTGGAAAATTTGGCGGGAGAGGTGTGCTCTCAACTTCGGCGACCCCCCCAGGGAGTGGTCGATTGAAAAATCTCTATTCCTCCTTGGCAAAAGGATTGTCAACAGTAAGAAATCCCCCCCCTTCAGGCACCATCAAGTCCTCCTTTTGATCAACAACAAGCTCAAACCCAAGTGGGTCCCGCATGAGGGCGACGAGAGGGTGATCAACCTTCTTTGTAATGCAACCTAGGAATCAACCAAGCTTCCCCTGCTTTGTGGGATTTGGGGGGTCCCGTGGGCACTAGTCCCCTTCTATTGTACCTTTGTTTCTTAATTTAATTCAAGTCCGGGAGAGTAGGCTATTGCCGAACTTCCTTTACTTAAAAAAAAAATTTAATTGACACAACCCTAGAATGTCAAGGCCTTCCTCCGACTGGCGGTTCAGCCAAACATTCAGTGGCGAGCAGTTCTAGTCCGTCCCAAGCCAAAAGGCAGCTAGCTAGCTACCACCTCCTTATGCAGCAGGAGGCCTCCCTCGATTTAGCTCTAGCAGGCAGAGGTTGTAGAACACTTTTCATGTGCAGCCCGAAGCTAGACGATACTATATGGATTTTCAAGGAGAAGATAGGAAAAGGATGGAAAGGGTGAGAGCAACGAAACTATCCCAAGTGAAATTGTGTCCTAATTCTAATTAACCATGGGGATGCACTAGACAAGGTACAACTAGCTTGCCACCTCCTCTTTGTGTTAGAGGCCTTCCTCAATCTAGTTCTAGCTAGTAGAGTCTGGAGGATGCTTTTCGTGTGCATCACCTACCTAGAAAGATTCTATGACCATGATGGTGCCTATGCTTTGTATCACAGCATTAGTAAAATGAAGTTTTACATATTACTAAGCTCTTGTGTAGCCTCTATTCCACCATTCATGGTGCTCTAAATGAGACATCTTCTCTTTCTTATTTTTGACATCGAGTCCACCTTTGTTCGTTGATTAGGAACTCCTAGGATTCTCCACGATCGTCACTTTGTAAATTGAACTCTCCAATCTCTATTCCTGGGAACAACCCTGAATTACATAATCTTGTTCCCTATTTGCTTTAATAACAGAACAAAACATATAAGTCATCATATTGTTAACGAATCTCATTGTTCGTTCTAAACAACAATGGAATATATCTTAATTGTAAGTTGCATTGGTGTAGTTGTAAAGATAGTGGGGTTTGGATACAAGTTCAAATGTCCAAAGGCTTAAAATCATCTTGATGCTAGCATGAGAATCTAGGGAATAAAGTGGATTCCTTGGGTCTCTGCATTGGTGTCTCAAATTTCAAGGTTCATAGAAGAGTAGGTTCAATATTGAACTTCCTAGAACTAAAAAGAAAACTAATGAGAATATGATCGTCAACCTTTATTCATCACCAATGGAGGAACACAAATGACAAGTCTTTCTAGCCTTTTGTGAAGTTTTCGATCGCATACTTATATAGGTTATGCATATGTTGGAAGGGTTGATACTTAACAAAGTGAGTACACTTGCTATAAAGTAGCTTGAAGAAGGTTAAAGAGAAACTAACACCATGCTCTTCTAGAATAACATACAAGGAATACGTTTATCCGAGTGGAAGAAGTCGAATCCATGGGGAGGAGAAGGTACTAGGTTTCATCTTGATTACTACATACAAGAAAATGTTTTGACAAAGACTCTCTATAACCATATATAGATCCAATTCGTGTTGATATGCATTAAGTTGATTACAACACATACACATAGCATATTAATGCGAGTATACTAGCACAAATAAGATGTCAAAATCATCCAAACTAGAATGCATGTTAAATTGTAGTGGAATTTTTAAATTGTTGATGATGTATACTCAAGTTTTAATTAAATTTATGTTGGATTTAGACGTCTGGGGAAGCACGCGAACAACACAAGGAAAGAAGAAGAAGCTTGGAGCACATCACACAATACTGAATGTATTACTTGAGAATGTACAAACATAAGTAGACCATTACGGCAATACGCATATATACAAAACGGTGGAAAAAAGCCTCCTAAAGGGGGAAAAAAGTGCCCCGAGAGTCCTAGTATGTTCACACACATCACTACCTAAATATATCAACAAATCCCCCTTGGGAGTGACGCAATGAAGAAGGAGCTGACACTCATGTATAAGGAAGTGTCATGCTATCTGCAATCAATCCACAAAAGTAAATAAGCCCAACGCTTTGCAGAAAGCTTCAAATTTCTCCCTATACTCAGCCTCACAACTGTAAGTGGCTACAAGGCTGCCCTATACCTAGACATTATGTTCATAGGCTACAAGACTCGACTTCAAGAGGGGCCATATGTAATTGAGTTAGAGAATTGTTATCCTTGGGTATGCTTAGACTTTGAAAGGACCAAGCTTTGTGCAAATATGGTATCACTAGCTCAAGAGATTGAGAGAAAGAAAAGAAACTTTGAGAGAGATAGAAGAGAGAGAGAGATGGAGAGGGAGAGAGAGAGATAAGCAATAGAGGGAGAGAGAGAGAGAGAGAGAGAAAGCGAGAACATACTTAGAGATAAGAGTGACAAAGAAGAGAACAAAGTTTAAATGAACGCTTTTCTTCCTTTTTGAAAAAATTTAAGTGAGACAACCCTAGAATGTCGAGAGGAAACAATTTTTCTTCCAAGTACAAACTTGTGCTTTCATGATTTTAATCATTGCAAATATGTTGGAAAGGTGGCGCCATAAACGTTAATGATAAAGGAGTACTAATGATCAAGGAGTACTAATGAGAGAAACTTATTTTCTGCCACTAACGTTGTCCAAAGACATATGTGTTCTGAACTCGTGAGAACCTAAGCCTAACGTTGCTAGGAGGTCTGCTTCTCCGTTAGGGGCATAAATTGAGACTACAGTGAACTGGAAAGCAAACCTGATAGAGGCAGCAATCCAACGATGATTCCGACCTTCAAAAGCCGAGGTCACATTGCTAGACAAGGAGTGACTAATACCGATAGCAGCACCCCCCGTCCCCCTAGGGTGAGAAGTGGAGAACCAAAGGTGGTTCGGAGAAATGCATTTAAGCCGTTTCTGGAGATCCTCCCCGTCGATCTTAATTTCTTGTAAGCAAATAAAGCCAAGGTTGAGGCACTTGTCTTTGAACCACTGGCCAAGAATCGTCGCTCTTGACGGGTCAGACAGCCCCCTGACGTTTAGTGATGTGAATTTCATTATTGATGATTGCCCTCTTTGAGGGGAGGGACCCGATCTTTTTTCTTCATGTGGTCTTCTTTTTTCCTCCCAACTTCTTGACTTAGGATCCTACTCTTGAGGGGGCTCTTCCAAGGCATGCCCGAAGGTTGTTGTCCTTTAAGCTTTGACTTTTGTTGTGGTAATCTTGGAAAGCATACCGGAAGGGTAGGACCAAGAAAGGAGCATTCACTGTCTGGGTTGTCTTCATTGCTAGTAGTGAAGCCTTTCTCTTTACTCGTGGTGTAACCTTCTTGGTTGTCTTCTTTGCTGGTAGAGCACCCAAGGGTATTATCAGCGGGGTCTTCTTCATAGAGGTTGTCCCCTGGGAAGTCGACCTCTTTAATCTCCTTTTCTAGGTTACAATACATGTTATTCGCAGGGGCAATTGTCGTAGTGTTCATTGCTGTTGACCTTACTTTATGGTGGTCCATGAACTTTATATTGTTTAGGCAAGTGGAGCACTTGAGAAAAGTTGACCCATTTGGTACAAATTTTTGAATCAAAGGTCCGACATCTAATGTTAGTAGTCCGTCTATCTCCTTTTAGATGCCTTGAGAGGACATAGATGCATCTCAAGCTGTATATGTGTGCTATGTCTTACTTCATGTCGCCGCTTTCCATTTGTTTGCATTTCTTTGTTAAACAAAAGGATGTTGTCAGGGCAAGTCATTCAACCCATTGGATGCGGTTAGCGACTCCATGAGCGCTCGTCTGCATTGAAAGGCACTACCTTACGCCGCTATACCCATGGCTTCTTAGCTACATGGTTGCGCTTTAACTCAAAGTCCCCCGATCCACAATCACCTCGATCATGTGCAAACTATGCAACATGCTACTCTACACTTGACGCACTCCTCAGGTCATCTATAGATAGAGCGCGACCGCGCAGTTGTATGATCTGTCCTTTTGTTGTTGCAGATCATGTGCGTGTGTCCCGAAGGCTGCAGACAGCCTGCATTACCACTCAGCCTCAATCTTTGTTCTCCTTTGTACTAAATGCTATATGTCCTTCTGCACCTTCCTTATTGTTTGGAGTTTTCCGTTGGCTGTCCGGTCCATGACCATGTACTTATCTGGTAGGCACCAACGACCTCTGGAAGTCGCAGCTCGCAAGCACTAGTGTATCATTCCTGGCCTGCTCTTTATATATAAATTGATTTCATAGATTAAGCAAACCCACAACCGCCCTCTCACTGTACTTCCTCAACCCTCGAGATTTTGAGGCCTTCATCTCACATCTTCTTCCCAATCCAGATGGCACCGATTGGCCTAGTGATCATCGTGTTCTTTTTGCCGGGAGCCCTGGATTCGTTTCTATGCCGAGCATCGGCCTCTAGCCCTTACGGCGCTGGTGGATAGAGCAGCGCACACGCTACATTTTATGGTGGAAGCGATGCTTCCGGCACGATGGGTAAGCTGCGGCACTATGAGAGTCAAACCTTATGAAATGCATCATCGGCTTGTGTTTCTCGTTCTGAGTTCCAGTAATATAATACATCATGCTCTCTGTCTGTACACAGGTGGTGCGTGTGGATACGGGAATCTCTACTCATCCGGCTATGGAACCGACACGGCAGCCCTAAGTACTGCTTTATTCAATGGCGGACTGAGCTGTGGTGCGTGTTTCGAGATACGCTGCGATGTGTCGTCCGATCCCGAGTGGTGCATCTCCGGTACCTCTGTCGTGGTCACTGCGACAAATTTCTGCCCCCCAAACAATGCACTACCCAGCAACGCCGGCGGCTGGTGCAACCCTCCCCGTGAACACTTCGACATGGCGCAGCCTGCGTACGAGAAGATTGGCATATACAAGGGGGCCATCGTCCCCGTGGAGTACCGACGAGTTCCGTGTGAGAAAAGAGGCGGTATCCACTTCACAATCAACGGTCACTCCTACTTTAACCTTGTCCTCATCACCAACGTGGGTGGGGCGGGCGACATTCATTCCGTTTCCGTGAAGGGAGACCGCACCGGTTGGCAGCCCATGTTGCGAAATTGGGGCCAGAATTGGCAGAGTAATGCTCTGCTCGATGGACACAGCCTATCCTTCCAGGTCACTACAAGCGACGGCCGTACAATCACATCTTATAATGTCGCTCCCTCCGACTGGCGGTTCGGCCAAACATTCAGTGGCGAGCAGTTCTAGTCCGTCCCAAGCCAAAAGGCAGCTAGCTACCAAGGAGGCCTCCCTCGATCCAGCTCTAGCAGGCAGAGGTTGCAGAACCGTTTTCATGTGCAGCCCGCAGCTAGAAGGTACTCCATTGGTTTTTCAAGGAGAAGATAGGAAAAAGATGGAAAGGGTCAGAGCTCCCAGGTGAAATTGTGTCCTAATTCTAATTAACCATGGGGATGCACTAGACTAGGTACAACTAGCTTGCCACCTCCTCTTTGTGTTAGAGGCCTTCCTCAATCTAGTTCTAGCTAGTAGAGTTTGGAGGATGCTTTTCGTGTGCACCACCTACCTAGAAAGATGCTATGACCATGATGATGCCTACCTATGCTTTGTATCAGAGCATTAGTAAAATGAAGGTTTTTTACATATTACTAAGCTCTTGTGTAGCCTCCATTCCACCATTCATGGTGTTCTAAATGAGACATCTTCTGTTTCTTATTTTTGACATCGAGTCCAGCTTTGTTCGTTGATTAGGAACTCCTAGGATTCTCCACGATCGTCACTTTGTAAATTGAACTCTCCGATCTCTATTCCTGGGAACAACCCTGAATTACATAATCTTGTTCCCTATTTGCTTTAATAACACAGCAAAACATACAACTCATCATTTTTTTAACGAATCTCATTTTTCGTTCTAACCAACAATGGAATATATCTTAATTATAAGTTGCATTGGTGTACTTGTAAAGATAGTGGGGTTTGAATACAAGTTCAAATGTCCAAAGGCTTAAAATCATCTTGATGCTAGCATGAGAATGTGGGGAATAAAGTGGATCCCTTGGGTCTCTGCAATATTGGTGTCTCAAATTTCAAGCTTCATAGAAGAGTAGGTTGAATATTGAACTTCCTAGAACTACAAAGAAAAATAATGAGAATATGATCATCAACCTTTATTCATCACCAATGGAGGAACACAAATGACAAGTCTTTCCAGCCTTTTGTGAAGTTTTCGATGGCATACTTATATAGGTTATGCATATGTTGGAAGGGTGGATACTTAACAAAGTGAGTACACTTGCTATAAAGTAGCTTGAAGAAGGGTAAAGACAAGCTAACACCAGCCTCTTCTAGAATAACGTACAAGGAATAAGTTTATCCCAGTCGCAGAAGTCGAATCCATGGGGAGGACAAGGTACTAGGTTTCATCTTGATTGCTGCATACAAGAAAATGTTTTGACAAAGATTCTCTATAACCATATATAGATCCAATTCGTGTTGATTTGCATTAAGTTGATTACAACACATACACATAGTATATTAATGCGAGTATACTAGCACAAATAAAATGTATAAATCTTCCAAACTAGAATGCATGTTAAATTGTAGTCGAATTGTTAAATTGTTGATGCATGTATAGTCAAGTTTTAATTAGATTTACACATAAAATTCAATTACGAAATCTACGTAGTAACAATTTTGGGAAGAAAATTCATCATCCTCTCTCATGTGTAGATGTTATAGTCACATTTTTATTAGATGTATGATAGTCATGAAGGTTCACGAAGAAGAAGAAGTTTGTGCACGCTATCATTGTGATTGAAAGCTAAAGCTTGCAATAGACTTGAAAGTTTGAATTATAAGCTCAATCTAAGGTATTTATGAATCAAATTAAATGCATATGTTTACTAACTTTGTAGGTTCCATTGGGAAGATGGAAAGAAATTATTGAATGGAGTCAATCATTGCATGGAGAAAACACAAATCATTAGGGCAAAAAACACCAAAAAAGGGTTGTTTGCTAACTATGAATTAAGAAAACTGCAAGATTACAACCATCATGTGCTAGAGAGATGACTCTCCTCCCAACCAAATGCCTCTATATATAGCTCTCTCTAGGGGAGTACTTGCTTGGGTAGGTCATTACTAAACATCCATGTGTCAGCCATGTAACTACATGTTCGCAAAGTGTCCCAGTTATGTAGAGTTAACTCAAGTGGATGCTTCTAGTAGAAGGTTCTAGAGCTCTTTGGGCAAAACACTCTCCCCATGTACCCCATCAGGGTTGAACCCAAGACATCCTCCTTCACACCCTTGAGACTTAACCACTTGGCTAAGTGGATGATTTGGTTACAAGAGTAAATGACCTCCTAGTAAGTCTAAACTCGAGATCTTTGGTCATACACACGGATGACCAAAGAGTGTCTGATTTTAGATCCGTCTAAAAAGGCCAGATCCTTAGATCATAGACTTACTTTATTACATTCTTTTGCCCTTGGAAAATATTTTCGCCCTCGAAAATAGAGCTATATACATATTGGAGGCTACCCCCAAGCCTCATGTTCTAAAACTGGAAGAATATGATCATGTTGTAGATATAGAAGAACATGTCTCATCTCTATGGTGGCTTCCCTGCCCAAATGATTCAAAACACTATCTCTCTTTGCATTTTGATACACTACTTAGTTCATATCTTTTGTTTCCTTGATCTTGAAATATCTTGAGATACTACTTTTATCCTTCTTTTTTTTGTTGAGAAAATAGGAAATTTGGAATAAATGATGAAATGTGTGTAAGTACAGAGGGTAGGCTCCCCCACAATAGAAGGTACAAAACAATTCTCCAAATCCAATGGAAGGATAACTAGGGGGAAATGAAGGCACATAATAGAGAAATAACATCCTACTACTCTACAGAGGTTTCAAACGAGAAAATCAGACAATGTGAAGATCAATGGGTACACATCAAAAAAAGCATCAATACGTACATCTTAGAACCATCTCAAACCTAGTGCTCGAGTACAACTTTAGCAGAGATTCTCTTCATTTACTAGGAGAGGTAGATCTGAGATGCTCAGATAGACAGAAGTTCTCAGCAAGAGTAGAGGTAGTACCACCAATACATTGAAGACCTGCTGCTCTGATGCCTTGAACAAATTTATAATACAAAGAGCTGCAATTCTACTTCATAATAGCCTGGTTTCTCAATCTCCATATAAACCACAAAGCATGTTCTCTCTAGATATTCCACAGAGGATAGTCAAATCTACTGCAATAGCCAAGTAAAGTTTCTTTGTAACTCAGATTGACCTACAAGCTTTGATAAATATTCTGAAAATATCTCTAGTTGGCCTGAGCATGCCTACAGTGGAAGAATAAGTGGGGGATGTCCTCCTCGGAGCCACAAAACACACATACTCCATCATAAATTCCAAATTGACTGGCTTTCGAACCACACCATACAACCTTGTGAAGAATCAACCACATAAGATAAGAATGTTTAATGATGTATGGTATGTTCCAAAGGGTTCTAAATCTCTGCTACTACTGTGAGGAGTTCCAGCTAATCTTCCATTTGTTTTTGAGCTTGTGTAAGATCATATAGACAGAGCCTCTATTTACCTTGTATCTACTCAGCATATCTTTTTGCACTTTAGATAATTTAATAGGTCTTCTTTGGGAACATTCAGACAGTTTCCTGATCAACATGTCTTGATGATGCATCAAGGCGTGCAAACAACCAACAGATAAGTCAGGTGTCTCAGAGAGATGTTCAGCACACAATACCTGCACACCATCAGTGAGGTCCTTCCACAACACAAAGCCATGTTTCAAACATTCCTGCTCCTTTCTCTCTAGATTTCCATTATTCCAAAGAGAGAGCCAACCTGTCCAAATATTTTCCTACATAAAGAAGTCGGTGTACAGAAAAAACTTAAAATGAGGAGAATAACTCTTTTTAATATTCATCCAAGCATGCCACATCCTACAAGTAAGACTAGTGCCCATAGGAGAGTAAGACTAGGGTGAGATCAGAATATCCCACAGGTTGTGATTTTTCCAAGACTTATAATCTTTCAGGCTAAACTTGCAAAGGTTTCTTTTGAGAAGAATAGCCCAGATATCTAAGGACTCAATTGATCTAACTATCCACTTAGCAACAAGATAAGTGGCCATCTTTATAGGGTGACAGATTCCAAGACCTCCTTCATTTTTTGGGAGGCAACAGACATTCCAGGAAACCTTAGGAATGTTGTTGTGGTGGGCACTACCTCCCCAAAGGAATCTTCTTGCTAGGGTAGCCATCTGGTTAAAGTGTTTTTTGTTAGGCATCCAGCAAGACAAGAAGTAGATCAACGAGGGGAGAAGGTAGTGGTTGAGCACAAAGACCAATGAGAAAGGGAGGATTGACAATCATACTATCTCAAAATCTTATTCTTAAACTTGTCCAAGACCCATTCGCACCTTTGATGAAGGGAAACTTGGAACCCCATAGGAACGCCAAGGAGTCTAAAGAGCTCACCATCCTTGATGATGTCACATCCTAGAGCACTAATACAATCACGCACAATGTTGGCACAAGATCTAAAGGCAATCAATTTTGGGGCAATCAATCGGCACATCTTTAGTGAACGTGAGGCATCGGGAAGGCCCTCTTGGCTTATTGGAGCCTATAAAAGCAATGGAATAGTCCTCATTGGGGATACATAGAGATACAGAGAGGTATAGAGCTTATTTTAGGCATCTCTTTTTGTCCTCTCTTTGCACACTCTGGCTACAAGCCTACTGTAGGAAGTCACTCTGTGGTGAGGATACAGAGCGCGGACTTCCGAGTGGAGGGGTAATAGCACTGTAGTGTAAAGAATTGGCTTCGTTTTGTCATTCAGTTTGGGTCAGTGGTATTTCCATGCTCTTCCATTAGAGCAAGTCTTCATACCTTTGTATTGAGTAGTGCAAGTCTTCATCTAGTTGTGTTCATTTTATTGGACGAATCTCTTGTATTGTTTTTGTTTTGTTTTGGATTGACATGTCAGCAGAGAGCATCTACTTTTGGAGCATTTCCTTTGCCTACATTGTAATCATCTGTTCCAGCTAAGGAGTGGTTTAGTCTTCCACTATTGTCATTTGTCTTCTCCTTGAGTATTTACAATTCTGTATAATCATTGTTATCTGCCTGCTCATAGAAGTATGAAAGGGTATATTTCCCTAAGGAGAACCTCCCTTGAGTAGGCGAAGTACTGGAAGTGCATGGTGCATGCTCCTACTAAAAGTAGATACCCGAGTACCTCCTCTACAATAAGGCATACTGAGCCACACACACTCAACAACACCTGTGAAAGCTGCCCTATACTAAGCCTCACAATTGGAAGTGGCTACAAGGAGGCCCTATACTTAGACAGTATGTTCATAGGCTACAAGGCTCGACTTCAAGAGGGGCCATATGTAATTGAGCTAGAGAATTGTTCTCCTTTGGTACGCTTAGACTTTGAAAGGATCAAGCTTTACACAAATATGGTATAACTAGCTCATGCTATGTTCGACACAATCCGTCCTTTCAATAAAAAAAAACGTACTTAAAATTAAGTTACATTTCAAATGACTATTGGAGATACTGGAGCAATTAGTCACAAAACCCTAAACTTTAGAAAAAAATAGAGGCTCAAGATAATGGAAGTGGAAGAAAATGATCACCTCCAAAAGAAAGTTTTACTCAAATTTTTTTGGATGATGGAATCCCTTCATCTATAAATCACCACTTCGAGGAGCTCTTTGGAGAAATACAAGAGCAAAAATGAGCCAAGGACAGAGAGTATCCTACTCTGATTCCCAAAATAGATGATCTTCATTATCAATTATGTCAAGATAATTCCTCTAGCTATGAAGAGAAACAAGACATGCAATCAAGTGAAGGATTCATCTTCAAATCTAATTCCTTACAAGAATTGCCTGATTTTACAAGCCCTTGGGAGTCTATGTCTATTGAAATGAAAACTCCCACAAGGATGAATAGAAACAAAAAATCCATCATAGCTAGAATCACAAAAGTAGAAAAAAATGCTAAAGTGTAGCAACATCTCAGTTTAGAGGAACTAGTAGAAATCAAACCTGAGTTATGGAAGCATGAAGCAAATCCATTCCCGATGGTTGCTTGTTCTCACTCTCAACTAGGATGAGAAATAAAGGTGTCAAAAAAACCCATAGATAATAGAGGAGATATGAGTGAAGGAGAGGAAGGAGATACTTATCTACCTTTCACATACCACAGCTACAAGATTAGGGTAATCCTAGACTTATAGGAGTTTCCATTGCCTTCAAATCTTTATGGAAAAGATGAGGCAAAGCAGCTCTAAGACCTACTAGAATGAATTTACAATAGGCAAATGAACATATAGAGAAGACTTATTTGCTGCCACTAACGTTGTCCAAGAGACATGTATTTTCTGAACTCATGAGAACCTAAGGAGACGCCTAACGTTGCTAGGAGCCCAGCCTCCATTCAATGTTTAAACTTCCTTTATGGTGGTCCATGAACTTTAAATTGTTTAGGCAAGTGGGCCACTTGAGAAAAGTTGACCCATTTGGTACAAATTTTTCAATCAAAGGTCCGACATCTAATGTTAGTGGTCCGTCTATCTCCTTTTCGATGCCTTGAGAGGACATAGATGCATCTCAAGCTGTATATGTGTGCTATGTCTTACTTCATGTCGCCGCTTTCCATTTGTTTGCATTTCTTTGTTAAACAAAAGGATGTTGTCACGGCAAGTCATTCAACCCATTGGATGCGGTTAGCGACTCCATGAGAACTCGTCTGCATTGAAAGGCACTACCTTACGCCGCTAGACCCATGGTTTCTTAGCTATATGGTTGCGCTTTAACTCAATGTCCCCCGATCCACAATCACCTCGATCCCACCAGGACATGTGCCATTGCCTGTACGTCTACTACCTCTCTCCTCGCTGAGCCACTGCATCTGTACTGTGCCATCATGTGCAAACTATGCAACATCCTACTCTACACTTGACGCACTCCTCAGGTCATCTATAGATAGAGCGCGACCGCGCAGTTGTATGATCTGTCCTTTTGTTGTTGCAGATCATGTGCGTGTGTCCCAAAGGCTGCAGACAGCCTGCATTACCACTCAGCCTCAATCTTTGTTCTCCTTTGTACTAAATGCTATATGTCCTTCTGCACCTTCCTTATTGTTTGGAGTTTTCCGTTGGCTGTCCGGTCCATGACCATGTACTTAGATGAAGAGACACTAAGAATTGTTTCACTTTCACGTCTGATAAAGCATGCAAACAACACAAGGAAGATAAGAGACGTTTTAGGTTATATGCATATGTATAGGTTGAGGAAAAAACTCCTAAAGAGGGCAAAACATGCCCCAAAGGTCCTAGTGTGTTCACACATATCTCCACCTAAATATATCAATAAATCCCTCTAGGATTAACATGGTGAATGAGGAGCTCGCATTCATGTATAAGGAAGTGCCAAGCTATGTGGAATGAATCCACAAAAGGAAGTAGACTAAAGCATGTTGCATAGTTCATGGACCACCATAAAGTAAGTTTAGACATTGAATGGAAGTTGGGCTCCTAGCAACATTAGGCGTCTCCTTAAGTTCCCAAGAGTTCAGAACATACATGTCTCGAGACAACATTAGTGGCAGCAAATGCGTCTCTCTCGACAATCTCATTAGTACTCCTTTATCATTAGTACTCCTTTATCATTAGTACTCGTTTATCATTAACATTCATGATGCCACCTTTCCAACATATTTGCAATGATTAAAATCATGAAAGGACAAGTTTGTACTTGGAAGAAAAATCGTTTCTTCTCCACATTCTAGGGTTGTCTCACTAGAATTTTTCGCAAAACGAAGAAAAGCATTCATTGAAACTTCCTTCTCTTCTTTCTTACTCTTACCTCTAAGTATCTTCTCTCTTTCTTTCTCTCTCTCTCTCGCTCTCTCTCTCTCTCACTCTCTCTCTCTCTCCTCCCCTCGCTTATCTCTCTCTCCCCCTCCCTCCCTCTCTCTTCCTCTCTCTCCATCTCTATCTCTGTCTCTCTCTCTCTCCTATCTCTCTCAAAGCTTCTCTTCTCTCTCTCAATCTCTCTCCATCTCTATCTTTCTCTCTCTCTCTCTCTGAGAATAAGGATGTGTCTTCTTCTCTTATATATTTCGAGGAGCTAAAGATTGTTGTTTACACATGATTATAATGCCTTCATAAGATGGAGGATCACTCATTTCTTTATCATGTGTGCAACTCGACATAGGAAATTCGATGGCTCTCAATTATGAACAAAAGAAATCTTAAATGCAAATTAAAATCATCAACATTGAAGAGATGATAATGCTTTGATGCAAGGAAGATGATAGATCTTCTAGAGGAAGATTTGGAATTATTTATGACTAGTATATATATGTAGGTCAATGTAGGATTCACCAAGTAACGAACATTATAGATCAATAGATACATATCACTTAAAGGTACAAAACACGTAGGGTAGGCAATTAAAGAAAAATAGATGATCAAGCAATCAGGATTAAAGCACAAAATATTTATAGATTATATTCATTCTTGAATATGAGCTCTACAAATTTCATTACGTTTTTAATTTTCTACATGATTTTGGATAGGATCACTATTGGTATGAAGATATGGTATCCTCGTACATACGTGAAGGGACTCATGATGGAATGCATTGATTTAGTCTCCTCTAGTGTTTTATGGATTGGTTTCCATTGGAGAGGTACAAAACACATAGGTTAGGAAATGAAAGAAAAATACATGATCAAACAATTAAGAGTGAACCACAAAATGTTTGTAGATTATATTCATTCTTGAATATGAGATCCACAAATTTTAATTACATTCTTAATTTTCTACATGATTTTGGATAGGATCCCTATTGGTATTAAGATATTGGTATCCTCGTACATCTGTGAAGGGACTCATAATGGAATGCATTGATTTAGTCTCTTCTAGTGTTTTATGGATAAGTTTCCATTGGAGGTGTGGTACCTTTCTATGTGAGCTATCGTTGAGATTGAATTTGGTAGTTACCCCTAGATGCAGCGAGTACAAAGAATTAATTCCCCAATCTTATAGTATTTGTGATTTCCTTGTGAATGGTCTACCTAAAATCATCTCATAGACATGATTCTTCCCCAATTCATTGATGGAAAAAGTGTGCTCAAACTCTACACCACAATCAGTGAGGATCATATTTTCTAGAAATCCTAAAGTCTTCTCTATATGTCCATCTGCCTATTGTAGATTCATTCTAGTAGGTCTTAGAGCTTCTTTGCCTCATCTTTTCCATAAGGAGTTGGTGGCAATGGAAACTCCAGTTGACAACATGATTGCTCCTACTTCATCTACATTTGTATCCGCATGAGTGCATCTCCATTTTGTATCCAGGAGGCACTCCATTTCTAGTTTATTTCAATTTCCTTTGTATTTGGATACCTTGCCATTTGCTTCTACGAGTTGTATTCATTCTCCTTTCAAGGGCATTATCCCACATGACATGTACATTGAAGAGCCCCTCCCAAATCTATATAAGGAGGGCCTCTCCCCCATTTGTATTTGGTTAGAAGCTTGAGGAGCCTACTCCATGCTCTTGGCAAACTCATTTCTAATCCACATGAGTTTACCCATTTCATGGTCTACTCATTTTGTCTCACACACACTCTCTCTTTTGTGAGTACTCTTCTTTTCATTTTGCTTCCATGGGTGTACTCTCTACATGGTATGCGAGCACCAGGTGGAGGTCTTGGTGGTGCGTTTGGTCATTGTTTTGGTGGTGGTGCTAATAGAGCTTGGTGGTGTCGCTCTCCACTTGTTGGAAGAGGTCTTTTGCCATCATCTTGTGCTGTCTTTGGGTACTACATTGCCCATTTTGCACCTTCCCACCCTTTCTTTCATCATTGATTCGAGAAAATGGTTCCCCTCAATCCCTCTTTAACCATGAAATCTAGTAGTTTTGCAGATGAAGAGACACGAAGAATTGTTTCACTTTGAGTTCTGCTGAAGCATGCAAACAACACAAGGAAGATAAGAGATATTTTAGGTTATAGGCATATGTATAGGCTGGGGAAAAAAAATCCTAAAGAGGGAAACACATGCCCCAAAAGTCCTAGTGTGCTCACGCATATCTCCACCTAAATATATCAATAAATGCCTCTAGGATTAATATGGTGAATGAGGAGCTCGCATTCATGTATAAGGAAGTGCCAAGCTATGTGGAATGGATCCACAAAAGGAAGAAGACTAAATCATGTTGCATAGTTCATGGACCACCATAAAGTAAGTTTAGACATTGAATGGAAGTTGGGCTCCTAGCAACATTAGGCATCTCCTTAAGTTCCCAAGAGTTCAGAACATACATGTTTCGAGACAACATTAGTGGCAGCAAATGAGTCTCCCTCGACAATCTCATTAGTACTCCTTTATCATTAACATTCATGATGCCACCTTTCCAACATATTTGCAATGATTGAAATCATGAAAGGACAAGTTTGTACTTGGAAGAAAAATTGTTTCTTCTCCACATTTTAGGGTTGTCTCACTTGAATTTTTTGCAAAACGAAGAAAAGCATTCATTGAAACTTCCATCACATAGGCTAGGATACAAAACATAACACTAAATGGATAACCAAGACAATGTACAAAGATAAGAGAAATTTTAGGTTATAGGCATATATAGAGGTTGGGGGAAAAAACTCGTAAAGAGGGAAAAACATGCCCCAAAGGTCCTAGTGTGTTCACAAACATCTCCATCTAAATATATCAATAAATTTCCCTAGGAGTAACATGGTGATCGAGGAGCTCGCACTCATGTATAAGGAAGTGCCAAGCTATGTGGAATCAATCCACAAAAGGAAGTAAGACAAAAGCATGTTGCATAGTTCATGGACCACCATAAAGTAAGTTTATACATTGAATGGAGGCTGGGCTCCTAGCAACGTTAGGCGTCTCCTTAAGTTCTCAAGAGTTCAGAACATACATGTCTCGGGACAACGTTAGTGATAGCAAATAAGTCTCTCTCGACAATCTCATAAGTACTCCTTTATCATTAGTACTCGTTTATCATTAAAGTTCATGATGCCACCTTTCCAACATATTTGAAATGATTAAAATCATGAAAGGACAAGTTTGTACTTGGAAGAAAAATTGTTTCTTCTTGACGTTCTAGGGTTGCCTCACTTAAATTTTTTGAAAAAGGATGCAAAGCGTTCATTTAAACTTCCTTCTCTTCTTTCTCACTCTTACCTCTAAGTATCTTCTCTCTTTCTCTCTCTCTCTCTCTGTCCCTATTGCTTATCTCTCTCTCTCCCTCCCTCCCCCTCTCTCTCTCTCTCCCCTGTCTCTCTCAAAATTTCTCTTCTCTCTCTCTCTCTCTCTCAGAATAAGGATGTGTGTTTTCTCTCATATATTTCGAGGAGCTAAAGATAGTTGTTTACACATAATTACAATGCTTTCATCAGATGGAGGATCACTCATGCTTAAACATGTGCAACTCGATATAGGAAATTTGATGGCTCTCAATCATGGACAAAAGAAAGCTTAAATGCAAAATAAAATCATCAACATTTAAGAGATGATAATGATTCGATGCAAGGAAGATGGTCAATTTTCTAGAGGAAGATTTGGAATTATTTATGACTCGTATATATATATATATATATATATATATATATATATATATATATATATATATATATATATATATATATATATATATATATACATATATATATATATATATATATATATATATATATATATATATATATATATATATATATATATATATATATATATATATATATATATATAGGTCAACGTACGATTCACCAAGAAATGAACATTATAGATCAATAGATACGTATCACTTAAAGGTACAAAACACTGGGGTTAGGCAATTAAACAAAAATAGATGATCAAACACTCAAGAGTGAAGCACGAAATATGTTAAGATTATATTCATTCTTGAATATGAGATCTACAAATTTTAATTACATGTTTTATTTTCTACATGATTTTGGATAGGATCACTATGGGTATGATGATATTGGTATCCTCGTACATCCGTGAAGGGACTCATCATGGAATGCATTGATTAAGTCTCTTCTAGTGTTTTATGGTTTCCATTGGAGGGGTGGTACCTCTCTATGTGAGCTATCCTTGAGATTGAATTTGGTAGTTACCCCTAGATGTAGCAAGTACAAAAAGTTAATTCCCCAATCATATAGTATTTGTTATTTCCTCATGAGTGGTCTACTAAAATCATCTCATAGACATGATTCTTCCCAAATTCATTGATAGAAAAAGTGTGCTCAAACTCTACACCACAATTAGTGAGGGTGATTCCTTCTAGAAATCCTAAAGTCTTCTCTATATGTCCATTTGCCTATTGTAAATTCATTCTAGTAGGTATTAAAGCTGCTTTGCCTCATCTTTTCCATAAAGATTTGGTGGCAATGGAAACTCCTACTTCTAAGTCTAGGATTACCCTAATCTTTTAACTGTGGTATGTGAAAGGTAGATAAGTATTTCCTTCCTCTCCTTCACTCATATCTCCACTATTATCTATGGGGTTCCTCTAAAGTGAGATGATGCTACAATTTACTGTTTTTTTCTACTTTTGTGATCCTAGGTATGATGGTATGATGGGTTTTTTGCTTCTAATCATCTTTGTGGGAGTTTTGATCCGAATAGACATAGATTCCCAAATGCTTGTAAAATTAGGCAATTCTTGTAAGGAATTAGATTCGAAGATGAATCCTTCACTCGATTGCATGTCTTCTTTCTCTTCATAGCTAGAGCTAGAAGAAAGTCTCAAGGAAACTAAAAAGAATAAGGTAGAACTTGCATGTCAAACATCCTCTGAGACATATTGGCCATTCAATCCACCACTTCATACCCTTTGATCCATTTCCACCTCAAGTCGGAGCAAGATGAGTCCTAGAACATCCTACTCTCGAGGTCTTAGACATAATCTTCATACCCTACAACGCTTGACTTCAAGAGGGGCCAAGTGTAATTGAGCTAGAGAAATGTTATCCTTGGGTAGGCTTAGACCTTGAAAGGACCAAGCTTTGTGCAAATATGGTATAAATAGCTCATGCTATGTTCGACACAATCCATCCTTTCAATCAGAAAAACCTAATTAAAAGTAAGTAACATTTCAAATGACTATCAAAGATACTAGAGCAATTAGTCACAAAACCCTCAACTTTAGAAATAAAAGAGGCTCAAGATAATGGAAGTGGAAGAAAAAGATCACCTCCAAAAGAAAATTTTATTCCATTTTTTTGGATGATGGAATCCATTCATCTATAAAGTAGTACTTCTAGGAGCTCTTTAGAGAAATACAAGATCAAAAATCAGCCAAGGACAGAGAGTATCCTACTCCAATTCCCAAAATAGATGATCTTCATTATAAATTACGTTAAGATATTTCTCTTCTCTCTCACAATCTCTCTCTCTCTCTCTATCTCTCTATCTTACTCTTTCTCCCCTTTGTGTACCCTTTTTGTTGTCTATATCCCTCTATCTCATCATTTTCTTTCAATATTTCTCTTCTCTCTCTCAATCTCTCTCTTTCTCTATCTTTCTCTCTCTCTCTATCTCTTCCTCTCTCTCTCTCTAATAATAAGGATGCATGCTCTTCTCTTCTATATTTCGAGGAGCTAAAGATTTTTTGTTTACACATGACTACAATGCCTTCATCACACATAGGATCAATAATGCTCTAACATGTGTGCAAATAGAGATTGGAAATTTGATTCTTAATCATGAAGAAATGAGTGCTTAAATGCAGATCAAAATCATCTCAATCCAAGAGATGATGATCATTGGATGCAAGGAAGATGGTGGATTTTCTAGAGGAAGGTTTGTAATTATTTATCACTTATATATATATATATATATATATATATATATATATATATATATATATATATATATATATATATATATATATATATATATATATATATATAGAGGTTAATTTAGGACTCACAAGGTAATGAAAGTTATAGATCAATAAATACGTATAGCTTCAAGGTAGAAAACATGTAGATTAGATAACTAAAAAAAATATATTATCAACTAGTTAAGAGTGAAGCATGAGAATATTTCAGATTATTGATATAGGTTGTGGATAATATATAGAAACTATGACTCGTAGAAGGATGATCACGAAGTATAAAAGATAAACTTCTCCATACACCTAAAGAATCAAATCATAAGATAAGAGTGAACTCCATTTTATTGTTCTAAATTTATCGGTATCTTTCATTCAAGTCTTTGTTGAGTTAAAATTTAGCCAAATATACGAATTGTGAAGTTGTAAGAGAAAACAAATTATGCTATTCACAACGAATCCTCCACATTTTGAGTGAAATTTGATACAAAACAATCATTCATAGACGATCATTTAAGATTGTTCTCTAGATTACCTTATTATTTAACCAATTGACCTTTGATTGTATTCATTCTTGAATATGAGATCTAGAAATTGTAATTGCATTGCTCATTTTCTAAATGACTTTCGATAGGATCACTATTGGTATGAAGATATTTAGGAATTGAAGAAACATGGTTAATTGTTCTATGTGTGATTTTTTTGTTGTTACTAAATGATTTTCCAAGTCTAATTGAGCTTGCAGGAAGTAAAAACAACTTCGAATTACTAGAGAAATACTTGAGACGTTCTCTCACACACCATTGACTCATCTCTTATTGAGAGAGAGGAGATAACATGATTTTAGGAATAGTTACACTTACAACATGCATTACCTTGTGAAGATGCATATAAGGATGGCAAACATATTTTAAATATCAAAACTTTTTGAAAACAAATCGATGATATTACAAGAGATTTAGAGGAATATAATCAAATGGATTTGATACCCTAACTTAATCACTTTAAAAAACTCATGCAACAACATGTTTTACTTGAGAAATTTCAATGAAAAAATGGTAATGCATATATGAAATGGTTCTACAAGAGATAGACGTTGGCTTAAATCTATGTCCATAAATAGTACATGGAATGATTTTAAGATACATTTTCTTATTGAATTTTTAATATGGGATTATTGAAAACAAATCATGTATCGGAAATGAGCTCATAACCTATAGGATAGCTTTATGATGGGCTAACCACTTGCCCCAAAATCCATGGTTGATTATTAATTCCTAATCCTCCGTCTCACGGTGTGGTTCATCCCTTCCATGTCATTGCTTGACACAAACACTCTCTTTCCATTCTAGAGTTCTTTTCCCTCAATGATCAATCCCCGATCTCCCATTGAATTGATGATCTCAACCATGCAAAGTCTCTTGAACTTTCTTGTTCTCAACATTGGTCTCTTGTACCTTTCCTTTCTGCTTCCTGACCATTTGCCAATAGAATTTCCCTGCTCTCAACCATGGTGGCTTGAGCCTTTCCTTTGTTCTTCGTGGATACTTACCTGGAGACATTCATTTCTCTCAACTTCGTATCTTGACCCTTGCCTTTCTCCTTCTTTCCCACTAGCCTATGGCCCAGCCTTGCTCTTAACCTTCGTCTCTTGAAGTTGGTTCTTATCCATGCAGGGTATCTTGGATCCTCAATATATTGCTTCCCTTATGATTCTCAATTTGAGAGCCTTCCAATGATATCTTACATTTCTAGATCCTCCCTACAAGTTGGGGGATACACTCTAATCATTGATTGCCAAATCTTTGAAAAAGATGTGTGCACCTTTCATCCACCTTGCCCTAGGCTACCTGCAAGGCTCTCATACCAACTGTGGGAATTGAACTCATGAACTACCAACTACGAGGATGATGGGCTAACCACTTGCCCTGAAAGACATGGTTGAGGATTACTTCCAAATTCTCCCTCTTAGGGTGTGGTTCAACCATGCCCTATCTATCATTTCTTGAGTCTAACAACGTGTTACCTATCTTAAATGGATTGAATCTTGTCACTTCGAGATGCACATCATCTCGAGTTTGACTAAATTGAGGTGAAACACAATTGCTTGGTACAAAATAATAGAATAACCATAGAGCCAAATAAATTAAAACATTTCCTAAGAATTATTTATTTATCCCAAATTAGACAATTAGAATCAATTCATGAGGATTAGACTATTTTTGAATCCACTTAGTTACAATTGAAGGATAGCAATCAATGGCTTGTTTTTATATTATCTCTAGATATCTCTTTTTATAAACTAGCACATGTTCATGCCCTTGCATCCTTTCCCCTCTAGATTGATGGCTCCCCCCTTTGCACATGAGAACATATGCCCCTACTATAAAACAAAAAACTTCTTAAATCAAACAAATTCTCCACTTTATGTGGATCCCAATCCCCATTTTAGAGAGGAAGTTTTTCCCAAATTTACTTATGTACAGTCAAAAAACCCAAGCAAAGCTCTAAAGTATAAATTCGTGTAAGCATGTGTTGATACACAATTTACATGCACAAATATTGTAGCACACATATTGCACAAGCATATAAATTTATGAATATATACACATACTTTATTTCTTACTCACCATTTCACCTAGTCAAATAAGCATTCTTGCATCCATCTACACACACATTCCGATTCATCAAAAGAGACATATAAAAATAATCATAGGCACACATAGATGCGCACATACATGCACTTTTGTACATGCATTAACGTATACCATGAAGGCTCTCTTACACACACGTTTGTACTATACTCGTTTTTTAGGTACAAATAGTATATCCATTGACAAAAAAGGACCAAATCCATATGATAATCAATGGAAGATGAGTCCAAGCATAGATGGAATATGATCATGATATTATACACATATCCATGCTTTCATCAATATGTTTTCAGTCACTTGTTCAAAGGAATGGATCACTAGAAATCACCTTAGAGCACAAAAATGGCAAAATAAAGGATTCTATAGGGATTTCAATTAGTTGTGCTTAATCTAGACTAATGTTGTTCAATCCTTTAAAAATTTACATGTAGATTCATTTAAAACATATCTCACCAAAATATATTATTTATGGAAGAGATAGGAAGTTCATGTGAACATCATGAAAAGTGATATGGCTCAAAATTTTTGCCCCTCAGGCCTTCACTGATTTTCAAGTTCTCTCTCTTGTTCTCAACCTATATAATGTGTGGTTAGGACTTCTTGCACTTTTTTACTCCTCTCCATAGTGGACTTGCTTCTCTCTCCCTCATAATTCTAGACGCTCTTCTCATGGAGAACCTCAATCCAAACACTCTCACTGATCTTTCATCAAGACGAACTATATGTGATAAGCTCCATATCAATATTGAAATCACTCATTAGTATGCAAGAACAAAAAAGGTATTTCAAAGAGCTTTACAATCTTGTGAAGATGCATTGTGTAAAAATGGAAAGAGAGCATATTGATATATGTATAGATGGAGTCGTTCATCCATTTGAACCACAAATTGGAAGGTATTCACCATTTGAAAATCTCCATGATCTAATAAGATTTGTAGGAGATGGTGATGAAAGTTTACGTGGATATTGTTCACGGATTTGGGAGTTTTCAAAGAACTATATGCAATGCATAAACTATTTGAAAAATGTTCTACATCAGAGAGACTTACAATAGAGGGATGTAGAAAGAAATTTGTTACGTTTATCTTTTGAGTTAAAAGCTTTTGAAAGAATTGAAACAAACTCCTATAGGATTGAGAATGTGTTCAAAATGAGTAGAGCAGTTTTTAGATTTGGCTGAAAAACCTTTCTCAAAAAAAATAAGAGAATGAATATTATCAGAGATAATGTAAGAAATGTGCTAGATTTAAACATATTGAGAATCCTTGAGCAAGTTTTTTTAATGAAATTATGAGTCAAAATGATGTTATAAAACTATTGAAACTGAATGAAAATATATGCTTGAAATGGTTTAGTTTTCAAAAACTCATGAAAGAAATAAATTTGTTGCTAGGACCACCTCAAATTTAGGAGGCTTTTGATGGAGTTGGATTGACTAGAAATGTTTATGGAGCATTTTCAAATTGTTTGTGTGAATTTTTTAAATTTAATAAATTAAAATGCTTTCAATTGTCTAGAACTTATCCTGTAGGAAAATGTCAGCTCTACATGAATAAGGAAATCACATCTATATTTGGTGATTATAAACACATTCACAGTAACATGCTTGATGATTAAGTAAAACAAGCTTTAGATTTCACTTACAATGCATTTAACAATTTTGCAGCATAATCTTCTTTTGAATGGTCCATTGTTTGCAAAAAAGGAAACACACTCAAGGCATGGAAAATTCCAATTACCAGCACTACAGCATATGGGAGGCATACCGATGCTACCCATACTTACATGTTGATATATTTAGGTAGTGATGTGTGTGAACACACTAGGACCGCCGGGGCACTTTTTTCCCTCTTTAGGAGGTTTTTTTCCCTTGGCTTGTACATACGCCTATTGCCCTAATGGGCTACTTATCTTTGTATACTCTCTAGTAATACATTCAGTATTGTGTGTTGTGCTCCAAGCTTTTTCTTCTTCCTTGTGTTGTTCGTGTGCTTCTGTAGACGTCTAACTCCAACAATTGGTATCAGAGCAGCTCGTCACTTCATCTAGGGCATCGTCGACACTCCTCCGTTTGTAGTCTCAGATTCGCACGAGATTTGGTGAGCATACTCAGGGTGTTTCAGAGATCAAAACAACTTTGCTTTGTGGTGTCGAAATCGTGATCTGAGCTCGTTTCGGCCTCCGAACGCACTATCACAGCACTTGTGCAGGCTATTTCGTCTTTTTGTGCCAAAGGTATATACCTATTTTGGTCCGCCAGTATAAGCATCTCAAAGTCTGCTACAGGTTTAGCAAAACTCATCTAGGCAGCTCCGTTCAACTTTTTGAGATATAGTCAACTTTTTGCATCAAGGTATTTTAGTCACCGGCCATGGCTAAAAGTAGTGATGTATTCTATATGTTGGATGTTGAGGATAAGTTGGATGGTACCAACTACCCATTATGGGCTTATATGATGGGACATGTATTGGTTGCAAAACGATTGTGGAACATTATGCAGGGTGTTGAAAGACGTCCTGCTACACCTGTAACAATAGGTACTACAAATACAGGTGCTTGAGCTGATGGAGATGGTGTCGAAGATGATATTGTGCAGATTCTTGTTCGTGTTGTCTGCTACACCTACTATAGAGCAGATTCGTTGGGATGGCAGAGATGCACAGGCACATGCATTGATATCTTTGTCTACCAAACGTGCCATTATTCCTTATATTCGCTCTTGCAGAACAACTAAGGATGCTTGGGATACACTTACCATATTGTATCAAGCTAGGAATGAGGCTCATGTTGCTTACCTCCGAAAACAGTTGGAGAGTGAGCACATGAATGAAGGTGATTCTATGGAAAGTTCCTAACAAAGATCAAAGACTTGAAGGAACAGTTAATTTGTACTAATGAGGTTATACCAGATAGCTCACTTGTGTAGACCGTTCTGAATGGTCTTCCTGGTTCATATCAGAGTTTTGCTTCTACTCTTCGGTGATGATGAAAGGCAATCTAAATGCCTTGTCATTTGAGGAGTTAATCTCTGTTTTGTTGCAGGAAGATCAGTCCAGACAGAACAGGTCCATTATGCATGTTGCAGATCAAGCTTTCTTGGCTAGTCAGAGGGGCAAAGGAAAATGGAGTTCTTCTACTAGTAAGCAGAAATCTACAAATGCTGCACATTCGAAGAACCAAGAGAAAGATGAGAAAAAATCAGAAAAGCAAAAATTATTTTGTAAGTACTGTAAAGGGAATGATCATATCATAAAGAATTGTCCAAAACTGGCTCCAAAAGAGGCAAAGAAGAAAGAGGTTGGAATGGTCATTGCAGAAGCCTCTCCACCAAAAATGGAGTCTGCTAATCTTGTGAAGGAAGAAGAATGGGCGTTCACTACTGTCAAAGTACCAAACATCTGAGTCTATTGCATGTCTACAGTAGACTCAGATGTTTGGTACTTTGACAGTGGGGCGACCAAACATATTACCTCGCAGCGCAGTTTCTTCTCTTCACTCGAGCCTGCCCCTACAAGGAATACTGTTACATGCGTCAACAACTCCTCTTATCCTGTTATGGGAGTTGGTAAGATCATTTTGACTACTGTTGATGGTAGTTATATCACTTTGTTAGATGCTTTATTTGTGCCAGGGATCAAGAAGAATCTGTTATCAGTTTCTGCATTAGCAAAGATCGGCTTGGTTATGAAATTTGTTGATGACAGATGTACAGTTCATGATCTGTCAAATGGAGATGTTATTATTGCTTCTGGCATTTTATGCCGTGGCCTGTATAAGCTCATAGACTATGAAAGATCTAAAAATGATTTGGCATGTGTAGTAAATGACTCTTAGGCTATGTCAGATCCAAAGCTTTGGCATGCACGCTTTGGTCATATGAATTTTGCTAGTTTGCTACGCCTGCAAAAATCTGAAATGGTGTCCTCTTTGCCCAAACTTGAGGCACCTAGAAAACATGTTTGTGAAGGCTGTATTTTGGGCAAAATGCAGCGTTCCTCCTTTCCCAAAGATGGTTTAGTTCCGGCTACACAAAAATTACAGCTTGTACATAGTGATGTATGTGGTCCTATGCAGACACCCTCTTTTGGAAATTACCTTTACTTCGTGACTTTCATTGATGATTTTTCCAAGCATGCATGGGTATATCCACTCAAAGCAAAGTCTGAAGTGTTCATGTGCTTTAAACAGTTTTTGGTTCAGTGGCTCAAAATTTGTCAGCATGTAAAATGGGCACCCTCCGTTCTGATCGAGGGGCGGAATATATGTCTTCTGATTTTAATGCATTTTTGGATGAACGTGGGATAAAACAGCAGTGTACAATGCCATATACACCTCAGCAAAATGGAGTTGCTGAACGAAAGAACAATTCAGTCATGGAGATGGCGAGGTGCATGGTCAAGAGTCATGCTTTACCACATAGTTTCTGGCTTGAGGCTATCATGTGTGCAGCATATGTACTGAACAAGTGTCCCACTAAAGCGTTGTTGGGTACAGTTCTGAAAGTAAAGGCTATCGTCCTTATCATCCATAGACTAAACACATTCTAGTTAGCCGTGATGTTGTCTTTGTGGAAGATGCTATTCAGCCATTGCTTTCATGTACTAAGGACACATCTGTTAGCCCCAAAGACATGTATGATACTTTGGTCCTAATGAGGCAACTTTTGAGCTTTTGTAGGTTTCATATGATGATGTAGATCATTCCATTTCTGATGTAGATTTACATGATGCACTTGTTGATGAGAGAGCTAATATTGAGGAGGCAAAAACTATGCCAAAATGGCTGGTGCAGACTTTGCGTGACAACAAATTAGATGAACCTTTGTCATATTGTACTCGTTCATGCTCTCATAGTGCCTCCTTTGCATTAGATTGCTATGCTATGGCTGCGTCTAGTCTCTCTAATGACAATGAGCCTGTTTCTTTTGATGAAGCACAGAATTCAGAAAATTGGATGGCTGCTATGCAATCTAAATATGATGCTATAATGAAGAATGGTACATGGTCTTTATGTGACTTCCCTCCTGGCAAGAAGGCCATTGGCACTAAGTGGGTATACAAGTTGAAGTGTAAACATGATGGTACAGTTGACAGGTATAAGGCTAGGCTTGTTGCAAAGGGTTATGCACAGGAAAGAGGCATTTATTTTGATGAGACCTTTGCACCTGCATGTCGTATGACTACTGTTCGGAGCATTTCTGCACTTGCAGCCCATCATGGTTGGAATGTACATCAGTTGGACATTAAAACAACATTTATGAATGATGACTTACATGAAGAAGTGTAAGTTTTTCAGCTCTGTGGCTTTGTGTAGAAAGGGCATGAAAACCAGGTGTGCAGGTTAAAGAAGGCATTATATGGTTTAAAAGCAAGCACCACATGCTTGGTATGAGAAGAAACATGCCTATCTGGTTACACATGGTTTTGAGAACAGTCAAACTGAAAGCACCTTATATGTTAAGCGTGCTAATGATGTGCTTTTGATCATTGTTGTCTATGTTGATGACATGCTGCTCTCTTGTACTATTGAGAAGCATATTTCCGATTTCAAGGTTGAATTGCATGCCTCATTTGAGATGTCTAATTTGGAGCATTTGCATCGCTATTTGGGTATTCAATTTATGCAAGTTGATGGTGGAATGGCTTTGTGTCAAAGGAAATATATTGACACATTATTGCAGTGTTTTGGCCTTGAAGACTATAAGCTTATTGCCATTTCTATGGAGACAGGTTTATGATTGAGTCTTCATGATGCTGGAGATGCATTTGATGTTGTTCTCTATCAGCAAGCTATTGGATGCTTGATTTACTTTTGCATTATTCGGCCAGATATTCAGTTTGCTTTCTCACAGATGAGCAGGTTTATGCATTGCCTAGGAGTCGCGCATTGGAAGGTGGTTAAGCGCATCTTTCGCTACTTGAGTGGTACTCGGCTACTTGGGTTGTTTTATTCAAAGGGGGGATCACTACCGTCAGATTTGCATGCTTTTTCAGACTCAGATTGGGCTGGTTGCTATGACATTCATGTGTCCACCAATGGTTTTTGCTTCATGCTTAGTAGCTCATGTATATCTTGGTTGAGCAAGAAGCAGCATACTGTGGCCACTTCCAATTGTGAGGTTGAGTATAGGGCAGCTTTCACAGCGACTGTTGAGTGTGTGTGGCTCAGACACCTTATGGCTGATTTAGGTGTTGGCCAGTCTTTTGCCACCACCATCTTCACTAACAGTTAGAGCGCATTGGCAGTTGTGAGGAACCCTGTGTTCCATGCTCTCACTAAGCATATTGAGGTGCATTATGGCTATGTCCGGGAGAGGTTCTCTACTCGGCAGATCATCTTGGCATAGGTGCCCACGCAGGAGAACATTGCAGACCTTTTCACGAAGGCTCTGCCTAGGGAGAAGTTTGAAGCTTTCCGCAAACCTTTGGGCTTACTTTCTTGTGGAGTGATTTGGCACTTCCTTATACATGAGTGCTAGCTCCTTGCTCATTGCATCACTCACAGGGGGGATTTGTTGATATATTTAGGTAGGGATGTGTGTGAACACACTAGGACTGTCGGGGTACTTTTTCCCCTCTTTAGGAGGTTTTTTTTGCCCGGCTTGTACGTATGCCTATTGCCCTAATGGGCTACTTATCTTTGTACATTCTCTTGTAATACATTCAGTATTGTGTGTTGTGCTCCAAGCTTTTTGTTCTTCCTTGTGCTCTTCTCGTGCTTCGGCAGATGTCTAACTCCAACATGATGGTCATACCCTGATGTCGGTATGACCCTTCGAACTGTTTGGAATGTGCACGCAACCCATACCACTAGTATATGCGCTGGTATATGCATCAGTATATGTGTCAGTATAAGCGTCGGTATATTATCGATGCTGATACGGGTGCTTATACTGACACATATACCAAAGGATATACCGGCACTTATACCGGTGCATAGAGCGAAGCCAAGTTTTAATAGCCCAAGAGAGAAAAGTGGACACTCTCTTCTTCTTTGAATTGCATACAATTATTGTCAAGTTTTCACGCATACATTGTGCTATTCTACCTTCATTGTGATCGTCTTGTGAACACACATACACACACAGAGCTCAGATCTTGCTCTCTCTCAAAACACACATACACATCTCTTTCTCTCTCTCTATCTCTTTCACACATTTTTTAAGTGATGTGCATACTTTTTCACTCTCTCTCTCTCTCTTCATGTTTGTTACACTTATGTGTTCCTCGAGTAGCTTTGATGTGAACCTTTTCCCTATACATGGACACTTTTTACTCTAGTGCTGGCTAGAGGTTTTTTCCCCATGTTACCACATACTTGATACTCTCATATGTGGTGATACTTTGTACTTAGGGAGATTATTAAGCTCTTACTTCAATTCAGTTCATCTATCAATAGAGAGAGCTATTCTAGCCATTATCTTCTCCGTGTGTCTTGCTGCGTTTGTGCTCCTTGTGTGTGCTTCTTGTGTGTCTGTCGCACTTCTAAACACCCATCAGTGGTATCAGAGCACGTTCAACTTTTGCTCAAGTTTCGGTTTTTTGTGTCGCGGCGCGCGTTCACTTTAATAGTGCAAATCGACTTCGAAGCATAGAACTTTGAATTTCAGCAACTCAGAAACATTTCCACCAGGTGCGCTGGGTTTTACCCCCATTTCGAAGCCATTTGTGCAGTCAGAATCGCCATCAGAGTGATGGTTTGTGAGCTGAAATTTCAGCACTCGTTTCAGTTTTCGTTGAAGTGAATATTTTGTCACATTCTTGTTCCCTAGTGAAATGGCGGGCAGCAATGACTTGTTTGGCATGCTTCAAGCTGAAGATAAGCTTGATGGGACCAACTATCCGATGTGGTCTTACATGATGAAGCATGTTCTTGTTGCAAAACAACTTTGGAACATAGTGGCAGATGTAGATCGACGACCGACAAGTGCTTCTACTTCACAATCTACTGTCACAGATGGAGCTTCTTCTTTGAGTACAGATGCTCAAGCTCATGCTTTGATTGCGCTTTCAGTGAAGCGTCATATAGTTCCACACATTCAGTCATGTTCTACATCGAGACAGGCATAGGACACTCTTGCTTCTTTGTATGCCGTGCGTAATGAAGCACGTGTTGCATACTTGAGGAAGCAACTTGAGGATGTCTGTATGGATGAAAATGAGTCAGTGGATGTGTATGTGACACGCATCAAGGACTTGAAAGAGCAATTGGCAAACATAGATGAGATCATTCCGGATGCATCATTCATTTCTACATTGTTGAAAGGATTAATAGAATCTTTTCAAAGCTTTGCTACTACACTTCACTTGGTTGCAAAAGGAAATCCTAATATCTATGCATTTGATGAGGTTGTGTCTCTTCTTTTGCAAGAAGAGCAATCTAGAGTGAATAGGAGTGGTTTGATTGAGGGAACGCAAGCACTTGCTATCTCACAAAAAGGGAAAAGCAAGTATGGTTAAGCTTTGGGTTCATCAAAACCAAAGCCTCAAGCTTCCTCTTCCACTCATTCCTCTAATGATGGTGATTTGACAAAGAAGAAGAGATGAAAATATTGCCGGAAGGCTGGTCATACTATTGATGAGTGTAGAAAGCATGCAAAACGCAATGAAAAGAAGAAGGAATCCAACATGTCTATTGCTGAAAATTCAGCAAATGCAAAGGATGATGAAGCTAACATGGCTCAAGATTTTTGGGCATGTGTTGTTACATGTCATTATGATGCTTCTTTACATTCTAAATATATGGTTGTGAGTGAGGCTGATTCTGATTGGTTCTTTGATAGTGGTGCTTCAAAGCACATAACATCGTGCAAAAGATTTTTTGCCTCTTTGAAAGATGCACCTAAAGGAGGACATGTGGTGTGTGAAAACAATGCCTCTTATCCTATCATTGGAGTAGGAGAAATTGAGCTTACGGCTGCAAATGGAGATGTGATTCTCTTGAAAAATGCATTGTATGTGTGCGGTATCAAGAAGAAATTAATTTCAGTTCTGTTGATTGCCAAAGCTGGACTTTATGTACACTTTGTTGATGATAGGTATATGGTTCATGATTTCAGCAATGGCGATGTTATTGTGATGTCCGGTACATTATGTAATGGTTTGTATTGCATGGATACATACAAGAAGGTTGCCTCGAATGCCTTAGTTGCTTATACTTCTTCCATGGCTGAAATGGAGCTTTGGCATGCTCGTTTTGGTCACTTGAACTTCAATAGTTTGCTCTACTTGCAAAAGAAGGACATGGTTATTGGCTTGCCTACACTTGAGTCCATTGAAAAGCATGCATGTGAAGGTTGCATTCTTGGAAAAATGCATCATGCTTCTTTTCCAAAAGATAGTCACACATGCACTACAAGAAAATTGCAACTTGTTCATAGTGATGTATGTGATCCGGCCAAGACTCCATCTTTTGGGAAGCATGTATATTTTGTTACCTTAATTGATGATGCTACTCGCCATACATGGGTGTATCCTATGAAAGCAAAGAATGAGGTATTTTCTTGCTTCAAAGCATTTTTAGCTATGGATAAAAATTTTTCTTCACAAAAGCTTTTGACTCTACGCACGGATCGTGGTGGTGAGTACATGTCACATGAGTTTAATGCTTTTCTTCGTGAAAGAGGTATTTCACACCAATGTACGGTGCCATATACACCTCAACAAAATGGTGTTTTCGAGCGTAAAAATAGAACTCTTCTTGAATTGACACGATGTATGGTTAAAGGAAAGCATCTTCTTGATAAGTTTCGGATGGAGGCGATCATGTGTGCAAATTATGTGTTGAATCACTGCCCTACAAAAGCATTGAGAGTCATCACTCCTTATGAGGCTTGGAATGGTCATAAGCCTATGATTGGTCATATGTGTGTGTTTGGTTGTTTGGCATATGCTCTTGTGCCATCACAACAATGTCACAAACTTGATGGCGAGGCAAAGAAATGTATATTGTTTGTTATAGTGCTGAAAGTAAGGGATATCAGTTGTACCATCCATTGACAAACACAGTTATTGTGAATGCAAAAGACTGCCAACAGTTAGCTCACAAGATGTGTTCGATACACTCATGCCTTTGTTCCAAAATGGTGCGCTTGACTATGGCCATATAGACCAGCCAACTGAGGTTCAAAGGGCTGAAAATTTCCAACCAAATAGGGCTGAAAATGCAGAGAATTTCCAGCCAAACATGGCTGAAAAATTTCAGTCAAAAAATGTCCAAACTGTTGGAAATTTCCAGCCACATATGGCTGAATATTTGCATCAAAATATGGCTGAAAATGAGCATGAAATTCAGCCCACGCATGATGTACATGTTGAAGATGTATTACATAATGAACACATGTCCATCAAGAGTGCACAATCTATGCCAAAGTGGCTGAAATAAACTTTGCAGGATAGCAAATTGAGTGCACCTTTACTTGGTAGAACAAGATCAAACTCTCACCATGCATAAAGTAATTTTGTGGATTATTCTCTTATTGCTACAGCATGTAATGAAGAGCCACTTTCGTTTGAAGATGCATGTGAGGATCCACAATGGATGAGTGCTATGCAATCATAAATGGATTCCATACATAGGAATGGTACTTGGGAGTTATGTGAATTGCCAAAAGGAAAGAATGCCATTGGTACAAAGTGGGTTTACCAGATTAAGAGAAAATATGATGGTAGCATTGATTGCTACAAAGCTAGATTGGTTGCCAACCGATATGCGCAACAATATGGCATTGAGTATGAGGAAGCTTTTGCACCTACTTCACATATGACTACCATTCATACCGTGGTTTCATTGGCTGCCCATCGAGGTTGGAAAGTGCATCAATTGGACATAAAAACATCCTTCTTGAATGGAGATTTGCAAGAAGAGGTCTATGTGAAGCAACATCATGGATTTGCTATGAAAGGGAAAGAGCATATGGTTTGTTGCTTGCATAAAGCTTTGTATGGTCTCAAGCAAGCTCCACGTGCATGGTATGACAAAATACATAAGCACTTGATTGCTCTGGGCTTCACATGTAGCCCGATTGAAAGCACACTCTATGTACGCAAAAATGGGGCTGATCGTATAGTGCTTGTTCTTTATGTCGATGACATACTCTTGACTGGGTCATGTGATGCAAAACTTGACATTCTTATGGTTGATTTGCAACATACTTTTGATGTCATGTATCTTGGTCTTTTGAGCTACTATCGTGGCATCCAGTTTGTATCTGTTGAGGGGGGAATTGTTATGCATCAAGCAAAGTATGTTGAAAATGTTAGTATATGATCAATGTCTACCCCTCATGATTGTATGCACATTTTGTAAGGCCCCCTTTATGAGGAGAAGCCAAGCATGCATTACCCAATTGATGGGAATCCCAACTTGAATGTTGGATGAAGGTCATATTGGACCATGTAAGATATTATAAGGAAAGGGAGTTATCTGGGTCCCCAATTGTGGGGTCCGGGGCAGCGGTGAGCAGCCCCGGCTGGGGGGTCCAAGGGGGCCAGCGGGCCCCCTGGCTGGGGGGTCCCAGGGGGCCAGCGGGCCCCCTGGTGGGGGTCCGGGGGCAGCGCCCCCGGCGCGACGGTAAAGGGAATATTCCATGGAATATTCCCTGTCGGAGTCAGAAATCATTTATATTTGATAGGTCGGTTCAACCAGTCTAAGCCGTGTATGGCAATTACGCGGGCGGTGGCCGCCCACGCTCTACCGCCCATGTATAGCCGTCCATGGCAGGCCACCCATGATCCTATATATACATGACTTCTGCACTACCTAAGACACCGAGTTGAGCTAGCATACCTCTACCTTGTATCTCCCTATCTAGAGTTGTCTAGATCACCATTTAAGCTCTACCTTGAGAGCGCACGGGTGGACAACGCCATCATCTTTGTACTTGCTGCTAGTAGAAAATTGTTGAGATTCTCCTATATCTGTTATCTTCTCTGCTATTGCTCCTGTGTTATATTGCGTAACTATTGTCTTACAGAAAAACTACTTCAGCATTTTGACTTTGAGGATTGTAAGCTAGCTTCCACACCAGTTGAGATAGGATTCAGGTTCTCAGTTGAGGATTCCAGTGATGCATTTGACACTTCTCTTTATCAGCAAGCTATGGGATGTCTTATATATGCATGCAACACAAGGCCGGATATACATTATGCAGTTTCCCAGTTGAGTCAATTCATGCATAGCCCTGGCACTAAGCATTGGCAAGCGGTGAAACGTGTGTTTAGATATCTCTGAGGCACTTTGAGTTTAGGTCTCTTTTATGGCAGAGATGTTCAGCCATGCTTGCATGCTTTTACAGATAGTGATTGGGCTGGTTGTTATGATACTCGTGTGTCCACTAGTGGTAATTTCTTTTTCCTTGGAGACTCATGCATATCTTGGTTGAGTAAGAAGCAACCTACAATGGCGACATCGAGTTGTGAAGCTGCGTACAAGGCAGTTTTCATAGCGACAGTGGAGTGTATATGGCTGAGACGCCTATTGATAGATCTTTGCATGGAGATTGATGCTGCTACGCATATTCTCACACTTAGTCTGAGTGCTTTGGCTATTGCACGAAACCCAGTGTTTCATGCACATACCAAACATATTGAGGTGCATTATCACTATGTGAGAGAGCACCTTCATGCAGGAGATATTGATTTGGTATATGTGCCTACACAAGATAATGTGGCAGACATATTCACCAAAGCTCTTCCATGGGAAAAGTTTGAAGCTTTTCGCAAAGCTTTAGGCTTGTTACCTTGTGGGGGCTGATATGTCGCTCCCTCTATGTGTTCACATCATTCGCTCCAGGGGGGTTTGTTACACTTATGTGTTCCTCGAGTAGCTTTGATATGAACCTTTTCCCTATACATGGGCACTTCTTACTCTAGTGTTGGCTAGAGGTTTTTTCCCCATGTTACCACATACTTGATACTCTCATACGTGGTGGTACTTTGTACTTAGGGAGATTATTCAGCTCTTTCTTCAGTTCAGTTCATCGATCAATAGAGAGAGCTATTCCAGCCATCGTCTTCTCCGTGTGTCTTGCTATGTTTGTGCTCCTTGTGTGTGCTTCTTGTGTGTCTCTCGCACTTCTACACACACCCATCAATGTTTTTTCTTTCTTAATTTCTCTTTTCTTTTGTTTTGCCAGAGCTTTTTGGCATCGGTTCTTTGGAATTTTACAAGAGACGAGGTTGATTGGGCTTTTATGGAAGTTATCCGAAGAATTACATTGATCTAAGTGATTGTTTTGGACTTTATTAGAAATAGAGATAGAGAGAGAGAGAGGGGGGAGATAGAGAGAGATAGATAGATAGAGAGAGAGAGAGAGAGCAAGAGAGAGATGAAAGAGAGAGAGAGAGGGAGATGAAAGAGAGAAAGAAAGAGAGAGGGAGAGGGGAGGGAGGGAGGGAGGGAGAGAGAGAGAGAGAGAGAGAGAGAGAGAGGGAGGGAGGGAGGGAGGGAGAGAGAGAGGGGGGAGAGAGAGAGGGGGAAAGAGAGAGAGAGAGAGAGAGGTAAAAAATGAGAGTGAATATGAGAAAGAGGGAGAAGGAGAGAGAGATAAGAGAGAGAAAGTGAGAGAGAGATAAAAAGAGAGATAAAGATAGAGATATAGAGAGAGAAAGAGAGAGAGAGAGAGAGATATACATACATGCACATGCATACATATTACATACTTATATGCATATGCATACATATTACATACTTATATGCATATGCATACATACATAGAAACACACACACATACATGCTCACAAATCCATATACACACATACATGCACATGCTAACACATACATATGCATATACATACAGTCTCACATGCATACACACACACACATACATACACATATGCATAGACATACACTCTCACATGCATACACATAAGAGAAACACATGGATATGCATGCATACATACACACACATATACATACATGCATGCATACACATATGTACATACATGCATATGCACGCATACCTACACACACATATACATACATGCATGCACACATATACATAAATACATGCACATAAACACACATACACATACACACATATGGACATACACACACATATACATACACAAAGAAAAGAGGCACACAAATACAGACACATAAACACACATACACATACACACATATGGACATACACACACATATACATACACACATTCACACATATACACATGCATACACACATAAAATAGACATACACACATATACATGTTTTAGGTTCAAGTTTTAGGATTAGGGTTTTTGGTTTCTACCTACATACACACATGCATACATACACATACACATATACCCACATATCCACATACAAATATATATACACATGCATATACCCACATACAAATATACATCTTTTAGGTCTAGGATTTTAGGATTAGGGTTTAAGGGTTTTTACATGCATATGCATACATGCATATACACATACACACATCGCATATACATACACACATACACACATAGCCCATAAGGTATGGATATGATACATCTTTAGTCACCAAGCACTTTGTGCATACCACTAGAGACTCTATGATAGAACAACCTTCTTCATTTGAAGAGGCTAGGAAGAAGAAAGAATGGAGAGAAGCTATGCATGAACTTGAGGAAAATCATACTTGAAATCTAGTCCCCAAGAAATAAGGCATGAAGGTAATTGGATCCAAGTGGATATATAAAATAAAAAAGAACTCAAATGGCTCTATAAATGGTTACAAGGCAAGGTTAGTGGCAAAAGGATTTGCCCAAAATCTTGGAGTGGACTATGAACAAACATTTGCACTTGTGGCAAAGATGCCAACAATTAGGGTTTTGGTAAGTGCTGTTGCTTCTTAAAATTGGAATTTGTATCAGTTAGATGTAAAGAGCATTCTTAAATGGATGCATATAAGAAGAATTCAAGTTTTGAAGATGAAGATAAAACAGGTTATGTATGCAAGCTTAGGAAGGCACTCTATGGTCTCCACCAAGCTCCTACAGCTTGGAACCATAGGCTTGTTACTTATTTGTAGGACCAAGGCTTCGTTGCAATCAAGGAAAATTCTTCTTTATTTGTTTAAGAAGAATAAATCAAAAGTTATCTACTTATGTGTCTCTGTAGATGACATCATTATTATAGGCAATGATGCTAATGGCATCAAGCAGGTCAAGGCTCAATTAATGAAGGAATTTAAAATTAGTGATCTTGGTTTATTAACCTACTTTTTTGTCTTAGAGCTTCTGTATATAGATTCTCGTATATTTATTACTCAAAGGAAGTACATACATGATATGTTCGTAAAGTTTAAGATGGAGAACACTAAAATTGCAGGTACTCCTATGGAGCTCAACCATAAGCCACATGATTAGAACAACCTAAATCAATGTAGAAGAAGTGCTCATCATCTTCACCTTACTTGGATGACATGTTCATGATGAGTAGAGATTCTTCTTGATCTTCAATATATTTGTTGAAGTCCATTTTTCCTCTAAAGCCTCCTTGATAGGAATTCGGGAGTTGTAGTCATGGTTGTAGTTGCCTTCACCATTGTTGTATCTGCCTCTAGCTTGTCCATAGCTTCCTCTATGGAAGCCTCTTCCCCTTTAGTTCCTTGTATTTTTGTAGCATTCTTCTGTAGTGTGGTTGTTGAGACCACAAATGTTGCATGGTGAATAGTTATAGAGTCTCCCCTTGCCTTGCTTTCCTCCTGTACCCCTTCCTCTAGCACCTCTTCCTCTTCCTGCATAATTAGCTTGAGAGGTACTAGCCTCTTCTTCCTCTTTCTTGTTTTTAACTTTAACCTTAACTTTATTCTTATCTATATAAAGGGAAAAAGCTTAGTTACCTCTTGAGTTGTCACCATTTTTGTTGAGCTTTGTCTCATAGGTGAAGAGTTGTCCCATCAAGGTGTTGAGATAAGGTATTTGCATATCCATGTAGAGGTCCATTGCTGTGGTGAAGGACTCCCACTTGTCATCAGCCTTAATTTCATTGATGATTTTCCTCACTATGCGCTTTTCCTCTATCTCTTCTCCAATACTTGCAAGTTGGTCAGCTACACCTTTCACTTTGGTTACATAATCAACCACTCCTTGCTTTGGTTGTCTCTTAAGGGTTGTTAATTCCATCCACGACTGATCTTTCTTGGCTCTTCTGTTTGAGGAGAAGTATGATAAAAGTACTTCCCAAGTCTCTTGGGATTTCTTGCGATTCCTCACATGTGGTAGCAAGAAATCAGAGATTGAGTTTAGTAGATATGACCTGGCAAGAGCATCCTTTTCACACCATGTGGTTAACCTTTCTTGCTTTTCCCTTGTTGGTTGATGCTTGCTCCTAAAAATTGGCATGTATTCATCCCCTGAGATGTATGGATATAAGCTTCTCCCTTGAAGGTATGCTTGCATCCTTAGTGACCATGCTAAGTAGTTGTTCGTGTCCAATTTGTCAATGAAGGATGGAAATCCATCTCCCATCTTGATTATGCTTGCTTTGATACTAGTGTTGGAGGAGATGGTGGATAGTCAAAAGAGATGAATTGGTGTAGCTAAAACTTGCTTCATACATACTACAAGTGATGGCTGGAGAGTGATGTGGGCCTCTTTAGCTAGCTAATAAGCATAAATGATCACATATGTTGATTGAAAGATAAACCACTAATGGTAGGATCAAAACAGATAGGTAGGAATATGATCCAAGATCCAAAACGTGCTATTTTGGTTGATACACCTATTCAATGTTTTGAACCATTCTCTGAGTACAACAGCATCCTGACATTTATGGGTTGTGACTCTATGCACATGAGTGAGTAAAGATGGATTAATATCTGACGATTGTGAAAGTCATTACTAATGAAACTTTGTAGGATTAAAATACAAAGTATGTTAGTTCTATCATGCTTTAAATCATAGGAAATGATCCACTAGTGAGAAAAAAGCTCTAACAAGATCACTATCCTGATGGAGTTATGACAGAGAAATGAGAATAAGTAGTGATCATGTATGTATTAAATTATGTAAAAATACAATGTCATTAGCAATCAATTATTGCTCAATGAGTGAGAATTGAGTGGGCTATGAGGTGAGCTCTTATTCTCAATGAAAGTACATCAGAATCATCTCTAAATCTTGAGATAGATATGGGCCTTTCATGTCCTCTTCTCATAGTTATTGTTGGAGCCAAAGGATTTGAATTCAAATTCAAATCTCTACCTAAAAGTGAATGCTAAAGTATAGGACTGATTGTCACTTGACTGAATTTTCAAATGATATGACATTTTGTGCTTCCTTACTCCTCGTGGGTATATTCCACTTTTACAAAAGTAAGTATGAAGTGAAATTACAAGAGGTTGAACATATGAAGTATTCCAAAGGCTATGCGATTAAATTAAGCATAAGCGAGATGATCAAGTATGTAGGCTTGGGCTTAATTTCACTAACAATTTTGCTCCTTAGTAGTGTATAACTTCTAAGTTTTCGTCTTTGTCCTAGCCATGATTTGTTTAAAAGAGCTGTGAAAGGAGGATCACACATATGGATATGACAGAACACAACGAGAAAACCAAGAATTGAGGAGATGAACAATTCAAGCAAATAGTACCATCCAAAAATCTCAGATGGTTGTAGTCGCTTGAATTGGTCATATCAAATGACTCAAGCTCTAAGCTAGATTCAAGTGAACCGTATGAGATCTCTAGAATAGACTCTCTCTCGTATAACTAAGTAAACAAAAGAAAAGTTCTAATATAGGTTTTGAATTGGAAAACGCCGATTGAACCCATTATTTCCATCCAAAAATGTTCAATTTCCCCAAATACGTGAATCGATCATATCAAACAATTCAAGATGTTAGTTTCGTTGATGTGAAACCCATATAATCTTGAACTAATCTTCCTCTCTTTTACCTAAGAAGATAGGTCTAAAACTCGTTTCTGATTACACATGATTTCAAGCGATTATGTCCATGTGAAAATCTCCAGTTCCTTTAATTGCTTGTATGGGTCATGTCAAATGATTCTGTATCTAAGTTTCATTCCTGTGAATATTATGCAATCTTGAAGTAATATTTCTCTCTTATACCTTAGAAAACCAAGAATAGTTTCAATGTCTAACTTTCATTTATGTAGATTCCATGAAACCTTGAAGTAATCTTTGTCCTTGAACTAATCTTTCTCTCTTATAGCATAGAAGAGAAAGAATAGTTCCAAAGCAGGTCTTTTACTAGACACGATCGATTCCAATGATTATGTCCATTCAAAAATCTTTGTTTACTATGAGAAATAAGGGGTAGTAGACATATCATAGAAAATGGCACAAATGAAGTGAGGCAGTTATATAGATCTTCTTTTGGTGTTGCCCTTGGTTCCACATGGCATCCTTTCATTGGTCAAATTCACTTGATCATTATGAACTATAACATACTATGCCATGTGTCACATGCTCATTGGTCCACATCATTTGACCATTTATAATTTCAAGGTTGGGGTCATGACATGTCATATGCTCATTGGTCCATATCATTTGCCCATTGCTTTCCTCTCTTCTCCTATAAATATTAGCTACCTTGGACTTCTCTCATTTTGTACAATCAATAAATTTCAGCATCCATACTCTAACCCTTCTACCTCAAAGTGGACACACAACCGATTCAAGTGATTATGCCAATACAATCTTTGACTACCTGTATTTGCTTGCATCGGTCCACTATCGCATAAGTAGGAAGAGCACTCACTAATATAGAGATGTAAGAGAAGAATCCAATTCTTGTTGATATATTTAGGTAGTGATGTGTGTGATCACACAAGGACCACTCGGGCAATTTTTTCCCTCCTTAGGATATTTTCCTTTGGCTTGTATATACACCTTAACCCTAACGGGTCACCTATCTTTCTACATTCTCTTGGTAATACATTCAGTATTGTGTGATGTGCTCCAAGCCTCTTCTTCTTACTTGTGCTCTTTGCATCATGTATTGGCTGCAAAAGCACTGTAGAATATTGTGCAGGTTGCTCAAGAATGTCTTCTTACACCTACGAATTCTATTACTGAAGCTGCTGCAGATAGCATGGAAGATGGTGATATTCTCAAGGTTCCTCTTCTTGATGTAGTTCCCACTGCACCTAGTGCAGACCAGCTTCCTTAGGATGGTATATATGCTGACGCACATACATCGATAGCCTTGCCTGTTATATGTGCCATCATTACTCACGTTGCTCTTGCAAAATAAGAAAGGATGCTTGGGATACACTTACCACTTTATACCAAGCAAGGAATGATGCTCGTGTTGCTTACCTTTAAAAACAAATCGAGATTGAGGAAATGAATGAAGGTGATTCCATGGTTAGTTTTTTTGACAATGGTTAGAGATTTGAAGGAGCACTTGATTTCTACTGTTGAAGTCTTTCCTCATAGTTCACTTGTGCAGACTCTTGTAAATGGTCTTCTAGATTCATATAAGAGTTTTGCTTCTACTTTTTTATTGATGATAAAAGGTAGTCCAAATGACTTAACATTTGAGATGTTGAAAAGGTGGCCCCATTAATGTTAATGATGTATCAAAATGATAAAGTAGTATAAGTGAAATTATGGAGAGAGACTTATTGGCTGCTCCTAACATTAACAAAAAACACTTATGTGCTGAACTCTTGAGAACCTAACATTATAAAGAGCCTAAGGAGACACCTAATGCTGCTCGGAGCCTATCTTGACTCTTGAACGTTAGGAAACATTTTTGACTTGCATTCACTACTTTAACTTATTTTATGGTGGTCCATGAAGTTCAAATTCGCAGCAAGGTACCAATTATACTATGATAAAAAGTTTAGGGGAAGAACTTGAACATTTGAAAAGAGAGGGAAGTTTTTCACTTGGCAAAAATTTAGTCGTTTGTAACTCAATTCAAGCTCTACAAAGTTGCAAATTTCTCAATCAAAGGTCCGCTTTCAATGTGAAAATCGATGTAGGATGTTACCTATAAACGATTTCTAATGAATGAAAACACAATAGATATAATAGTAGAGACACAAACGGAAAGGGATTTGGGACTAATAAAGTTGATGGCAACGGCACAGAGCAATGTCTTGCAAGGATAGCCAGGGAAGGGTGAAACAATGATAATCTAGAAAACTATCACACCTAGAAGAAAGTCTCAAGGAAACAAAAAATAAATGTAGAACTTGCATGTAAAACTTCCTCAGAGACATATCCTCCATTCCAAGCACCACATTATACCCTACCATCAATTCCAACTCAACTCCGAGAAAGATTAGCCCTAGCAAATCCTACTTCAGAGGTCCTCGACATGATATTCACGCCCTAGAAAGCTTAACTTCAAGAGGGGCTAATTGTAATTGGGCTAGACGAATGTTATCCTTGAGGGGGCCTAAACTTTGAAAGGACCAAGCTTTGTGCAAAGATGGTAGAACTAACTCATGCTTTGCTTGACACAATTGGTCTTTTCAGTCGAACAAACATTGTTAACAACGAGTTACATTTCAAATGACTATTTGACAGACTAGAGGAATAAGTCACAGGCATGCATGGGTATATCCACTCATAGCAAAGTCCGAAGTCTTCATGTGCTTCAAACAGTTTTTGATGATTTTTCCAGGCATGCATGGGTATATCCACTCAAAGCAAAGTCTGAAGTGTTCATGTGCTTCAAACAGTTTTTGGTTTTGGCTGAAAATCTGTCAGCATGTAAAATGGGCACCCTCCATTTTGATCGAGGGGGGGAATAAATGTCTTCAGATTTTAATGCATTTCTGGCTGAACTTGGGATAAAACACCAGTGTAGAGTGCCGTATACACCTCAACAGAATGGAGTTGCTGAACAAATGAACAGGTCACTCACGGAGATGGCAACGTGCATGGTCAAAAGTCAAGCTTTACCACATATTTTTTGGCTTGAGGCTGTCATGTGTGCAGCATATGTACTGAACAGGTGTCCCACTAAAGCGTTGCAGTCTATCACTCCATATGAGGCTTGGCATGACCGCAAGCCATCTGTTGCTCATCTGCGTGTTTTTTGTTGTTTGGCATATGCATTAGTGTCTGAACAACATCGCAGAAAATTGGATGATAAGGCAATAAAATGTATTTTTTTTTGGTACAGTTCTGAAAGTAAAGGCTATCGTCTGTATCATCCACAGACTAAACGCATTCTGGTTAGCCGTGATGTTGTCTTTGTGGAAGATGCTATTCAGCCATTGCTTTCATGTACTAAGGAGACATCTGTTAGCTCCAAAGACATGTATGATACTTTGATGCCTCTTTTTACAGGTGGACAGGCTAGTGCTGGTCCTAATGAGGCAACTTCTCAGCCTTTGCAGGTTTCATATGATGATGCAGATCATTCCAATTCTGATGCAGATTTACATGATGCACTTGTTGATGAGAGAGCTGATATTGAGCAGGCAAAAACTATGTCGAAATGGCTGGTGCAGACTTTGCGTGACAGCAAATTAGATGCACCTTTGTCATATCGTACTCGTTCAGGCTCTCATAGTACCTCTTTTGCATTAGATTGCTATGCTATGGCTGCATCTAGTCTCTGTGATGAGAATGAGCCTGTTTCTTTTGATGAAGCACAAAATTCAAAAACTTGGATGGCTGCTATGCAATCTGAATATGATGCTATAATGAAGAATGGTACATGGTCTTTATGTGACATGCCTCCTGGCAAGAAGGCCATTGGCACTAAGTGGGTATACAAGCTGAAGCGTAAACCTGATGGTACAGTTGACAGGTATAAGACTAGGCTTGCTGCAAAGGGTTATGCACAGGAAAGAGGCATTGATTTTGATGAGACCTTTGCACCTACATGCCGTATGACTACTGTTCGGAGCATTTGTGCACTTGTAGCCCATCATGGTTGGAATGTACATCAGTTGGACATTAAAACAGCATTTCTGAATGGTGACTTGCATGAAGAAGTGTATGTTTTTCAGCCCCGTGGCTTTGTGCAGAAAGGGCATGAAAACCAGGTTTGCAGGTTAAAGAAGGCATTATATGGTTTAAAGCTAGCACCACGTGCTTGGTATGAGAAGATACATGCCTATCTGATTGCACATGGTTTTGAGAACAGTCCAACTGAAAGCACCTTATATGTTAAACGTGCTAATGATGTGCTTCTGATCATTGTTGTCTATGTTGATGACATGCTGCTCACTGGTCCTATTGAGACACATATTGCTGATTTTAAGGCTGATTTGCATGCCTCATTTGAGATGTCTGATTTGGGGCATTTGCATCACTATTTGGGCATTTAGTTTATACATGTTGATGGTGGAATGGCTTTGTGTCAAACAAAATATATTGACACCTTATTGCAGCGTTTTGGCCTTGAAGACTGTAAGCCTATTGCCACTCCTATGGAGACAGGTTTACGACTGAGTCTTCATGATGCTGGAGATGCATTTGATGCTGTTCTCTATCAGCAGGCTGTTGGATGCTTGATTTACTTATGCATTACTCGGCGAGATATTCAGTTTGCTGTCTCATAGATGAGCAGGTTTATGCATTGCCCAGGAGTCACGCATTGGAAAGCGGTTAAGCGCATCTTTTGCTACTTGAGTGGTACTTGGCTACTTGGGTTGTTTTATCCCAAGAGGGGATCACTACCGCCAGATTTGCATGCTTTTTCTGACTCAGATTGGGCTGGTTGCTGTGACACTCGTGTGTCCACCAGTGGTTTTTGCTTCATGCTTGGTAGCTCATGTATATCTTGGTTGAGCAAGAAGTAGCCTACTGTGGCCACTTCTAGTTGTGAGGCTGAGTATAGGGCAGCTTTCACAACGACTATTGAGTGTGTGTGGCTCAGACACCTTATGGCTGATTTGGGTGTTGGCCAGTCTTCAACCACCACCATCTTCACTGACAGTCAGAGCGCATTGGCAATTGCGAGGAACCCTGTGTTCCATGCTCGCACTAAGCACATTGAGGTGCATTATCACTATGTCAAGGAGAGGTTCTCTGCTGGGGAGATCAGCTTGGCATATGTGCCCACGCAGGAGAACATTGCAGACCTTTTCATGAAGGCTCTGCCTAGGGAGAAGTTTGAAGCTTTCCGCAAAGCTTTAGGCTTACTTCCTTTTGTGGAGTGATTTCCACATAGCTCGGCACTTCCTTATACATGAGTGCCAACTCCTTGTTCACTGCATCACTCCTAGGGGGGATTTGTTGATATATTTAGGTAGCGATGTGTGTGAACACTCTAGGACCGCCAGGGCACTTTTTTCCCTCTTTAGGAGGTTTTTTTCCCCCGGCTTGTATATACGCCTATTGCCCTAATGGGCTACTTATCTTTGTACATTCTCTAGTAATACATTCAGTCTTGTGTGTTGTGCTCCAAGCTTCTTCTTCTTCCTTGTGCTATTCCCGTGCTTCCGCAGACGTCTAACTCCAACATCCATGTGAGTCCTATATCTCATGATTGGTTCAGAACATTAGGGAAAAAATGAACCCTACATGGGCCTTTCGGATTAAGAATTGATTAGTGGTGGACCAATGAGAGGAGGGTGGTGGACACAGTCTATAGCCTATAAATCACTAGGCTGAAGGGGGATGAGGGGATAGGATTCCCCTATGTTCAGGTTTTGCCTCTAGAGAGAGAAAGGAATCTCGTAACTTACTTGGGCCCAAAAATTCAAAATTTTCAAAAAGTTATAAAACTCATCGTAACACCATTTAATGGTCCCCCAATCACTTTTTAGGATCAAAAGTGCTATTTTTGGGTTCTAAATCAAAATCCGTGCATGAATTGAAGTGAAAAAGTGACTTTTTCAAAAATAACTCAAAATGCTACTTTCTCCCTCCAAAACCTCACATTTTCATACCCAGGTCCCAAAAAGTCATCTCTTTCCACTACTTTCTCTCCCTAGCACACCATTGCAGCTCTTGCATCTCCATTTCTTTCTCTGTGCATCATCTTCTTTGAATTCCTACTGTCACTTCCATAGCCTTAACTCCAATGGAGAAACCTAAATCTCATAGACGTCCAAAAGATGAGGTTATCGCGATAAAATGTCACAATATCAAGCCTCCAGAAGGATTTTGGTTAGGACAGGAGTTCTGCAAAGGTGCATGGGTGTACATGCAACCCTCTGGTGTTGGTCCTCACCATGTGAGAGATCGTGGAAACTTGGATCTTCATTGGAAAGGGAAGTTATTAGGCTTCAAAAAGCTCAAAAATGGTGAAATTGTTGCCACATGTTGTTGGAAAACTCAAACAAAATGAGATATCCTATCAACTGTAAGTATTACTCATTGACTTTTGTCCAAATTTCATAATATACCTAGCTAAGTTGTGTTGTTTTTTGTTCTAGAAATATTTCCTTCTACCTTGCTGGAAGAACAACCACTTCATAGTCTTACAGGTACTTTCCAAGCATTGCATGCAGATGTTGGGTCGATAGTCTTTCCACAAGCCCATCCTACTCAGCTATTACGTGAGAGAGTTTTCTTTTACACACATACATATGTTGTACCCTCTTCATCAAATGATTTTGGCAGGTTAGAGATGATTAAGGTAGATTCTCTTTTAAAGCTCGAGTGGCCGCAACCTGATGTATGGACATTAACATCTTTGAAGCATAAAATGGTAATGAACATACACAACTCTTTAAAATTTACAAGAGTTTCAAGATCTATAGGATTACATTGGTGTGTTCCTGTTCATTGTTTTGTACACTTATTTCAGATATTCACAATTCTAGAGACTTCAACAATGTTCATGTTAAAAGATATCACGTATGAGCAGGTAGAGGGTTTACTAGGTGAAAATTGGGGACTTGTAGAAGGATGCACTAAAGGGGATAGATACCTTTGTAAAATTGGTACATCAGGCATAGGATTTTGATACTTGAAACATCGTACTTCATTGTACATTAGATTCTATTATGATCGTTGGATGTGTAAACTTGGGGAATGGATACCATTACAAAGTTCTGAGGGTTTTTTAATTTCATTTGAAATTAAGATAAATCTACCCAACAACAAAATGGAAGTTATTTCAGTAAATCATCATTGGACTCTTGCCAATGTGAGAGAACATCTAGTAATCATGGGATTTGAGGATCTGGATCAATCAAACTTCAGAATACAAGGGCATAAGGTAAGTAGCATATGGTATTCTTTCTTTTGTTTATACAAACTCTTATACTGAAATATGTTCATTCAAAGTTTTCTATTTGTCTGCAGATTGGTAAGAGGTTGGAGGATAAAATTAAAGTCCTTCTTGAATGGAGTGTGGATGGAACTCAACTTTCGTTGGCGTAGCTCAAGAACTATTTGAGTGCTAGAGTGTACACACAACATATGTTCCACTTATAATCCTTCGTCTACAACAATGTATTAAACATGCAGGACATGTAGCATGTAAAATATTTTGTCGATCTCAATAGGATGTACAATTTGCCAAATCTTTGATTTTTCGAATGGCAATTTATTATAACTTTAAAGTTCTGAGAATTTATTTTTCCTATTCTGTAGATTTGGTGTATCTTATTCTGGTTAATGATTTTGTTCAATCTTTCTTATGAGCCAAAGTTTTTTTTTGAAAGTTATGTGCATGATTGTTTTATTTGAAGGTATCAGTTTTAGTTTTGTAATGGGTCCCACTCACTTTAAAATTTCGAAACTACTATAAAAGCAACACTTATTCTCTCATTTCTCACTTTTGCAACCAAGAAGAGCTAGAATCACTTGTAGAGCACTCACACAAGCTAGCATCACGCGCAACGGCTACCGCATCCTCTAGTACCCTGAAACCCAAACGTCCACGTGAACTCTTCAATGCGTTCTTGGAATCAACTGAGTTCAAAGGTCAAAACCACTTGTATGACATATTGTCTAGAGTCCCTGATCTAGACAAAACAATTCAACTAAACTCTGATGTGCTCCAAGAAATCATAGAGTTCCTTGAGTACTACATCTTGCAATACTCTATAGAAATACCACCTTATGAGGGTAAATGGGTCCCATGTGACCTTCTACTCTACATACATAGAGGCGATGAAGCCTTCATGAAGCGCCTTAAGCGCTTCATGGCAATTGCTGAAACTGCAGGGCACTTATTAGATGACTCTATGCCATTAGTAAAAAAACTTAACAAAAAGAAGAGGATGGGTACAAAGTACCTTTCCTACATTGCAACAACATATTATATCATTAATGAGGAGCCCGAACCTACACCTATTGAGCTCCCCAACCTTGTCACTAGGGGTTTTGTTAAGGAGAAGAATGAGCCTCAACCAGGGGCCATAAATTTTGCCAAAGAAAGCATTACAATCCACCGATAATTTCTTGGTGGTGTTGAGGACAAACTATGCGAGCAATCAAGCCTGGAGGAGGCCCCCCCTTCAAATCTCAACCCCTCTGAGCCCACATTACCAGAGGTGGAACTTGAATATCTCTCCAGCATCGTTGTGGATGGAGAGGAATTTATTTTACTTCATGACATTGAGAAGGCATTCAGCCTACGTCTAGATGAATGCTTGAGTATTTTCTCCACAATATCAGATGTTCCGCTTGACAACACATCTGACATACTTGAAAAGAAGGCAATCCCTCTTGGGGATTCTATGGCAGACACCATAGCAATGGTGTGTGCTGATATTTTAAAAGATGATAACAATTATACTACGGAGGAGGAGTTTAGTGCAGCACGGGAGAGGATAATGAAGAAAAAAATTCCTACATCCCCTATAGCAGAGCAGAGTGGCATGGCCCACTCTAGCATTGATCTTGATGCCCCTCAAAGAGGGGAGGAAGAAGACAAGCTTCATGATGTAAGTGGTAATTAAATTAAATAAATGGAGAATTTAAGAAAACATTGTAGGAGGTTGAATTCTCATTTCTTTTTAATAGGAAGCAATTGAGCTAGACAAGTTCGCAGCAAGATCTGGTGGGGATCGAGCTTCTCGCAGGAGTGGTTCATTCTTGGCAAACTACATCGGAAAGTTGCCAAAGGATGAATTTGTTATCATACACAAAGACTACAGTCCGGATGGGCACTTCATGACTTGGTGCTTGAAGGCCCTTAGCAAAATTTTGTGTTATGTACAATAACCCAAGGCACTAATTGTGTCATTTTGGTTAGGAAATCCTTAATTGTTACTACATTAGGACTTAATTTTAGAGGAAAAGTATTAGGGCAAATAGGTATCGCCATGGGTCTGGGAATGCAAGACCCCCATGTAATATCAAGATCTGTATTGACTTACCAGCTGCCTCAATCTCTCCAAAGGAGAAAGAAAGTTGTAGAGAAATTGAAGGCAACTGAGAAATGATGTAACTGTTTTGATATTACAAACTCTTTATTTCCTTATTTGTCTAGTCCTGTGGATGAATGTGCTAACAAATTGGGCTTATTTCTTCCACAAATTGTATCTGATTTGAAGTCTTTTTATTGTCTATGGTCTATTTGTATACTGATATGCATAGAAAAGTCCAAAAAGCCCCAGCCATAGAAACGCGGGAAACAGGCGTGCAAAATTTTTGTAGGGCTGTTTCCCGCGTTCTATGGCTGGGGCTTTTTTGGCCTTCTCTGGTGTTTTTAGGGGCTACAAACCATTGGAATGTATGTAATACTTAATTTTCACTAGGTTTAGTTATAATCAATACCAAATATTACCTGTAAGTTATAACCTCTGCATTTAATATACCAAGGATCTCATCCATACCTTTTATGCATACCAATGATTACCTATACTGTATAAACTCTGATTTGATAGACCATTACATCTCTACCATACATTTCATGCTTACACAAGCCCAAGATATGCCAACAAACCCCCAGCCACAGAAACGCGGGATTTAGCCCTGCAAAACATTTGCAGGGCTGAATCTTTTGTTTTTGTGGCTGGGGGTTTTTTGGCATGAAAATGACATGTGGGACATCAATTGGTACAAAATGAGCATATCTAGTCACAAAATAATAGGCAAGTGCATGCATGTTCAACTAAATCCATATATAATTGATTGAAAGAAAATTTAGTTGCATACAATTATGTTGGGAGTCAAAGAGAGATAGATCAAGAGAGAGGAAAAAAAAGACAAAGAATATAGGTCAAAACAAAATTTTCTATTATCCATTGTATTGCATCGCAAAGTAGGCCTATCAAAGGGTACAATATACACATCATGGGTTATTTCCTCTAATTCTTCTTGCTAGCTGAATGTCCTTCAGTTGTATGGTTACTCTCTTGGCATGGATAGCATAGAGGTTAGAGTCCTCAAGCATGGAGATGAGGTAGGCCTCAGCTGCCTCTTGAAGTGTTTCAAGTGCTATCCCTTGTATTCGTAGGCCTGCACAATATCTTTGTAGTTCCTCTTTCACTACCCTTGCAAAAGCTCTTCGTGGTATGAGTAGTTCAATGGACTTTTGGTAGTGTCATACCTTTCATTTTGGTTACATAATCAACCACTCCTTGCTTTGATTGTCTCTTAAGGGTTGTTAATTCCATCCACGACTGATCTTTCTTGGCTCTTGTGTTTGAGGAGAAGTATGATGAAAGTACTTCCCAAGTCCCTTGGGATTTCTTGCAGTTCCTAACATGTGGTAGTAAGAAATCAGAGATTTAGTTTAGTAGGTATGACCTTGCAAGAGAATCCTTTTCACACCATGTGGTCAACCCTTCTTGCTTTTCCCTTGTTGGTTGATGCTTGCTCTTGAAAATTGGCATGTCTTCATCTCATGAGATGTATGGATATAAGCTTCTCCCTTGAAGGTATGCTTGCATCCTTAGTGACCATGCTAAGTAGTTGTTCGTGTCCAATTTGTCAATGAAGGATGGAAATCCATCTCCCATCTTGATTATGCTTGCTTTGATACTAGTGTTGGAGGAGATGGTGGATAGTCATAAGAGATGAATTGGCGTAGCCAAAACCTGCATCATACCTACTACAAATGATGGCTGGAGAGTGGTGTGGGCCTCTCTAGCTAGCTAATAAGCATAAATGATCACATATGTTGATTGAAAGATAATCCACTAATGGTAGGATCAAAACAGATAGGTAGGAATATGATCCAAGATCCAAAACTTGCTATTTTGGTTGATACACCTATTCAGTGTTTTGAACCATTCTCTGAGTACAACAACATCCTGACATTTATGGGTTGTGACTATGTGCAGATGAGTGAGTAAAGATGGATTAATATGTGACGATCATGAGAAGCATTACTAATGAAACTTTGTAGGATTAAAATACAAAGTATGTTAGTTCTATCATGCTTTAAATCATAGGAAATGATCCACTAGTGAGAAAAAGCTCTAACCAGATCACTATCTTGATGGAGTTATGAAAGAGAAATGAGAATAAGAGGTAATGATCATGTGTGTATTAAATTATGTAAAAATACAATGTCATTAGCGATCAATTATTGCTCAATGAGTGAGAATTGGGTGGGCTATGAGGTGAGCTCTTCTTCTCAATGAAAGTACATCAGAATGATCTCTAAATCTTGAGATAGATGTGGGCCTTTCATATCCTCTTCTTATAGTTATTGTTGGAGGCAAAGGTTTTGAATTCAAATTCAAATCTCTACCTAAAAGAGAATGCTAAAGTATAGGACTGATTCTCACTTGACTGAACTTTCAAATGATATGAGATTTTGTGCTTCCTTACTCCTTGTGGGTATATTCCACTTTTACAAAAGTAAGTATGAAGTAGAATTACAAGAGGTTGAACATATGAAGTCTTCAGGTCATGCGATTAAATAAAGTATAAGTGAGATGATCATGTATGTAGGCTTGGGCTTAATTGCACAACAGTTTTGCTCCTCATTAGTGTATAACTTCTTAGTTTTCGTCTTTGTCCTAGCCATGATTTGTTTAAAAGAGCAGAAAGGAGGATCACACATATGGATATGAGAGAACACAATGACAAAACCAAGAATTGAGGAGATGAACAATTCAAGCAAATAGTACCATCCAAAAATCTCGGATGATTGTATTCGCTTGGATTGGTCATATCAAATGACTCGAGCTCTAAGCTAGATTCAAGTGAACCGTATGAGATCTCTAGAATAGAATCTCTCTCATATAACTAAGTAAACAAAAAGAAAAGTTCTAAAATAGGTTTTCAATACGAAAAGACCGATTGAACCGATTATTTCCATCCAAAAATGTTCAATTCCCCCAAATACGTGAATCAATCATATCAAACAATTCAAGATGTCAGTTTCGTTGATGTGAATTCCATATAATCTTGAACTAATCTTCCTCTCTTTTACCTAAGAAGATAGGTCTAAAACTCGTTTCTGACTACACATGATTTCAAGCGATTATGTCCATCTGAAAATCTCCAGTTCCTTTAATCGCTTATATGGGTCGTGTCAAAAGATTTTGTATCTAAGTTTCATTCCTGTGAAGATTATGCAATCTTGAAGTAATATTTCTCTCTTATACCTTAGAAAACCAAGAATAGTTTCAATGTCTAACTTATGAGTTGTAGCATACTATGCCATGTGTCATATGCTCATTGGTCCACATCATTTGACCATTTATAATTTCAAGGTTGGGGTCACCACGTGTCATATGCTCATTGGTCCATATCATTTGCCCGTTGGTTTCCTCTCTTCTCCTATAAATATTAGCTACCTTGGACTTCTCTGATTTTGTACAATCAATAAATTTCAGCATCCATACTCTAACCCTTCTACCTCAAAGTGGACACACAACTGATTGAAGTGATTATGCCAATACAATCTTTGACTACCTGTATTTGCTTGCATCGGTCCACTATTGCATAAGTAGGAAGAGCACTCACTAATATAGAGATGTAAGAGAAGAATCCAATTCTTGTTGATCTATTTAGGTAGTGATGTGTGTGATCACACAAGGACCACTGGGGCACTTTTTTCCCTCCTTAGGATATTTTCCTTTGGCTTGTATATACACCTTAACCCTAACGGGTCACCTATCTTTCTACATTCTCTTGGTAATACATTCAGTATTGTGTGATGTGCTCCAAGCCTCTTCTTCTTCCTTGTGCTCTTTGCATCATGTATTGGCTGCAAAAGCACTATAGAATATTGTGCAATTTGCTCAAGAATGTCTTATTACACCTGCGAGTTCTATTACTGAAGCTGATGCAAATGGCATGGAAGATGGTGATATTCTCAAGGTTCCTCTTCTTGATATAGTTCCTACTACACCTAGTGCTGACCAGCTTCCTTGGGATGGTATATATTCTGAGGCACATACATCGATAGCCTTGCCTGTTATATGTGCCATTATTACTCACGTTGCTCTTGCAAAATAAGAAAGGATGCTTGGGATACACTTACCACTTTAAACCAAGCAAGGAATGATGCTCGTGTTGCTTAACTTTAAAAACAACTCGAGATTGAGGAAATGAATGAAGGCGATTCCATGGTTAGTTTTTTTACAATGGTTAGAGATTTGAAGGAGCACTTGATTTCTACTAATGAAGTCTTTCCTCATAGTTCACTTGTGCAGACTCTTGTAAATGGTCTTCTAGATTCATATCAGAGTTTATCTTCTACTTTTTGATTGATGATAAAAGGTAATCCAAATGACTTAACATTTGAGATGTTGAAAAGGTGGCCCCATTAATGTTAATGATGTATCAAAATGATAAAGTAGTATAAGTGAAATTATCGAGAGAGACTTATTTGCTGCTCCTAACATCAACAAAAAACACTTATGTGATGAACTCTTGAGAACCTAACATTATAAAGAGGCTAAGGAGACACCTAATGTTGCTAAGAGCCTATCTTTACTCTTGAACCTTAGGAAACATTTTTGACTTCCATTCACTACTTTAACTTATTTTATGGTGGTCCATGAAGTTCAAATTCGCAGCAAGGTAACCAATTATACTATGATAAAAAGTTTAGGGGAAGAACTTGAACCTTTCAAAAAAGAGGGAAGTTTTTCACTTGGCAAAAATTTAGTCATTTGTGACTCAATGCAAGCTCTACAAAGGTGCAAATTTCTCAATCAAAGGTCCGCTTTCCATGTGAAAATGGATGTAGGATGTTACCTATAAACGATTTTTGATGAATGCAAACACAATAGATATAATAGTAGAGACACAAATGGAAAGGGATTCGAGACTCATAAAGTTGATGGCAACCGCACAGAGCAATGTCTTGCAAGGATAGTCGGGGAAGGGTGAAACAATGATAATCTAGAAAACTATCACACCTAGAAGAAAGTCTCAAGGAAACAAAAAATAAATGTAGAACTTGCATGTAAAACTTCCTCAGAGACATATCCTTCATTCCAGGCACCACTTTATACCCTACCATCAATTCCAACTCAACTCCGAGAAAGATTAGTCCTAGCAAATCCTACTTCAGAGGTCCTCGACATGATATTCGCACCCTACAAAGCTTAACTTCAAGAGGGGCTAATTGTAATTGGGCTAGACAAATTTTATCCTTGAGGGGGCCTAGACTTTGAAAGGACCAAGCTTTGTGCAAAGATGGTAGAACTAACTCATGCTATGGTTGACACAATCGGTCTTTTCATTCGAACAAACATTGTTAACAACGAGTTACATTTCAAATGACTATTTGACAGACTAGAGCAATAAGTCACAAAACCATAAAATTTAGAAACACTAGAGGCTCAAGATAACAGAAGTGGAAGAAAAAGATCACCTCCAAAAGAATCTTTTATTCCTAATTTTTTGGATGATGGAATCCCTTCATCTTTAAATGAGTACCTCCAAGAGCTCTTACGAGAAATACAAGAGCAAAAATTGACCAATGAAATAACGTATCCTACTCGGATTCCCAAAAATGATGATCTACATGATCAATTATCTCAGGAGATTTCCTCTATCTATGAAGAGAAAGAAGATATGCAATCAAGTGAAGGATAT